>JANJGN010000453.1:0-486202 GCA_026770705.1 Isurus oxyrinchus | reverse complement strand
GGCAGAACCCAAACTGAGAGTCAGTGAGCAGGTTATTGCTGACTAAGTTTAGTATTGTCGAAGACCCCTTCCATCGTTTTACTGATTATCAGGAATGAACTGATGGTGAGGTAATTGGCCAGGTTAGATTTGTCCTTTTTTTGGTATACAGAACATACCTGGACAATTTTCTACATTTTACAGGCAGACATTAGCGTTGTAGCTGTACTGGAACAGCTTGGCTAAGGGAGCAGCTAATTGAGGAGCACAATTCTTCAGTGCTATTGCCAGTGCTACCTGCCACTCCTGATCCTTTCTGCACCCGGTTTCTCCTTTCTAAATGCTACATTCTGGTCCCCACCCATGAGCCAAGTTAATTTAAACCCTCTCTAACGCCAATTGCAAACTCCCTGTGAGAAAATTGGTCCTGGCTCTGTTGAGGTGCAACGTGTTCAGCCTGACTTAGTCCTACCTGCCGAGAACAGGTCCCAGGAGTCTAAACCCTTCCCTCTCGCACCCTTTGTCCAGTGACACATTCACCTTCATACTCACTGGTGTCTGGCATTGGGAGTAATCCGGAGATTGATAACTTTGGGCGCCCGCTTGCTCGTTCCCTTCCCACCTCCCTAAAAATCTGCTTGCAGGAACTCTCCCTCTTTCTGCCTATGGAATCGGTAAGAACCAAAACTTCTGGCTGCTCATCCAAGCTCCCCGGAGTGCTCTGCAGCCACTCAGTGACACCCTTGACCCTGGCACCAGGGAGGCAACATATCATCCTGGAGTCACGTCAGTTCCCTTAACTATAAACCGCCCCCCCACCCAACCCCCCACATCGCTACTGCTTTTTGATTCTTTGTCTTGCTGTGCCCTCGCCCTCTCCCCCCCCACTCTTCCCTCCCCCCACCGAAGCGACTTTGCCATGAAAGGGGTCAGGGTCTAATTTGGTTGATAGGTGAAACCATCAATAATGCCGATCAGATATACATCCATCCGAAAGAATTGGTCTAATCAATCATTGTGGACATTGAGAGTGAATCTGACAGAGATTGGGTCAATAACTGGAGGTTTGGACCGCCTGATTGGCTGCTGGAATTGTGTCTACTGAATACTAGGAAAGAAGCCTTCACCAGCTCCCGTGTCCCCCACTTCCACACACACACCCATCCCCGTTGTTGGGGCTGGAGGTCACCCCAGGGATAACATAGTATCACCTATCTCACTGCAGCTATTCAGCAAGATCTCTCTCTCTCTCTTCTGCCCTCCCTTTTTCTCTCTCTTTCTCTCTCCATTTGCACTGTCTCTCCCTTTACCTCTTACCCTCACAACCGGAGCACCGTGCACACTTTTGGTCTCCATATCTAAAGAAAGATAAACTTGCATTGGAGGCGGTTCAGGGAAGCGACAGCTGGATTGGTTACTGGGCTGAGTGTAGTTCCATGATGAGAGGCTGAGGAAGTCAGGCCTATCTAAAAAAAAGTGAAATCTTGTGGTTAAAAAGAGCAATAAAGAAATCTGAAATACCTCATTTTAAGCAAATGAACTAGGGCACAAGATTTCACTTTTTTAACTAAAACTTAATTGTACACAAAAGGCTGAAGCAAAAAAGCATTATTAACCATTCTCCCAGTTCCTTCGCCTTCGTCGCATCTGTTCCGATGATGCTACCTTCAAAAACAGTTCCTCTGACATGTCCTCCTTCTTCCTTAACCGAGGTTTTCCACCGACGGTCGTTGACAGGGCCCTCAACCGTGTCCGGCCCATCTCCCGCGCATCCGCCCTCACGCCTTCTCCTCCCTCCCAGAAACATGATAGGGTCCCCCTTGTCCTCACTTATCACCCCACCAGCCTCCGCATTCAAAGGATCATCCTCTGCCATTTCCGCCAACTCCAGCATGATGCCACCACCAAACACATCTTCCCTTCACCCCCCTTATCGGCATTCCGTAGGGATCGCTCCCTCCGGGACACCCTGGTCCACTCCTCCATCACCCCCTACTCCTCAACCCCCTCCTATGGCACCACCCCATGCCCACGCAAAAGATGTAACACCTGCCCCTTCACTTCCTCTCTCCTCACCGTCCAAGGACCCAAACACTCCTTTCAAGTGAAGCAGCATTTCACTTGCATTTCCCCCAAATTAGTCTACTGCATTCGTTGCTCCCAATGTGGTCTCCTCTACATTGGAGAGACCAAACGTAAACTGGGCAACCGCTTTGCAGAACACCTGCGGTCTGTCCGCAAGAATGACCCAAACCTCCCTGTCGCTTGCCATTTTAACACTCCACCCTGCTCTCTTGCCCACATGTCTGTCCTTGGCTTACTGCATTGTTCCAGTGAAGCCCAACGCAAACTGGAGGAACAACACCTCATCTTCCGACTAGGCACCTTACAGCCTTCCGGACTGAATATTGAATTCAACAACTTTAGGTCGTGAGCTCCCTCCCCCATCCCCACCCCCTTTCTGTTTCCCCCTTTTCCCTTTTCTTTTTCCCTAAAAAAATTTTATAGATTTTTCTTTTCCCACCTATTTCCATTATTTTTAAATATTTTAAAATCTTTTATGCTCCCCCCACCCCCACTAGAGCTGTACCTTGAGTGCCCTACCATCCATTCTTAATTAGCACATTCGTTTAGATAATATCACCAACTTTAACTTTAACACCTATGTGTTCTTTTGTACCATTGTCGCTGACATCTTTTGATGATCTGCTTCTATCACTGCTTGTTTGTCTACAGAAGCACCTCTCTCTCTCTCTATCTCTCCGCCCCCCCACACACACACCTTAAACCAGCTTATATTTCAACTCTTTCTTGGACTCGAAATCAAGTTCTGTCGAAGGGTCATGAGGACTCGAAACGTCAACTCTTTTCTTCTCCGCCGATGCTGCCAGACCTGCTGAGTTTTTCCAGGTAATTCTGTTTTTGTTTTTTATTAACTTAACAATATGGTTTATAACTATATATATCATTGCATTCAGGCTTGCTTCATACTTCCTTCAAGAATTCTCTTACAAGACATACGAGTCTTAAAGTTATTTACTCCTGTAGGGACCACCTTGTCCTCTTGAGAATTTTCCTCAGCTCCGGCTATTCTCAGAGGTAAACCGTTCATTTACCCTCCCTGGACTGTGGAGGCCTCAGTCCCTTATTCCAGTTGCTTTTCCAATACTTCCAAGCTAATCCGCTGGCTACTTTCTTTTGTAACAAGGCACTGTAAGGACCACTGTAGGGTTACCCCTCTGGCTTCAAATTAGGCGATCTTCCAGCTTCGGTTCCTCAGAATATTCAAACCGAGATTAAACCTTACCCACCTTCCGCAGGGTTATCGATGAAGTTAGGGTCTTACTCCATTTCTGGTGCAGATCTGTCCAACGGTTATTCACTTTAGCTTACTTCTCTCAGTGAGCTGCAAGCCACTCGAGGTCCAAACCACAACCCAAAACCTCTCCCAGCCAACGCCCAGGTAAATTGAAGAGAGAAAATATTAACACGAACCTTGATCTAACTATTCACAACAGCGCCCAAAAAGGTTAAAGTGCATGTGCATATAAAAAAGAGAGCCTTCCTCAACTCCTCCCATCTCCATGACAATGTAGCCTGCTCTGGGCTGTCCTCAAATCAACCTCCAAGCCAATCTTCCCTCCTTCACACCTGCAGTTTTATAGTTCCATCTCTTCTATCTGACTCTAATAAACAAACATGGGTAACCTTCTGAACTGCCATTTCTTTAGGAGTTCTGACAATCATTAAAGCCCACCATTTTAACTACTTTCATCCATGAAGCCTTCGCTCAGTAGAGGGCCTCTTTATGCAACTCAATGCTCCTTGGCTTAGATCTCCAGGGGTGCCCAGGCTAGCCTTTGTTGTTTCTACAGAAGCAAGTTGGGTATCAGTGAAGGGTATGGAGCAGTAATCTTTCCGGAAGTAAACATTGCCTCGAAAATATTAACGTGAACCTTGATCTAGATATTCACGATACCACCTAAAAAAGGTTAAATTGTATATGCATACATGAATACCGAGACCCAACTTCCCAACAATGCTCCCATTATTACAATTTCCTAAGCAGAGATGCGCTCAGCTAAATTTGGATTCTCGGTTAGCAACAAGAGAATGGACCATCATTCGATTACCACTGTAAAGTAAAGTCCTCTTCCCTCAAACAACAGGAGCCGCATCCTCTGTGGAAATGGAGGTTTCTGTTTGGAAGAGATCTTGGTGAAGGGAATCGGATGTCCGCTGTCTCTTTAACAACATTTGTACAATATAGTTCAATCTAAACCCTGTAGGTAGAACTCAGTAATGTGGTAATGTTGTAAGCTAAACTTAAATTATATCTTAACCGCCACCCCCCCACCACCCACCCTACACCCCCCACCCACCAATGGTGTGTATTTAATGAGGGTCATTGACTGCGCCAGAGGTCAAAAATTTACTCAGGAATACATATGTGGCCAACACTTTGGGGTAGACGAGCGGGCCGAATCACCCTGGTTGAGATATTGGTTGATATAAAGCCTCCGGTGTTTAATTTTAGTTTTCAGCAGTAATTTGATTCTCCACGGTCTATATAGCAATCCTTCATTAATTGTGTAAGTGGCGCCTATTTCCATTTCTTTTCCAGTTTTATCTAATTCATTCCCGGGATGTGGGCTTCGCTGGCTGGGCCAGCATTTATTGCCCATCCCTATTTGCTCCTTGAGAAGGTGGTGGTGAGCCGCCTTCTTGAACCGCTGCAGTCTCTGTGGTATAGGGACACCCACAGTGCTGTTAAGGAGGGAGTTCCAGGATTTTGACCCAGCGACAGTGAAGGAACGGCCGATATATTTCCAAGTCAGGATGGTGAGTGGTTTGGAGGTGAACTTCCAGGTGGTGGTGTTCCCATCTATCTGCTGCCCTTGTCCTTCTAGGTGGTAGTGGTCGTGGGTTTGGAAGGTGCTGTCGAAGGAGCCTTGGTGAGTTCCTGCAGTGCATCTTGTAGATGGTACACACACTGCTGCTACTGTGTGTCGGTGGTGGAGGGAGTGAATGTTTGTGGATGGGGTGCCAATCAAGCGGGACTGCTTTGTCCTGGACGGTGTCGAGCTTCTTGAGTGTTGTGGGAGCTGCACTCATCCAGGCAAGTGGGGAGTATCCATCACACTCCTGACTTGTGCCTTGTAGATGGTGGACAGGCTTTGGGGAGTCAGGAGGTGAGTTCCTTGTTGCAGGATTCCTAGTGACTGGATCCTCCCTCCTTCTTTGGATGCAACCCCATTTGGAGATGCCTTCACTCAGCAGAGGGCCTCTATGCAACTCATGCTCCTCAGCTTTGAGCTTCAAGAAGCCTGTTGTTTCTGCAGAAGCAAGTTGGTATCAATGAAGGGTATGGAACAGGAACTTGACAGCGGTCAGGTAATAGGGATGGACTCCATTCTGCTTCATGGAAACTCGGGGACACAGTTTAAAAATAAAGGGCCTCCCAGTCAAGATGAGGCCCTCTCTCAGAGGGCCCTGGATCTTTGGAACTCTCTTCCCCAGAAAGCGGTGGATTCAGGGTCAATAAATTTATTCAAGGCGGAGGTAGATAGATTCTTGATTGACGGGAGGAGTCAAAGAGGTAGACAGGATGGTGGAGGCCACAATCATATCGGCCATGATCTCATCAAATAGCAGAGTAGGCTCGAGGGGGGGCGAATGGCCTACTCCAGCTCCTATTTCGTGGGCCGCATGTTCCTGTACTCTCTGGAGTTTCGAAGAACGAGAAGTGATTTCGGTGAAACGTGCAAGGTTCTGAATGGACCCGGGCAGGGTTAGACACTGAGGGGTCTTCCCCCGCCCCACTCCCCCCCACCACACCCCCCCCCCCACCCCGCCCCCACATCCCGACTGGGGAGTGTAGAACAGGGGGGACACAATTTCAGGGGCAAGGGAGCCGATCATTCAGGACTGAGATGAGGAGACATTGCTTCACTCAAATGGGAGGTGAATCTTTGGAACGATCTACCCCAGAGGGTATTGGGTGCTCCATTGTTGAATACATTTAAGGCGGGATAGACAGATGTTTGGTCCCTCATTGGGCCACACTCCTGCTCTTATTTCTTATGTTTTCTCTCTCTTTCCCCACTCCTCTCAGCCTTCTCCCCTCTTGTCTCTCTCATCCTCTCTCCTAACTGCCCCATCCCTCTTTCCGTCTCTCAGCCCCCCCTGTCTGGTTTCCTCCCTCTCTCTCTCCCTGTGTCTCCTCTAAACCCTCTTTCTTTATCTTTCTCCCTCCCTCTCTTTGCTTTAGAATGCAGTCATTGAGTGATTGTGGCACAACTGGAGGCCATTTGGCCCATCGGGTCAATGCTGCTCTCTGGGGATTTACAATTAGTCCCATTCCCCTGCTCTACCCCTGTAGTTCTGCAAGTCCATTTATAAGGCTTTAAGGCCATAGACATAGGAGCAGAAGTAGGCCATTCAGCCCATCAAGTCTGCTCCGCCATTCAATGAGATCATGGCTGATCTGATAATCCTCAGCTCCACTTTCCTGCCTTTTCCCCATAGCCCTCGATTCCCTTACTGATTAAAAATCTGTCCATCTCAGCCTTGAATGTACTTACTGACCCAGCCTCTACAGCCCCCTGTGGTAAAGAATTCCACAGATTCACTACCCTCTGAGAGAAGAAATTCCTCCTCATCTCTGTTTTAAATGGGTGACCCCTCACTCTGAGATTATGCCCTCTGGTCCTAGACTCTCCCACAAGGGGAAACAACCTCTCAGCATCTACCCTGTCAAAGCTCTGAAGAATCTTACATGTTTCAATAAAACCACCTCTCATTCTTCTAAACTCCAATGAGTACAGGCCCAACCTACTCAACCTCTCCTCATAAGAAAATCCCTCCATACCTGGGAACAACCCAGTGAACCTTCTCTGGACTGCCTCCAATGCCAGTATATCTTTCCTTAGATAAAGGGACTAAAACTGTTCAGTGTTCCAGGTGTTGTCTAACTCACGCCTTGTATAGTTTTAGCGAGACTTCCTTATTTTTATACTCCATTCCCTTTGAAATAAAGGCCGACATTCCATTTACCTTCCCTATTACTTGCTGAACTTGTATGTTAGCTTTTTGTGGTTCATGCACGAGGACCCCCAAGTCCCTCTGGGCTGCAGCTTTCTGCGGTCTTTCTCCATTTAAATAATATTCAGCTCCTCTATTCTTTCTGCCAAAGTGCATAACCTCCCATTTTCCCACATTATATCCCATCTGCCAAGTTAGCAGGGTGTAACCTGTCTATGTCCCTCTGTAGACTCTTTGTGTCACCCTCACCACTTGCCACCCACCCATCTGCAAATTGTCCAATCCAACTTCATAGCTACAATCCCTCCTCCTTGAAACCATTCTGGTAGCATTCTTCCATAACTGTCTCAAACATTCCCACATCCTCCCAAGGTTTGGTGACCAGAACTGGACACGATACTTTGGTTGTGCCCTAACCAGGGCTTTACACAGGTTTAACATCATTTTTTCAAAACATTCTTTCATGGGATGTTGGTGTCACTGCCAAAGCCAGCAATTGGTTGCCCACCTCCACCACCCAGAAGGACAAGGGCAGCAGATAGATGGGAACACCACCACCTGGAAGTTCGCCTCCAAGCCATTCACCATCCTGACTTGGAAATATATCGGCCGTTCCTTCACTGTCGCTGGGTCAAAACCCCGGGAAGTCGCTCCCTAACAGCACTGTGGATGTACCTACACCACGGAGACTGCAGCAGCTCAAGGAGGCAGCTCACCGCCACCTTCTCAAGGGGCAACTAGGGATGGGCAATAAATACTGGGCCCGGCCAGCGAAGCCCACATCCTGTGAATGAATTTTTTAAAAATCACTAATGCCCATTTAAGAGTCAGCCACCTTGCTGGGGGTCTGGAGTCACATCTTGGCCAGATTTCCTTCCCTAAAGGGCATTAGTAAACCCAGTAGGTTTTTAACACCATAGTGGGATTTGAACCCATGTCCCCTGAGCATTAACCTAGGTCTAACTGGATTACGAGACATTACCCCTACACCACCATCTCCCCTCTCTGCTTGCGCTTTTACTCAATGCTTCTATTTCTCAAGCCTGCACTCACATGTGCTTTGCCAGCTGTTCTCTCAGCATATCCTGCCACCTGCAATGGGGGTATGTGCATGAACCCTGCACCCTACACCCCCCCCAAAGGTGCCCTTTCTCCCTTCACACTTCGTCTATATTGCCTCTCGCCTTCCGTTCTGCCAAAATGCATCACCTCACACTTCTCGGCATTAAATTCCACCTGCCACCCCTCTCTCCCTTTCGCTGGCACCTCGGTGCCCACTGCAGCGCCCGCCTCTCACACCCCCAAGTTGTGGCATCGCTGGCGTATTTTTCAATTGTATCCCGTCTTCCAATATCTTTCCTCCTTCCCCCCCCTCTCTCTCTCTCTCTCCTGCCTTCCCCCTAACTCTCATTTTCCTCTCATTCTCCCCCTCCCTCCCTCTCCCCTCTGCCTTCCCCCCCAATTACCCTCCCCTCTCCCTCATTGAAACCACCAGCCCACTCCCCAAATGTCTGTCTGCCTCTCTCTCTCTCTCCCTCGGACCGAAAGAATACACACGCTAACGTGATACACTTTAACTCTATAATGAGGGAGAGGGGAGGGTAATCGGGAGGGGTGTGGGGGGGGGGGTGGGGAAGGCTGAGGAGAGAGAGAGAGAGAGAGGCAGGCAGGCATTTGGAGGGGGGAGAGTGGGCTGGTGGTTTCAATACACAGATAAAGCAGAACGGAAGCAAGCAGAGAGAGAGAGAGAGAGAGAACAATAAAAACACACAAGTGAACCGCAGTCTTTTACAGAGTAAATCTGCCATTGTCTGGGGCTAAGTATAGCTGAGGCTGGAGCAGCTTTTGGCAATCGAGCAGCGATGGCAAACAGATGGCAGGAAGCGGAAAGGGATGTGGGCTCACACCGATATTTTCCACTCAGGCGGGCCCGGCCTTTCTGTTACTCAAAATACACCTCTCTATTGCTCTAAATAAATGCCCTCAGGCTGCGTTGGCTGAGGGGACGAGGCTGGGGGACGAGGCGGTGCTCTGAGGGGATGAGGCGGTGCTCTGAGGGGATGAGGCAGCGCTCTGATGGGACAAGGCGGCGCTCTGAGGGGACGAGGCTGCGCTCTGAGGGGACGAGGCGGTGCTCTGAGGGGACGAGGCGGTGCTCTGAGGGGACGAGGCGGTGCTCTGAGGGGATGAGGCAGCGCTCTGAGGGGACAAGGCGGCGCTCTGAGGGGACGAGGCGGTGCTCTGAGGGGACGAGGCGGCGCTCTGAGGAGACAAGGCGGCGCTCTGAGGGGATGAGGTGGCACTCAGGGGATGAGGCGGCGCTCTGAGGGGACGAGGCAGCGCTCTGAGGGGACGAGGCGGTGCTCTGAGGGGACGAGGCAGCGCTCTGAGGGGATGAGGCGGTGCTCTGAGGGGACGAGGTGGCACTCAGGAGACGAGGCGGAGCTCTGAGGGGATGAGGCAGTGCTCTGAGGGGATGAGGCGGCACTCTGAGGAGATGAGGCAGTGCTCTGAGGAGATGAGGTGGCACTCAGGGGACGAGGCGGCGCTCTGAGGGGACGAGGCAGTGCTCTGAGGGGACGAGGCGGTGCTCTGAGGTGTCGAGGCGGTGCTCTGAGGGAACGAGGCGGTGCTCTGAGGGGACGAGGCGCCGCTCTGAGGGGACGAGGTGGCGCTCTGAGGGGACGAGGTGGCGCTCTGAGGGGTCGAGGCGGTGCTCTGAGGGGACAAGGCGGCGCTCTGAGGGGACGAGGCGGTGCTCTGAGGAGACGAGGCGGTGCTCTGAGGGGACGAGGCGGCGCTCTGAGGGGACGAGGCGGCGCTCTGAGGGAATGAGGCGGCGCTCTGAGGGGATGAGGTGGCACTCAGGGGATGAGACGGCGCTCTGAGGGGACGAGGCGGCGCTCTGAGGGGACGAGGCGGTGCTCTGAGGGGACGAGGCGGTGCTCTGAGGGGACGAGGCGGCACTCTGAGGGAATGAGGCGGCGCTCTGAGGGGACGAGGTGGCACTCGGGATGATACGGCGCTCTGAGGGGACGAGGCGGCGCTCTGAGGGGACGAGGTGGCACTCAGGGGATGATACGGCGCTCTGAGGGGACGAGGCGGCGCTCTGAGGGGACGAGGCGGTGCTCTGAGGGGATGAGGTGGCACTCAGGGGACGAGGCGGCGCTCTGAGGGGATGAAGCGGCACTCTGAGGGGACGAGGTGGTGCTCTGAGGGGACGAGGTGGCGCTCTGAGAGGACGAGGCGGCGCACTGAGGGGGACGAGGCGGCACTCAGGGGATGAGGCGGCGCTCTGAGGGGACGAGGCGGTGCTCTGAGGGGATGAGGTGGCGCTCTGAGGGGACGAGGCGGCACTCAGGGGACGAGGCGGTGCTCTGAGGGGATGAAGCGGCACTCTGAGGGGACGAGGCAGTGCTCTGAGGGGACGAGGCGGTGCTCTGAGGGGACGAGGTGGTGCTCTGAGGGGACGAGGGTGGCGCTCTGAGAGGACGAGGCGGTGCTCTGAGGGGACGAGGCGGCGCTCTGAGGGGACGAGGCCGTGCTCTGAGGGGCGGCGGGGGAAGGGGGTGAGGGGGAATTGACAATGTGTGACCCATGTGCCCCCGTTCACTGGCAGCTGTTCTCCCAGGTGTGGGTGGTTGAGTGTGTGAGGGAGGGAGGGGGACTGGCTTGACTTCCTGCGGTGGTGGGGTTTGGGCCTTGAGTGGGCCACAGCCGGGGATCATTCACAGAATCAGACAGTGCGAAGGAGGCCCTTCGGCCCATCGAGTCTGCACTGACACGTGGGACCTACCTCCCTAATCCCATTTACCAGCGCTTGGCCCCATAGCCTTGAATGTTATGCTGTGCCAAGTGCTCATCCAGGTACTTGTTAAAGGATGTGAGGCAATCCGCCTCCACCACCCTCCCAGGCAGCACATTCCAGACCCTCACCACCCTCTGGGAAAAAATAGTTTTTCCTCACCTTAGGTGCCGTGTGTTAGATAAATCTGAAGCGAGGGGAGATAAGCATTAAGCGCCGGTGGTGACAAGGCCACTGGACCCTTGCCTGGCTCATTCCCCTTTAGTGCGGTGGTGGGGGGGGTTTGGCGAGGAACTCTGCTGTTCCTGCCTCATCCAGTCAATGGTTAAACAGCCGTCCCTCCTCCGACATGGCCACTTTTGAGGGGGGGCGAGGCGGTGGTATCGTCACTGGGCTACTAAGCCAGAGACCCGCGCCATTGTGTCTGAATTCCGCCAAGTCTGCGAGATGGGATTTAAATTCAGCCAACGCGCCTGGAATGTAAAACTAGTCCCCAGCGGTGGTGACCATGAGAGTCATCGGTCGTCAATGCCCACCTGGTTCACTCATCCCCCTTCAGGGGGCGAAATCTGCCCTCCTTACTCAGGTCAGGCCTACACGTGACTCCAGCCCCACAGCCACGTTCATCCTCCGTTCCTCTTCTTTGTCCTTTAGTATCCCCCACCTCCGAGGGCTGACTCTTCTCGCCCCCTTCGTTTCTGAGGGGTCTTGACGGGGCGGGCGCTGGAAGGACCTTTCCCCCTTTACGGGAGGGACTTCGGACGAGGGTCACATGGTCTTGACAATTGGCGCCTCCCGTTTAAGGCAGAGGTGAGGAGAATTTTTATCCCCTCTCCCCTCAGAGGGTTATCAGCCTTCTGGAACTCACTTCCCCCGAGGGTGATGGAAGCTGGATCCCCGAATGTTTGTTTAGAACCATAGAACCATAGAAAGGTTACAGCACAGAAGGAGGCCATTCGGCCCATCTTGTCCATGCCAGCCCCAGGACACCCAGGTCCCCTTTCTAATCCCACCTTCCTGCACCCGGCCCATAGTCCTGCTGCTTACAGCACTTTAGGTGCAGATCCAGGTACTGTTTAAAAGAGTTTAGAGTTTCTGCCTCTACCACTAACTTGGGCAGCGAATTCCAGACACCCACTACCCTCTGCGTAAAAAAGTTCTTCCTCATGTCCCCCCTACACCTTCTGCCACTTATCTTGAATCTATGTCCCCTGGTTCTAGAATTCTCCACCAAGGGAAACAATTTTATCCTGTCCACTCGATCTATTCCCCTCATCATTTTGTTCACCTCAATCAAGTCACCTCTCGGCCTTCTTTGTTCTAAGGAAAATAACCCCAACCTATCCAACCTCTCCTTGTAGCTACACTTTTCTAACTCTGGCAACATTCTTGTAAACCTCCTCTGCACTCTCTCCAGAGCTATCACATCCGTCCTGTAATGTGGTGACCAGAACTGCACACAATACTCCAGTTGTGGCCTCACCAGTGTTTTATACAATTCCAACATTATATCCTTACTTTTATATTCTATACCTCTGCCAGTGAAGGGGAGCATTCCATATGTCTTCTTTACAACCTTGTCGACTTGCACTGCTGCCTTCAGAGACCTGTGTACTTGTAAGCCAAGATCTCTCACTTCATCTACCCCTCTTAGTATATTCCCATTTATTGTGTAATCCCTGTAACTGTTTGACCTCCCTCAATGTATGACCTCACACTTCTCTATGCTAAAATCCATCTGCCACTTTACCGCCCACTCCACCAACCCATCTATATGGTTTTGGAGATTATGGCTATCGTGTACACTATCCACTACCCGGCCAATCTTTGTGTCATCTGCAAGGGCTGAGTTAGATTCTAATCGGATCGGCCATGACCTTATCAAGTGACAGGGCAGGCCCGAGGGGCCGAATGGCCTATCCCTGCTCCCCGTGCGCACGCTCGCGCTCTTTCCATCCTCTCTCCTCACCCACCTCCGTCCCTCAACTCACTCCGCTCTTCCTCCTCGATATTCCTTCGCTCTCTCTATCTCATTTTCCTCCCTCCCTTGCCTCTTTCCCGGCTTCCATCTTCATTAACCCTTTCATGGGTTTGTGAGGGTCCCTAGTCGCCCTTGAACTGAGTGTCTTTCTCGGCCATCTTTGAGGGCAGTTCGGAGTCAACCACGTTGCTGTGGGTCTGGAGTCACATGTAGGCCAGACCGGGTAAGGATGGCAGATTTCCTTCCCTTCAAGGGGCCATTAGTGAACCAGATGGGTTTTTTTCCCCTCTATTCATCCGCGGGATGTGGGCTTCTCTGGCCGGGCCCAGCATTTATTGCCCGTCCCTAATTGCCCCTTGAGAAGGTGGTGGTGAGCTGACTTCTTGAGCCGCTGCAGTCCCTGTGGTGTAGGTACACCCACAGCGCTGTTAGGGAGGGGGTTACAGGATTTTGATCCAGCGATAGTGAAGGAACGGCCGATATATTTCCAAGTCAGGATGGTGAGCGTCTTGGAGGGGAACTTCCAGGTGGTGGTGTTCCCATCTACCTGCTGCCCTTGTCCTTCTAGATGGTAGTGGTCGTGGGTTGGGAAGTTGCTGTCTAAGGAGCCTTGGTGAATTCCTGCAGTGCATCTTGTAGATGGTACACACACTGCTGCTACTGTGTGTCGGTGGTGGAGGGAGTGAATGTTTGTGGATGGGGTGCCAATCAAGCGGGGCTGCTTTGTCCTGGACGGTGTCGAGCTTCTTGAGTGTTGTGGGAGCTGCACTCATCCAGGCAAGTGGGGAGTATCCATCACACTCCTGACTTGTGCCTTGTAGATGGTGGACAGGCTTTGGGGAGTCAGGAGGTGAGTTACTCGCTGCAGGATTCCCAGCCTCTGACAATCGGTGATGATTTCATTGCCACCCTCACTGAAATCCAAATCCAGATTTTTAGTCATTGAATTTAAATTCCACCGGCTGACGTGGCAAGATTTGAACCCGTGCCCACGGAGAGCTAGCCTGGGCATCTAGATCACTCGTCCAGTGGTGCTACCACTGCGCCATCCTCCCCCTCCCCTCCCTGAAGCTTCTTTCTCTCCTCCTCTCACTCCTTTGTTCTCTTCGTTCAACTCTCTTTCCTTCAAGTTTCCTGTTCCCTCTTGTTCGCTTCTCAAACATTTCCTTTCCTCTCTCTCTCTCTCTCTCGTTTTCCTCGTGTCGCTACACCGCTCTTTATTGCTCTTTTTATTTGTTGCTCCTGTTCTCGCTATCTGTTTCGGACTGCCCCCTTGCCTCTCCGATTTTTGCTGTCCCCTCAGTCATTATTCCTCCCCCTTTTGTCTTCATTTACCAGGGCAGAAGTGGTAACGCCGGGTTAGTAACCTGGGCTAGTATACCAGAGAGAGAGGCCTAGAGTATAGGCCTGAGGTACAGGCCTCAGTTTTCAGGTTGGCCGGAGGGGGTTTCCGGGTATGGGGGAGGAGGTCCGAAAATAATAGAGCTCAGGCCTCAGGCTGGAAGGTTGTTTGGGGGCTGGGGTCGGGGGGGGGGGGGGGGGGGGGGGGGGGGCAGGGAGGTGGGGGGGGGGGGAGGGGTGGCGGCGAGAGAGGGGGTGGTGGTGTGGGAGGGGTGTGTCTGACAGAATCCCCCTTTTAACTTCGGGTGCCCACCCACCCCCCCGACACTTAAGGTCCAGTAACTGTAGGACCACCGACCCCACTCCCGACCTCGACCCTGACACCTCAACCCCCACCACCATCCAGCAACCCACACCCCCCCCCCACCAAGACAGAATCACACGGAGCAGAAAAGGCCCTTCGGCCCATCGAGTCTGCACCGACAAGTGAGAAACACCTGACCTGCCTCCCTAATCCCATTTACCAGCACTTGCCCCCATAGCCTTGAATGTTATGACGTGCCAAGTGCTCGTCCAGGTACTTTGTAAAGGATGTGAGGCAACCCGCCTCTACCACCCTCCCAGGCAGCACATTCCAGACCGTCACCACCCTCTGGGTAAAAAAGCTTCTCCTCACATCCCCCCTAAACCTCCTGCCCCTCACCTTCAACTTGTGTCCCCTCGTGACTGACCCTTCAACGAAGGGGAACCGCTGCTCCCTATCCACCCTGTCCATGCCCCTCACAAACTTGTACACCCTACCTCACCCAGCTGAGGCCTTTCCGTCCCTTCCCGGCCTGAGGTGCCCAGGACCTACCCCTTCCCAAACCCCCCCACCACCCCTCCCGCCGAGGATCTCAGGCTCCGCAGGCCGCTTGCAGTCCCGCTCCTGTCCACTGCGGTTCCTGGGCGCTGCGGGGGCCCAGAGAGCGGCCGGCCAATCACAGGTCGGCCAGCAGCCCCGGCAGGGCGGGGCTTCCTCCAGCCAATCGTCGCTCGCCGGACGGCGAAATCGCCGGGGGGAGTGGGGCAGGGTCGGGATCGTCTCTTCGGAGATCGAGAGGGGGGGAAGCAACCCTGCCCCCACCTGAAACATTCTGGGCCGGAGGGTTGGGTGGGGGGAGGAGGAGGGGGAGGGGGGGCATGGGTTGGCAGTGGGGAGTGATGGGGTGGGGAAACGGATGGCTCACTACCCTAACCAACCCCAACCCGCTTCCCCCTCCCCTCTGAACCCCGGGGTGGGGGTGGGGGGGGGAGAAAGTTGGCTGGAAGCCGATTCGCTACAAGCCCAACCAGCAACCCCTCCCCCTACCTCCCACCCCCCACCCCCCGCCAGTAACAGGGAGTACCTGAGGGGCTAACTTGGCTCAGGGTGGGAGATCCACGCCTCAACGGGCAGGCGGTGTTGCCCCCTGGGACATCTGCCCGGCAGCTCCCGCCTGTCCCCCGGCATCGCCAAGGCCTCCCACAACGGGCGCCGCTGGCATTGTGGCCTGCCCCAAGGCAAAGGCCCGACGGGATTCCAGAGTCAGGGAAGTCCGGGGCATTGGTCAGCGTGTTGGGGGGGAGGGTTGGGTCAGCTTAGAGAAGAGGGCATGGGGAATGGGGTGGGTGTGGGGGGGTGTGGAAAGTTTTGGAGAACAGGCGGGGTAGGAAGAAAGGTGGGGGAGGTACTATCTTAGGCGGGGACTGCTGCACCCCCCCCCAATACTTAAAGGGCACCCCCCTTCCCAACAATAACGCTGCCAATACCTTCCCGCCCTTTTCAAAACTTATTTTGAAAAATCGGCCAGCCCTCTCTCTCCCCGCACTCCCCCCCACCCTCATAACTGCCCACGCAGCTATGGCATAGGCAGCCCATTATTGGGGTCAAAGGGCTTGTTGGTCAAGCTCAGTTGACCCTTCAGTAGTGACTTAAAGATGGCGGGCGAGCGATTTTGGCACCCGCCCGCCTACCCTAGTATGGGGGTGAATTCAGAGGGGGCGGGTGGTCTGTGGGAGGATTGGCCACCAGCCTTATTTTAAGTGCCCCCACCCCACCCCAGCTCTCTCTCTTCACACCCCTCCCCCACCGAAAACACTGCTCGGTCAGGGCACCTGAAAGCCAGCTGGTGAGTTGAGCTCCAACCCCATAAGACCATAAGATGTAGGAGCAGAAATTAGGCCATTCAGCCCATCGAATCTGCTCTGCCATTCCATCATGGCTGATAAGTTTCGCAACCCCATTCTCCCACCTTCTCCCCGTAACCTTTAACCCCCTTACCAATCAATAATCTATCTCGGTCTTAAATACACTCAATGACCTGGCCTCAACAGCCTTCTGTGGCAATGAATTCCATAGATTCACCACTCTCTGGCTAAAGAGGTTTCTCCTCATCTCTGTTCTAAAAGGTCTTCCCTTTACTCTGAGGCTGTGCCCTGAGGTCCGAGTCTCTCCTACTAATGGAAGCATTAGAAACCCCAGCTTCAATTAAAACCAGGACTGAACCTGGAATGGAAAGTGAGCGTCAGTCTCAATCACGTTGAAACTATCAGATCGCTGTCATAACACATCAGGTTCACTAATCCTCCCTCGGTACTGACCCTCTGACAATGCAGCACTCTCTCAGTGCGGACCCTCTAACAGTGCAGCACTCCCTCAGCACTGACCCTCCGAAAGTGCAGCAGTCCTTCAGTGCTGACCCTCTGACAGTGCAGCACTCCCTCAGTACTGACCCTCTGACAGTGCAGCACTCCCTCAGTACTGATCCTCTGACAGTGCAGCACTCCTTCAGTACTGACCCTCCGACAGCACAGCACTCCCTCAGGGCTATATTACATGAACCCCCCACCACCTCAGCCTTCTTAGTTCAAGCCTGTCAACCCTTTCCTGATATGTATACCCACACATTAGACCAGAAGACGTAGGAGCAGAAGTAGGCCATTTGGCCCATCGAGTCTGCTCCGTCATTCAGCGAGACCGTGGCTGAACTGATAATCCTCAGCTCCACTTTCCTGCCTTTTCCCCATCACCCTCGATTCCCTTACTGATTAAAAATCTGTCCATCTCAGCCTTGAATATACTTACTGACCCAGCCTCTACATTCCTCTGCGGTAAAGTATTCCACAGATTCACTAGCCTCTGAGAGAAGAAATTCTGATTTCATTCCTGGTTTCACCCTTGACAATCCTCTCAGCACCCTCTCCAGTGCCTCTATACCCTATAAGTAAGGGGTATGATCAAGAGATTTGCGGATGACACAAAAATTGGTAGGGTGGTAAATAGTGAGGAGGGTAGCCGTAAACTGCAGGAGGACATAAATGGACTGGTCAGGTGGGCAGAACAGTGGCAAATGGAATTCAACCCAGAAAAGTGTGAGGTAATGCACTTGGGGAGAGCAAACAACGTAAGGGATTACACTCTGAATGGTAGGACCCTGGAAAGTACTGAAGATCAGAGGGGACCTTGGTGTGCATATCCTTAGATCACTGAAGGTAGCAGGGCAGGTAGGTAACATGGTTAAGAAGGCATATGGGACACTTGCCTTTATTAGCTGATGCATAGAATACAAGAGCAGGGAGGCTATGCTGGAATGGTATAAAACCCTGGTTAGGTCACAACTGGAGTACTGCGTGCAGTTCTAGTCACCACACTATAGGAAGGATGTGCTTGTGCTGGAGATTGACCAGGATGCTGCCTGGGCTGGAGGATCTGAGCTATGAAGAAGGATTAGATAGGCTGGGGTTGTTTTTCTTGGAGCAGTGAAGGTTGAGAGAGGACCTGACAGAGGTGTATAAGATTATGAGGGGTATAGATAGGATGGTTAGGAAGGCACTTTTTCCATTAGTAGAGGGGTCAAAAACCAGGGGGTATAGATTTAAGCTAAGAGGTAGAAGGCTCAGAGGGGAGTTAAGGAGAGATTTTTTCACCCAGAGGGTGGTAGGAGTCTGGAACTCACTGCCTGGAAGGGTGGTTGGGTCAGAGCCTCTCGTGACATTTAAGAAGTATTTGGATGTTCACTTGCATTGCCATAGTCTCCAGGGGCTAAAGGCCAAGCCCTGGCAAATGGGATTAGTGTGGTCAGATCCTTGTTGACCAGCATGGACACGATGGGCTGAATGGCTTCCTTCTGTGCTGTAGGCTTCTAAGAGTCTATGAGTCTACCCTTCTGGTAAGATGACGAACGGAACTACATGCTGTGGTCTCAACCAAGGTTCGATACAACTTCCCTGCTTTTCAATTCCATCCCTCTGGGGATGATTGGCCTCCTCCTGTCGTGTAGTGTCTGATGATTCCGTGTGGACAGGTTTAGACAGGCGGGGCCTGTATCCTTTGGAGTCTGGAAGAATGAAGTGTGTTGGTATTAAAACGTATCAGATCCTGAGGGGGATGTTTCCCCTTGAAACTAGGGGAATCTAGAGCTTGGTTTTAAAGATAAGGGAAAATGAGGAATCTTTCTACCCCCCCCCCCCCCCCCACGCTTCCCCCCCCCCCCCCCATCCACCAGCTCTCAGAAGGTCATTAGTCTGTGGCATTGCCTTCCCCAGAGAGGAGTGGAGGGTCATTGAATATATTTTAAGGCTGAATTAGACAGATTCTTAACTGGCGAGGGAGCTGGAGGTTATTGGTGGGGGTAGGGGAGAGTGGCGCAGGCAGAAAAGTGGAAGTTGAGACCACAATCAGGTCAGCCACGATCTCACCAAATGGCGGAGAGGGGCCGAGTGGCCTACCCCTGCTCCGAATTCATACGATTCTGGGCTCTCAGGTCTCTGGAACGAGTCTCCGGAACCCCCATGATCTTGTGAGTCGGAGGCTGGGGCGAGGAGCGTCGCTGACACTCATGGCTGACGCGCTTGCGGACTGAAAGAACGAACAGAAGATGCTGGCAAAACTCAGCAGGGCCTGGCAGCCCCTGTGGAGGGAGATAGAGAGAGAGAGCAACAGAGAGACAGGAGTTCACACTGCGAACACAAAAACAGAAAGTGCTGGAAAAAACTCCGCAGCTCTGGCAGCATCTGTGGAGAGACAAGCAGAGTTATGGGTTGGACATGATTAAGGGACCCCGTCAACTACAGTTGTCGGTGGTGGGGGGAAGGTGTGGGGGGGGGGGGGGGGGGGGGAGGCAGCTGGGGGGGGAGGGGAAGGGAGGGTGGGGGGAGGGAGGGTGAGGCTGTGGGGGGGAGGAGAGGGTGGGGCGTCGGGTGGTGGGGGGGGGAACTTGGGTTAAGGAAGGAGGAGGACACGTCAGAAGTGCCATTTTGGAAAGCGGGCACCATTGGAACAGAGGCGCCAGACGGAGGCGAGGGAACTGGGAGAATGGGACGGAATTGTCGCAGGAAGTGGGGGGTGCGAGGAGCTGTCATCGAGGTGGCTGTGGGAGCCGGCGGGCCTGCCATGAATATCAGTGGGCAGCCCCATCACCAGTAATGGAGACAGAGAGAGTCAAGGGAGGGGGAGAAGGGGGTGGGGGGGGGGGGGAAAGTGTCGGAGATGGGCCATGCGAAGGTGAGAGAGGGGTGGAAGTTGCCTTCCTTCTTCCTTAACCGAGGTTACCCGCCCACCGTGCTTGGCAAGTCCCTCAACCTGGGGTCCGACCCATGACCCCATTTCTCTCTCTCCGCAGAGGCTGCGGAGTTTTCTTTTCCCCCCAGCATTGGGTTGGGGTTAGGGTTAGGGTTAGGGTTAGGGTGCCTTAGGGTTAGGTACCATTGAATCACGCCGACTGGGGAGAAGGGGCAGGAGGCTCACATCAAGAGCGTGGGTGGGAGACTGAAAGCGTGACAACGCTGGCCAAACCCAAGGGTTTCCTGTTCCCGCGCTCAAGGTTTCGACTTATTTCCTTTTTAAAATTTTTCTTTATCACCGGGGATATTTTGGAAAAAAATTTGTACACAGCAAAAAAATAATAATAATTCAGGAGCAGGACAGCGGCAGACCAGGTACTTCACCTTGACACAAGGAACAAACACAAAAGAAAAATGCTGGAGGAAACTCAGCAACTCTAACAGCCTCTGTGGAGAGAGAAAAAAACAAGGCAGAATTAATGTTTAGAGCCTGTGCCACTCTTCCTCAGAGAGAAGAGTCAGAGGGACTCCGTAACCTGAACTCTGTCTTTCTCTCTCTCTCTCTCTCTCTACCCGCAGACGCTGCCAGACCTCCTGCTGAGTTTACCCTCCCAGCATTTTCTGTTTTTGTTTCAGATTTCCAGCACCCCGCAGTATTTTTTTGCCTTGATTTGAGATTCACCCGTGCATCAACCTCCTCAGGCACTGAAGCCTCATTTGGTGCTTCAGCGGGGAGGTTTCACACGGATGAAGGGTGAGGGGGGGGGGGGGGGGGTGGGGGTTGGAACCGGAGCAATGATCCGCAGTGTCCTTATGCTGATGGAGGTGGGGTGCACACAGGACAGTCGCCACTGTCAGGTTGCTGGAGGGGTTTTCATCTGTATTTAATTTTGTTGTTTGAGAGAGAGAGAGAGAGAGTAAAGACACATTCCGTGTCCCACTCACATAACACCCTGGCGCGTCGACTCTGGTCTAATTCATCTGTAAATCCGCACCTTAGGTTGTATCTCGGCAACTAGCGGTTCCATTCCGTTCAGTTCAGTCACTCGCTGTAAGCGAAAGCGTGCATAAGTTTGTAAGGGTGACATGTTCCTCACCTACGGCGATGAGCCAAATGTTGAAATATCACACCAGCGGGCAATGTCAGACAATTGACATTTCTAACCCTTCCAGAGCATTAAAAGGGATGAAAGTTTGCCACGGAACTATGAAAGGTGTCTTTGCAAATGCAGCACTCCATGTGCCGAACAAGGGGCCACGAAAGACCACAATGTGTAATTGTACAATAAATCGAATTATCACCATATCGAGTTATTCGGTATCTAACATTCAAGCGATAAGTACCGCGCTACACGGTGATATCTAATTGCCTTAGCGCATCCTATCTAAATCCAATTTATTGTGACATTCAAAAAAAAACTATTTAAATAACATAGGGGGTATAGAATGGAATATTTAAACACCTCAGTATACAGTAAGATAACTAATTAAATGTCACAATGTCTGATTATGTAAGCATGTTGTATGTAATCCCGTTGATTAAAGTTTCTTTTAGAAAATATTTAAATAATGTATAAAGCATAAAATGAAAAATTAAAGATATTTTTTAGAAAATATTTAAATGATGTTTAAAACATAAAAATGAACAATATAATACAGCAATACCTATTAATATAATCATTAACTCAATGTCACAATACCTAAGGATATAGCCATATCATGTATAATCCACTCGTGAAATTTTAAGTAATGTATAGAATATAAAACAATAATTAAACATCTCAATATATAATGATGCAGTATTTATTGATTGGCATGCTATCTGATTATATAATCATATGATATTTAATTGAATTAATGAAATATTAATTGATTAATTCATAGTGTACACATTGTGAAAATATATAATGCACATGTAAATGTAAATTTAAAATGTATAAATTATGAAAATAGCATAATCAAATATTGAAATATACAGTGTCCCAATGATTAACTATTAAATATCTGATTATATAACCATATCATATCTAATTGAATTAATGAAAGGTTAATTGATTAATTCATAGTGTAAAAATATGAAAAATATATAACGTATATGTAAATCTAAATTTAAATGTATAAATTATGAAAATTAAACAATCAAATATTGCAATATGTAGTGCTACAATGATTAACAATTAAATATCTGATTATATAACCATATCATATCTAATCCAATTAATAAAACATTAAACTTTATAATGGCTTAATGTATAGATGCAATAATTCATGTTGCTATCTTGAATGACCTCTTCAAATAATTCATGTTTTATTACAAGTGTTGAAGTATGTACTGATCCAGTGCATCAAATTATTACAATATTTAATCATATAATCTCAAGTATCATATCTAATCTTAATAATGAAACATTAGCATTTCTATTTCAATAACACTGAAAGATCTAAAGATGCAATGCATTGCTAGAATATTTCTTGACATAATAACTGTACAATTAAATATTATGATGTGTAACAATGCAATGCATAGCAATGTCGCTGTTTAATAATATGATAAAATATTCCACATCTAATTAGATAATATATGATCATGTATATGATATTTGCATTAAGATTTCAAAATTGAATTATAAATGCAAAGCATTATTATTCGTTACATCAGAATATAATGACATTGAAACCTGTGCCATATATAATCTAGTTCCATAATGAACACTGATATAATAATGTGGCTATCCTAAATATTACAATATTCAGTTATGTAAAATATACAATTAGGTAATGTAGAATAAAATATTGAAATATTTAATTACGTTGTAATATTGAATAATGTATGTGGAGGTAGTGGGGTACCATTGTGTTTATGCTACTGGATATGTAATCCAGAGGCTTGTACTAAAGATCTGGAGACCTGAGTCTAAACCCCACCAGCTAAACGCCAGCTGGGGACTTTAAATACAATTGAACAAATACATCTTAAATTTTAAAAAAAACTTTTCTCGGTTATGATGCTCACGAAACTGCCAGATTGTTGTTAAAAACCATCTGCGTCAGTAATGCCCTCGAGGAACGAAAATCTGCCATCCTTACCCACTCTGGCCTACATGTGATTCTAGACCCACAGAAATATGAGTTGGCTCTTTAACTGCCCTCTGAATCGGCCTAGCGAGCCCACTCGGTTTGCCAGGAAGGCTCCTCCCACCTTCTCAAGGGCAATCAAGGATCAGCAATAAGTGCTGACCTTGCCGGTGGCAACTGCAAATGAATGAATAAAGTAATTCCAAACTATATGATAAATACACAACAAAGTCTAACAGTATATAATGGTGCACCTAATAAGATATATAACTGTAGAAATAATTGTGCAGCATCACTAAATAATTTATGGTGAAGTGTCAAGTATCTAAATAATGAAATATATTGATGTAGTACGACACGTAATGTTTACAATGGAACTTCAATAATAACATACAGCATTAAACCAAACGTTACAATATTAAATTATATAAGAAAATATAAATATAATTACATGATACAGAAGATATACTTTGTAATATATAAAAACATAATGTGACTTAATGATTTTTATTTATATAAAATAAGTGGCAGCCATTCACTGGTTCATTCCTCAGGGCAATACTTTGACCAATCAGGGTCAAGCTGCCTGGTTGTGACAGGGCTTTTGAGTGACAGTGTTGCCACCCCATACTGGCAAACTATTTAACTTTATTTTTTGTGGTTGTCCAACAAGAGGTCTTTAGTTTTGTTTTCCATATTGATAAATGGAGAAGGTGTTATGCTGTAATATGAATACACCACTGGCCACTGACAGAAACATAGAAGAAGGAGGGTTCTCTCTGTTTCCATTGGCTGAACACTGTTTAGTAGGTACGGAAGTGGGGTTATCCTGGACTTGTACAGTTTATAACATTTGAATCCTAGAAATTAAAAGCCGGCACCCGTAAAAGTGACCACAAAGCCCTTGTCGGACTGTCTGGATCAATAATATTCCTGTTGAGATTGGCACATTCAGTATTGAGATGCAACCTAATTTGGGTGATTACCCAATCGAAACCAACTGGTCTGGTTGCAAGAACAACAATTAGCTGGGTTTGAGTAGTGTATTTAATACAGACAATCATCCCAAAGTGTTATTAGGATCATAGAAAATTCATGGCACAGCAAGAGGCCACCTTGCCCATTGTTTCTGCACTGGCTGAAAAGCGAGGCTCCCAGCCTAATCCCACTTTCCAGCGTTTGGTACAGAGCTGGTCATGAAGATATTAATGTGTATAATATTGTTGGACATTGCTTTTCTTTTAAAAATAGAGGTTTAGTCTGTGGGTGTGTCTTAACTGGATTAAAGCCAGCTGGTCTGGGTGCTCTGATGTGTACTAGTTTTGAGACTAGTGAGATGTGAGCGAAGTAGAGTGCGTTTGCATTTTGTTGAATAGAGCATTCAAGAAGTGGGGTGAAATATGGCATCTAGCTAGCAGAGACCAAGAAATATGTTTATAATACTAATAAAATTGGTACTATGAAAAGGGTTTTATTGTTAGAAGAGGTGGAGCTCAAAGGGGCTGGTGATGCAATGAGAATTTACATTCAATGAGATGTGCTGGCTATAACAGACAGCAGTTTTGTGTGTGCAGAGCAGAGGCAGTATAAAATCAAAGCCTGTAAGCCTCCTAATGTGTCAGCATAGGACCCAAAGTGAAAGGAACCTCATTTTGAATTTGTAAGGTGAAAATGCTTTGCCTGGTGTCTACTAAAAGTCTATGGGTTTGGAGATTAGATTGGTAATTTGTTATTTGTTAAAATAGTGATAATTTGTAGCCATGTATGCGTATTTAATTTGTGTCAATAAATAAATGTCTCATGTATTTTAATGTAAAACCTCTCAAGAACTGGTGGTCTGATTCCTGAATTCAGAGTTGCAGCTCAACTGTACAAAATAAAAATTATAGGTTATGACAGTTGTTTCTAGTTTCCCTCTGGGATTTTTAAATAACTCAGCTTTTACTGACTGCTGAGTCACAACAGTAGCCCTGCAGGTTATGGCTCTTTAGGTGCGCAGCCAGACACCTTTCAAATGAGTTGAGGGTTTCTGCTTCGATTACCCTTGCAGGCAGTGAGTTCCTAATCCCCCCTCTACCAATCACTTTAAATCCATTCCCCTGCCCACTAGTCACTCACCTCTCTTTAACAAGGGTGACATCAATGAAAAGCATTTTTGGCATTTCATTAGCCAAGGCGCAGAATATAATCACAGGGAGCTTATGCTGGAAGTGTATGAAACACTCGTCTGGCCTCAGCTGGAATATTGCATGCAGTTCTGGTCACCCCTCTGTTGGAAAGGTACGATTGCACCTGGAGAGGGCACGGTGGGGGGGGACTTACAGGGAATGTTGCTGGGAGTAGAGAATTTTAGTTATGAGGGAAGGTTTGATAAGCTAGGGCCATTTTCTTAGGAGCAGAGCAGGCTGTGGGGTTGTGGGGGGGGCGGGAGGGGGGGAGGTGATGGGGGAAGGGGGTGGGGGGAGTGGGTAACCTAACTGAAATGTATAAAATTCCGAGGGGTCTGGAGGGAGCAGACTGGAAGGCTCTGCTCCCTTCGGTTGAGGGGGGGTCATAGCGAGAGGGCAGAGGTTGAGGTTCGGAGACAGCAGAGGATTTGAGGGGAGGTGTTTTATTTCCATCGAGAGAGTGGTGGGAGCCTGGAACCGGCTGCCTGAAAGAGTGGCTGAGGCAGAAACCCTCATGAGATTTAAATAAAAAATATAGCACTCAGCCACGCGCTTGGAGTGCAGTAACCTCGAGGGCCACAAAGCAAGAGCTGAAAAGCCGGGGTGAGGCTGCAGGGGCAATCGTCGACTATTGTGGACACACAAGGGCCTCCTCTTGCCCCAGCAAGTAACCTTCCATCGCAGCGAGCGGCTGAAAGATGGTCCAGAGAGGCGGATTTTAATGAGCGTGTGAAAGGAGGAGCGGGGTAGACATGGACGGGGAGGTTTGGGGACTGAAAGGGAGACTGGCAACGGCGCAGGGATGAAAATCAAGGGGCAGAATTTTCCGTTTGCCGGACGGGCCTGACCCAACCACCGGCGGGGGCGCAGAGGCCGATCGCCGCCAGCGAGCGGGGCCACGCCGCCATTTTAAGTGGGCGGGGCCAATTGAGGCCCGTCCAGCATGCCGCCCATCGGGAAGTGCTCCCTGTGCGGACGTGGGGAGAGGGGCAATCCCTAAAACCAAGAGTGCGCTCATGAGATGGGACATGTTCATAATTCACACGATAACTTTATTACAATTTTTGAAACCCTGCATGAAACCTCCTCCCGCCGGTGGATGAGGTTTCGTCTTTTCTCTATTAGCCTTAAGGTTGGACAGGCAGGTCCTTTAATTGTATAATTGATGGTCTGGAGGTTATTAGCTATGAGGAGAGGTTGGAGAAACTCGGATTGTTCTCACTGGAGCGACGGAGATTGAGGGGCGACTTGATAGAAGTTTACAAAATGATGAGTGGCATGGACAGAGTAGATAGTCAGAAGCTTTTTCCCAGGGTGGAAGAGTCAATTACTAGGGGACATAGATTTAAGGTGAGAGGAGAAAACTATAGAGGAGATGTGCGGGGCAAGTTTTTTACGCAGAGGGTAGTGAGTGTCTGGAATTCGCTGCCAGAGGAGGTGGTGGAAGCGGGTACGATAGTGCTGTTTAAGAGGCAGCTTGATAAATACATGAATAGGATGGGAATAGAGGGATACGGACCCCGGAAGTGCAAAATGTTTTAGTTGACGGGCAATATGATCGGCGCAGGCTTGGAGGGCCGAAGGGCCTGTTCCTGTGCTGTACTTTTCTTTGTTCTTTGTCCATCTGGCTGTTCTTCAGGGCCGAAGGACAATCACGCGGGGGCTGGAAACGTTCACTCCGCTCCTCCTCGGCTGAGTTTTCGTTTCTCTCCCCACCCCACCCCTACCTCCACCCCCACCCCCACCAGCATTTTCTGCTTTTCTTTCAGACCCCTGGTCGTCCGTTCCCTACCGCTTTGCCCTCATCTTAGCGCTCATCTCTTCCGCCCTTTCCCCCCAAGGCCTGGACCTCGCCTTGCAGCCGGAGTCCTCGCAACTGGGGTTGCAGAAGGCCCTCGAGAAAGCTGCAGGCATGGGCTGGCTCTCTGCACTCACTGGCTTGTTCGACCGAACTTTGCAGAGAGGCATCAACGAGGGAGAAAAATAACGAGAGGCCAGACTTCATGTGCTGAGAAAAGCCGGGTTGTTATTGTTTTAACTGGCTCTTTCTGGCTCGTCGCCAAAGCCCCCTCGCTGCTCATGTGGTTACCTCCCTCGCTCTCACCCGCCATTTGAGCTGAGGAGGCTGGGTCCTCATGACCCACGGTCTCCTGGAACTCTGCCAGGCACCGGTGCCCCTCCCACGCCTGCCCCTGCGCCCAACCCCCCCCCAGCGGGATTGTCCCAGAGCACTTTGCAGCCAGTGAAGCGCTTTTTCAAGTGTGGCACCCAACCCCACCCCGGCTGTGACGTAGGAAAGGTGGCGGTCAATTAGCGTGCTGCAAGCTCCCACGGTCGACAGGATGAGCATGCTCAGGTAAACTGCTGCCCTTTCAGGGGCGTCAGTAGAGAGGTAAACATTGGCCGGGAGGGAGGGGGGGTGGTCAGGGCCCGAATTTCATGCTCCCCCGTGTGCCCCACCACCCTCCAGACCCCCCCACCCCCCGCAGCCCTGCCACACCCCTGCCCCACAGCCGGGTGGGGAGTGTTTGCGTACCTGAAATAGGACGAACGGCCTTCCCACTGGGTTCCCGCCTGCCCCAGCCTCTCAGCAGCTCTCCGCTTGGGGCGGGGGTGAAGCCTGGTGGCAGGCCAGCCGCCCTTGTCCCAGTTGAGGCCCGTGAGGGGACACCCAATTATTGGCCACTCAAGGCCCCTTTCCCACCCGGCCTCAGCGTTTGAGGCTGGCGGGAGGACCTCCTGGGGTGTGAAGGGGGGAAGCCCGGAAATGGTCAGAGTTAAGGCCTCAGGCCCCCTTTTAACTTTGGTAACCTCCCCCCAACACCACCACTTAATGGCCACTGGACAACCCCCCTCCCCCACACCCTCCCCCACCAGCCCACCCACTGGACCCGCCCCTCCCCCACACCCTCCCCCACACCCTCCCCCACCAGCCCACCCACTGGACAACCCCCTCCCCCACACCCTCCCCCACCAGCCCAACCACTGGACCCCCCCCTCCCCTCCCCTCCCCCACACCCTCTCCCAACAGCCCACCCACTGGACCCCACACCCTCCCCCACCAGCCCACCCACTGGACCGCCCCCTCCCCCACCAGCCCGCCCACTGGACCCCACACCCTCCCCCACCAGCCCACCCACTGGAAACCCCTCCCCCACACCCTCCCCCACCAGCCCACCCACTGGAAACCCCTCCCCCACACCCTCCCCTCACCAGCCCACCCACTGACCCCTCCCCCACCAGCCCAAGCAGCCACTAGCCTCCTCCACTCAGGCCTCCTGAACCACCCCCGCCCCACCCTGAAAACGCCAAAACTTCCCTGTCCAGCCCAGCCCCAGATATTGGGATATTGGCCGAGTAAGCCACCTTCTCGAGGGTAATTCGGGATGGACTATAAACACTGGCCGGGCCAGAGATGCCCTCCTCCCAAGGGTGAATTTTTAAAAAAGAAAAATCCAGATTGTTATCAATTGGATTTAAATTCTACCAGATTTGAACCTGTGTCCACAGAGCATTGGGTTCCAGGTTACCAGCCCAGTGACAGTACTCCCAACGACAAACGAATTAATCCAAAATAAAATGCTAATCTCAATAACGGTGATCATGAATTATTGGACAAACCCATCTGATTCGCGAATGCCCTTTAGGGGAGGAAATCTGCCATCCTTACCTGACCTGGCCTACATGTGACTCCAGACCCACAGCAGTGTGGTTGGCTCTTAAATGCCCCTTTGAACAAGGACAATTAGGGATGGGCAATAAATGCTGGGGCCTAGCCAGCGACGCCCACGTCCCATGAATGAATGGGAAAACAAAAAGATTGTTACCTTGCACTCATCAGGACAAATACAAGAATACCAAATTTCAGAGAATGATAAACTGCTGCAGGATAAACGGGTGCTGATTGGTTGGTAGGTCAGTCGACATGCAATTGGTATGATAAACGCAAGGCCCAAAGCTTCTGCAACATGTCTCTCTTTTCAGCTATTCGGAGCTGAGTGAATTGTTGAACGAAATTTGTTGGATGTAAGGACTGCTTCAAATAAACAACCTCACGGTAAAAAATCCCATGGTCTGACTTTCAGCCGTGTAATGCGCATCTCAAACGGTCCACGTGGGTCTGCGGGCCACAGACCTCAGCCTAGACAGAAACAAAATCTTTATTTTACTTTTTAAATCTTCTTTTGGACTTTCATCCCTGCATTTCATGGGGAGCCAAGCTCGTCAGGAATGGAAACAGGGACTGCTGGAAATGGTCAGCAGGTGAGGCAGTGTCTCTGGAGAGAGAAACTTAGTTAGCATTTCGGGTTGGCGATGGTCGGGCGGAGCTGGGAGAAGGGAAATGGGACAGGTTATAAAACGCATACAGAGGCAAGAGAGTGCCGGGAGGGGGGGGTGAGAGAACAAAGTGGGGGTCGTGGTTTCTGCAGGAGAGATTAAATGACATAGGTGACTATGTGGGGGGTGGGATTAGTAAGTTTGGGGATGACACAAAGATTGGCCGGGTGGTTGAGTGTCTTGGGCTACTGGAAGATATAACCGGGATGGTCAAATGGGCAGATAAGTAGCAGATGGAATTTAACCCTGAAAAGTGTGAGGTGATACACTTTGGAAGGAGTAATTTGACAAGGCAGTATTCAATGAACAGTATGACACTAGGAAGTACTAAGGAACAAAGGGACCTTGATGTGTGTGTCCATAGATCTCTGAAGGCGGAGGGGCATGTTAGTGGGGTGGTGAAAAAGGCATATGGGACACTTGCCTTAATCAATCAAGGCATAGATTACAAAAGTAGGGAGGTCATGTTGGAGTTGTATAGGAGCTTGGTGAGGCCACAGCTGGAGTGCTGTGTGCAGTTCTGGTCGCCACATTATAAGAAGGATGTGATTGCACTGGAGGGGGTGCAGAGGAGATTCACCAGGATGTTGCCTGAGATGAAATATTTAAGTTATGAAGAGAGATTGGATAGACTTGGGTTATTTTCACTGGAGCAGAGAAGACTGAGGGGCGACCTGATCGAGGTGTACAAGATTATGAGGGGCATGGACAGGATGGATAGGGAGCAGCTGTTCCCCTTAGTTGAAGGGTCAGTCACGAGGGGGCATAAGTTCAAGGTGAGGGGCAGGAGATTTAGGGGGGATGTGAGGAGAAGCTTTTTTACCCAGAGGGTGGTGAGGGTCTGGAATGCGCTGCCTGGGAGGGTGGTGGAGGCGGGTTGCCTCACATCCTTTAAAAAGTACCTGGATGAGCACTTGGCACAGCATAACATTCAAGGCTATGGGCCAAGTGCTGGTAAATGGGATTAGGGAGGTAGGTCAGGTGTTTCTCAGGTGTCAGTGAAGAATCGATGGGCCGAAGGGCCTCTTCTGCACTGTGTGTTTCTGTGATTCTGCAAGGTTAAGAAGATGGCGACGGAACCAGACGAAACTGAAAGGTGAATCTAGCAGAAGTGTGAATGGCACAGCACACTCATCACAAAAAGCTGCTGCCTGCACATATCGGAGACTTCGTGTGAACTGAAGGTGATGAAGTTGCTGCCGATTCTTGACAGCCGCAGGGCAATCAGGGGATTAGGTTCTGGCTTGCCAGTCTCACCCGCGTCTCTCAGCCGATGAAAACAGAACGACGGAGGTGTTTGAGTGAGGGTCGGGGCTGAGAAAAGACGGGGTGAAGTTGGCAAAGGTGCGTTCTGGCGGCTGAAGGCCACTAACAGAGAGATGGGCGGCTGGTCCCTTCAAACTTGCATTGAGCCTCATTGGAACTGTGCACAAGGCAGAGGACAGGGAGATCAGGGTTAGAGCGGGACGAAGAATTGAAGGTATCATCAAACAAGGTGTAAAGAAGCTTGCAAAATGAAGGGAGATGCTCAAGCAAAGGTGTTGCACAGTCTGCATTGGGTTACACCAATGCAGAGTGCACCGCACTCTGAGCAGTAAATGGACAGCACTAAATTGAGTATCAACAGCATTTATTCACAAGACAGCCTTTTCATGGCTTCTGCTTTCTTGATTCGGACATGAGACCAGAACAGAGCCTGTCCCTCTCCCTCCGCTTGCTCAACGCCTACACAAAACCCAGCTCCCATTGCCTTTTCTGCTCCTTGACTTAACTGCAGCAGAGGTCTTCCTGCCCTGTAACCCATCCCCAGCCTCTGTAAACTTCAGCTGATCCGGAAGACAATAGCCCAATATGCTATCCCACACCAAGACATGCTCGCCCATCACCATCCCAGACCACACCCCTCACTGAACAACAACTAGCCCCGGACTGGCAACAGCTCAATTGTTGACAAAGCCCTTCCTGGACACATTCCTCCCTATCTCTGTAACAGCCCCTACAAACATCCCCATCTCTGTAACCTCCTCCAGCCCCTACAAACATCTCTATATCTGTAACCTCCTCCAGCCCCTACAAACATCCCCATCTCTGTAACCTCCTCCAGCCCCTACAAACATCCCTATCTCTGTAACCTCCTCCAGCCCCTACAAACATCCCTATCTCTGTAACCTCCTCCAGCCCCTACAAACATCCCTATCTCTGTAACCTCCTCCAGCCCCTACAACCCTCCCTACCTCTGTAACCTCCTCCAGCATCTACAAACCTCCCTATCTCTGTAACCTCCCCCAGCATCTACAGCCCTCCCTATCTCTGTAACCTCTTCCAGCCTCTAGAACCCTCACGGTCTCTGTAACAGCCCCTCAAAACATCCCTATCTCTGTAACCTCCTCCAGCCCCTACAACACTCCCTATCTCTGTAACCTCCTACAGCCCCTACAACCCTCCCTATCTCTGTTACATCCTCCAGCCTCTACAAACCTCCCTATTTCTGTAACCTCCTCCAGCATCCACAAGCCTCCCTATCTCTGTAACCTCCTCCAGCATCCACAAGCCTCCCTATCTCTGTAACCTCCTCCAGCCCCTACAACCCTCCCTATCTCTGTAACCTCCTCCAGCCCCTACAACCCTCCCTATGTCTGTAACTTCCTCCAGCCCCTACAACCCTCCCTATCTCTGTAAAGTCCTCCAGCCCCTACAACCCTCCCTACCTCTGTAACGTCCTCCAGCCCCTACAACACTCCCTATCTCTGTAACCTCCTCCAGCATCTACAACCCTCCCTATCTCTGTAACATCCTCCAGCCCCTACAACCCTCCCTATTTCTGTAGCCTAATCCAGCCCCTACAAACATCCCTATCTCTGTAACCTCCTCCAGCTCCTACAACCCTCTCTATCTCTGTAACCCTCCTCCAGCCCCTACAACCCTCCCTATTTCTGTAACCTAATCCAGCCCCTACAAACATCCCTATCTCTGTAAACATCCTCCAACCGCTACAACTTTCCCTATCCCTGTAACCTCCTCCAACTCCCACAACTCTCCCTATCCCTGTAACCTCCTCCAGCTCCTACAACCGCCCCTATATCTGTAAATGGCTCCAGCCCATAAAACCCTCCCCATCTCTGTAACCTCCTCCAGCCCCTTCAACACTCCTTATATTTGTAACCTACTCCAGACCCAACAAACCTCCCTAAGTCTGTAACCTCTTCCAGCCCCAACAATCCTCCCTATCTCTGTAACCTAAACCAGCACCTACAACCCTCCCTATCTCTGTAACCTCCTCCTGCCCCAACAATCATCCCTATCTCTGTAACCTAATCCAGCCCCTACAAACATCTCTATCTCTGTAAACTCCTCCAGCCCCTACAAACATCCCTATCTCTGTAACCTCCTCCTGCCCCTACAACCCTCCCTATCTCTGTAACCTCCTCCAGCATCTACAATCCTCCCTATCTCTGTAACCTCCTCCAGCCCCTACAATCCTCCCTATCTCTGTAACCACCTCCAGCCCCTACAACCCTCCCTATGTCTGTAACCTCCTCCAGCCCCTACAATACTCCCTATCTCTGTAACCTCCTCCAGCATCTACAGCCCTCTCTATCTCTGTAACATCCTCCAGCACCTACAACTCTCCCTAACTTGGTAACCTCCTCCAGCCCCTACAACTCTCCCTATCCCTGTAACTTCCTCCAGCTCCTACAACCGCCCCTATATCTGTAAACGGCTCCAGCCCATACAACCCTCCTCATCTCTGTAACCTCCTCCAGCCCCTTCAACACTCCCTATATCTGTAAACTACTCCAGACCCAACAAACCTCCCTAACTCTGTAACCTCTTCCAGCCCCAACAATGCTCCCTATCTCTGTAACCTAATTCCGCACCTTCAAGCCTCCCTATCTCTGTAACCTCCTCCAGCCCCTACAAATATCCTTATCTCTGTAACCTCCTCCAGCACCTACAACCCTCCCTATCTCTGTAAAGTCCTCCAGCCCCTACAACCCTCCCTACCTCTGTAACGTCCTCCAGCCCCTACAACACTCCCTATCTCTGTAACCTCCTCCAGCATCTACAACCCTCCCTATCTCTGTAACATCCTCCAGCCCCTACAACCCTCCCTATTTCTGTAGCCTAATCCAGCCCCTACAAACATCCCTATCTCTGTAACCTCCTCCAGCTCCTACAACCCTCTCTATCTCTGTAACCCTCCTCCAGCCCCTACAACCCTCCCTATTTCTGTAACCTAATCCAGCCCCTACAAACATCCCTATCTCTGTAAACATCCTCCAACCCCTACAACTTTCCCTATCCCTGTAACCTCCTCCAACTCCCACAACTCTCCCTATCCCTGTAACCTCCTCCAGCTCCTACAACCGCCCCTATATCTGTAAATGGCTCCAGCCCATAAAACCCTCCCCATCTCTGTAACCTCCTCCAGCCCCTTCAACACTCCTTATATTTGTAACCTACTCCAGACCCAACAAACCTCCCTAAGTCTGTAACCTCTTCCAGCCCCAACAATCCTCCCTATCTCTGTAACCTAAACCAGCACCTACAACCCTCCCTATCTCTGTAACCTCCTCCTGCCCCAACAATCATCCCTATCTCTGTAACCTAATCCAGCCCCTACAAACATCTCTATCTCTGTAAACTCCTCCAGCCCCTACAAACATCCCTATCTCTGTAACCTCCTCCTGCCCCTACAACCCTCCCTATCTCTGTAACCTCCTCCAGCATCTACAATCCTCCCTATCTCTGTAACCTCCTCCAGCTCCTACAATCCTCCCTATCTCTGTAACCACCTCCAGCCCCTACAACCCTCCCTATGTCTGTAACCTCCTCCAGCCCCTACAATACTCCCTATCTCTGTAACCTCCTCCAGCATCTACAGCCCTCTCTATCTCTGTAACATCCTCCAGCACCTACAACTCTCCCTAACTTGGTAACCTCCTCCAGCCCCTACAACTCTCCCTATCCCTGTAACTTCCTCCAGCTCCTACAACCGCCCCTATATCTGTAAACGGCTCCAGCCCATACAACCCTCCTCATCTCTGTAACCTCCTCCAGCCCCTTCAACACTCCCTATATCTGTAAACTACTCCAGACCCAACAAACCTCCCTAACTCTGTAACCTCTTCCAGCCCCAACAATGCTCCCTATCTCTGTAACCTAATTCCGCACCTTCAAGCCTCCCTATCTCTGTAACCTCCTCCAGCCCCTACAAATATCCTTATCTCTGTAACCTCCTCCAGCACCTACAACCCTCCATATCTCTGTAACCTCCTCCAGCCCCTACAACACTCCCTATCTCTGTAACATTCTTTAGACCCTACAACTCTCGCTATCCCTGTAAACTGCTCCAGCCCCTACCAGCCTCCATATCTCTGTAACCACCTCCAGCCCCTACAACCCTCCCTATCTCTGTAACCTACAAGAGGCCCAACAAACATCCCTATATGTTTAACCTACTCCAGCCCCTACAACACTCTCTATCTCTGTAACCTACTCCAGACACAACAAACATCCCTATCTCTGAAAACTCCTACAGCTTCTACAACCGCCCCTATCTCTGTAAACGCCTCCAACCCCTACAACCTTCTCCAACTCTTTACCTCCTCCAGCCCTGACATTCCTCCCTATCCCTGTAACCACATTCTGTTTCTATAGCCCTCCCTATCTCTGTAAACTCCTCCAGCCCCTACAACCCTCCCTATCTCTGTAACCTCCTCCAGACTCCACAACCCTCTCTATCTCTGTAACCTCCTCCAGCCCCTACAACCCTCCCTATCTCTGCAACCTCCTCCAGCCCCTAAAACCCTCCCTATCTCTGTAACCTCCTCCAGCCCCTAAAACCCTCCCTATCTCTGTAACCTCCTCCAGACTCTACAACCCTCTCTATCTCTGTAACCTCCTCCAGCCCCTACAACCCTCCCTATCTCTGTAACCTCCTCCAGCCCCTACAACCCTCCCTATCTCTGTAACCTCCTCCAGCCCCTACAACCCTCCCTATCTCTGTAACCTCCTCCAGCCCCTAAAACCCTCCCTATCGCTGTAACCTCCTCCAGCCCCTACAACCCTCCCTATCTCTGTAACCTCCTCCAGCCCCTACAACTCTCCATTTTCCTCTGTAACATCCTCCAGCACCTACAACACTCCCTATCTCTGTAACCTCCTCCAGCACCTACAATCCTCCCTCTTTGTAATCCTCCTCCAGCCTCTACAACCCTCCCTATCTCTGTAACCTCCTCCACCCTGTCCTCTGTAACCTTGACCTACATACGCAGGACCTGCATCTGAGACACAGCCGGACGGTCAAGTACTAGACGGGATTAAATCTTTCCATTTCTCCAGCTGTGGACTGGAGATGTACAGCAGCTTACACTGAGACACACACGCCAGGTGCAGTTACAGAACATATTGAATTACTGCCAACCTCTCAACGTGGACCCGCTCTGTTTAGTCCTATAGGCTCTTAGTATTGCATTGACTGCACAAATGTTAAATCGTGGGTGCCCTCTTGTCTTACACTTGTATCTTGCACCATGAGGCTCTGGTCTGTGGTCGGAAACAGGCTGGACAATGTTAGCAGGTTCGCTTCACCACAGCCCACACAGGTCATTGCAGTTTAGTGGCTTCAATGGCCTTTTCATCTGGTCTCTGTCTGTCAAGCCGCAGACTCGCAGTGAAAGGGACCTCGCTGGTCTCCCACAGTGAAACAATCAACAAAGGGACGGAAAGAAATCTGGGCGTCTTCTCTTGCGAGTGAGACTTGAGAAAGGTAAAGTGAGCAGACACCTCAATGTGACAGAGAGGGAGGATGCGATTGGCCCATCAGAATGTTACCCTCGAAACAGCAACTCTTCCAGTCCCTTAAACCAACACATTCAGGAACGTATAACACAGTCAATTCAATATCCCACTCGCTCAGCCCCGTATTCCACTCGCTCAGCCCCGTACCCACTCGCTCAGCCCCGTATCCCACTCGCTCAACCCCGTATCCCACTCGCTCAACCCCGTATCCCACTCGCTGAGCCCCACATCCCACTCACACATTCCCGTATTCCACTCACACATTCCCATATCTACTCACTCAGCATTCGCATCCCACTCACTCAGCCCCGTACCCACTCGCTCAGCCCCGTATCCCAATCACCCGTTCCTGTATCCCACTCACTCAGCCCCATATCCACTCACTCAGCCCCTTGCCCCACCTACTCAGCCCCATGTCTCACTCACTCAGCCCTGTATCCAACTCGCTCAGCCCCATATCCCATTCACACAGCCCCTGTCTCCACTCACTCAGGCCCTTGTCTCACTCACTCAGACCATATCCCACTCACTCAGCTCTGTATCTCACTCACTCAGCTCAGCATCCCACTCACTCAGCCCCTTATCCCAGTCACTTAGCCCCGTATCCAATTCGCCCAGTCCCGTATCCCACTCAATCAGCCCCATATCCCATTCATCCAGCCCAATATCCCTCTCATCCAGTCCAAAATCCCACTCACGCAGCCCAATATCCCACTCATTCAATCCAATATTCCACTCACTCAATTCAATATCCCTCTAACCCAGTCCAATATCCCTCTCACCCAGTCCAATAATCAACTCACCCAGTCCAATATCACACCCACCCAGTCCAATTTCCCATTCACGCAGTCCAATATCCCACACATCCAGCCCAATATCCCACTCACCCAGTCCAATATCCCACTCACCCAGTCCAATATCCCACTGACCCTGTCCAATATCCCACTGACCCTGTCCAATATCCCACTGACCCAGTGCATTATCGCACTCACCCATTCCAATACCCAACTCACTCATTTCAATACCCCACTCACCCTGTCCAATATCACACAGACACAGTGCAATATCACACTCACCCAGTCCAATATCCGACTCACCCATTCCAATACCCCATTCACCCAGCCCAATATCCCACTCACCCAATCCAATATCCCAATCACCCATTCCAATACCCCACTCACCCATTCCAATACCCCACTCACCCAGTTGAATATCTCACTCACTCAGCTACATATCCCACTCACTCAGCTACATATCCCACTCACTCAGCTACATATCCCACTCACTCAGCTACATATCCCACTCACTCAGCCCCGTATCCCACTCAATCAGACCCATATCCCACTCACTCAGCCTTGTATCCCACTTGATCAGCCCCGTATCCCACTCACTCAGATCCGTATTCCATTCACCCAGCCCAATATTCCACTCACCCAGTCCACAGTCCCACTCACCCAGCCCAAAATCCTACTCATTCAATCCAAAATTCTACTCACTCAATTCAATATCCCTCTCAACCAGTCCAATATCCTACTCACCCAGTCCAATTGCCCACTCACCAAGTCCAATATCCCTCTCACCCAGTCCAATATCACACTCACCCAATCGAACATCCGACTCACCCAGACGACCATTCCACTCACCCAGTTCAATTTCTCACACACCCAATCCAATATCCCACTTACCCAGTCGAATATCCCACTCACCCAGTCCAATATTCCACTCACCCAGTCCAATATCACACACATCAAGTCCAATATCCCACATACCCACTCCAATATCCCACCCACCCAAGTCCAATATCCCACTCAGACATTCCAATACCCCACTCACCCAGTCCAATATCCCACTCACACAGTCCAATATTCGTCTCACACAGTACAATACCACACGTACCCAGTCCAATATCCCACTCACCCATTCCAATACTCCGCTCACCGAGTCCAAAATCCCACTCACCCAGTCCAATATCCCACTCACCCAGTCCAATATTCCTCTCAAACAGTACAATATCCCACTCACCCAGTCCAATATCCCACTCACCCAGTCCAATATCACACTCATCCAGTCCAATATCACACCCACCAAGTTCTATATCCCACTCACCCAGTCCAATATCCCACTCACCCAGTCCAATATCCCACTCACCCAGTCCAATATCCCACTCACCCAGTCCAATACCCCACTCACCCAGGCCAATACCCCACTCACCCAGGCCAATACCCCACTCACCCAGGCCAATACCCCACTCACCCAGGCCAATATCCCACTCACCCAATCCAATATCACACTCACCCAATCCAATATCACACTCACCCAGTCCACTATCCCACTCACCCAGTCCAATTTCCCACTCACCCAGTCCAATTTCCCACTCACCCAGTCCAATATCACACCCACGAAGTCCAATGTCCCATTAACCCAGTCCAATGTCCCTCTCACCCATTCCAATAACACGCCCACCCAGTGCCATATTCCACTCACCCAGTGCCATATTCCACTCACCCAGTGCCATATTCCACTCACCCAGTCCAATATCCCACTCACCCAGTCCAATATCCCACTCACCCAGTCCAATATCCCACTCACCCAGTCCAATATCCCACTCACCCAGTCCAATATCCCACTCACCCAGTCCAATATCCCACTCACCCAGTCCAATATCCCACTCACCCAGTCCAATATCCCACTCACCCAGTCCAATATCCCACTCACCCAGTCCAATATCCCACTCACCCAGTCCAATATCCCACTCACCCAGTCCAATATCCCAATCACCCAGTCCAATATCCCACTCACCCAGTCCAATATCCCACTCACCCAGTCCAATATCCCACTCACCCAGTCCAATATCCCACTCACCCAGTCCAATATCCCACTCACCCAGTCCAACATCACACTCACCCAGTCCAACATCCCACTCACCCATCCCAACATCCCACTCACCCAGTCCAATATCCCACTCACCCAGTCCAATATCCCACTCACTCCGCTCCGTATCCCACTCACTCAGCTCCGTATCCCACTCACTCAGCACCGTATCCCACTCACTCAGCACCGTATCCCACTCACTCAGCCCCATATCCCACTCACTCAGCCCCTTATCACACTCAATCAGCCCCGTAACCCATTCGCCCAGTCCCTTATCCCACTCACTCAGCCCCGTATCCCATTCGCCCAGCACAATATCCCACTCAGCCAGTCCAAAATCCCACTCACCCAGCCCAAAATCCCACTCATTCAATCCAATATTCCACTCTTTCAATCCAATATTCCACTCACTCAATTCAATATCCCTCTCACCAAGTCCAATATACCTCTCACCCAGTCCAATACCCCACACACCCAGTCCAATACCCCACACACCCAGTCCACTATCCCACTCACCCAGTGCACTATCCCACTCACCCAGTCCACTATCCCACTCACCCAGTCCACTATCCCAAACACCCAGTCCAATTTCCCACTCACCCAGTCCAATATCACACCCACCCAGTCCAATGTCCCATTAACCCAGTCCAATGTCCCACTCACCCATTCCAATAACACGCCACCCAGTGCCATATTCCACTCACCCAGTCCAATAGCCCACTCACCCAGTCCAATAGCCCACTCACCCAGTCCAATTTCCCACTCACCCAGTCCAATATCACACCCACGAAGTCCAATGTCCCATTAACCCAGTCCAATGTCCCACTCACCCAGTCCAATTACCCTCTCACCCATTCCAATAACACGCCCACCCAGTGCCATATTCCACTCACCCAGTCCAATATCCCACTCACCCAGTCCAATATCCCACTCACCCAGTCCAATATCCCACTCACCCAGTCCAACATCCCACTCACCCATCCCAACATCCCACTCACCCAGTCCAATATCCCACTCACTCCGCTCCGTATCCCAATCACTCAGCTCCGTATCCCACTCACTCAGCACCGTATCCCACTCACTCAGCACCGTATCCCACTCACTCAGCACCGTATCCCACTCACTCAGCACCGTATCCCACTCACTCAGCACCGTATCCCACTCACTCAGCCCCATATCCCACTCACTCAGCCCCTTATCACACTCAATCAGCCCCGTAACCCATTCGCCCAGTCCCTTATCCCACTCACTCAGCCCCGTATCCCATTCGCCCAGCACAATATCCCACTCAGCCAGTCCAAAATCCCACTCACCCAGCCCAAAATCCCACTCATTCAATCCAATATTCCACTCTTTCAATCCAATATTCCACTCACTCAATTCAATATCCCTCTCACCAAGTCCAATATACCTCTCACCCAGTCCAATACCCCACACACCCAGTCCAATACCCCACACACCCAGTCCGCTATCCCACTCACCCAGTGCACTATCCCACTCACCCAGTCCACTATCCCACTCACCCAGTCCACTATCCCAAACACCCAGTCCAATTTCCCACTCACCCAGTCCAATATCACACCCACCCAGTCCAATGTCCCATTAACCCAGTCCAATGTCCCACTCACCCATTCCAATAACACGCCACCCAGTGCCAAATTCCACTCACCCAGTCCAATAGCCCACTCACCCAGTCCAATATCCCACTCACCCAGTCCAATTTCCCACTCACCCAGTCCAATATCACACCCACGAAGTCCAATGTCCCATTAACCCAGTCCAATGTCCCACTCACCCAGTCCAATTACCCTCTCACCCATTCCAATAACACGCCCACCCAGTGCCATATTCCACTCACCCAGTCCAATATCCCACTCACCCAGTCCAATATCCCACTCACCCAGTCCAATATCCCACTCACCCAGTCCAATATCCCACTCACCCAGTCCAATATCAAACTCACCCAGTCCAATATCCCACTCACCCAGTCCAATATCCCACTCACCCAGTCCAATATCCCACTCACCCAGTCCAATATCCCACTCACCCAGTCCAATATCCCACTCACCCAGTCCAATATCCCAATCACCCAGTCCAATATCCCAATCACCCAGTCCAATATCCCAATCACGCAGTCCAATATCCCACTCACCCAATCCAATATCCCACTCAGACATTCCAATACCCCACTCACCCATTCCAATACCCCACTCACCCAGTCCAATATCCCACTCACCCAGTCCAATATCCCACTCACCCAGTCCAATATCCCACTCACCCAGTCCAATATCCCACTCACCCAGTCCAATATCACACTCACCCAGTCCAATATCACACTCACCCAGTCCAATATCACACTCACCCAGTCCAATATCCCACTCACCCAGTCCAATATCCCACTCACCCATTCCAATATCCCACTCACCAAGTCCAATATCCCACTCACCCAGTCCAATATCCCACTCACCCAGTCCAATATCCCAATCACCCAGTCCAATATCCCAATCACCCAGTCCAATATCCCACGCACCCAATCCAATATCCCACTCACCCAATCCAATATCCCACTCAGACATTCCAATACCCCACTCACCCAGTCCAATATCCCACTCACACAGTCCAATATTCGTCTCACACAGTACAATACCACACTTACCCAGTCCAATATCCCACTCACCCATTCCAATACTCCGCTCACCGAGTCCAATATCCCACTCACCCAGTCCAATATCCCACTCACACAGTCCAATATTCCTCTCAAACAGTACAATATCCCACTCACCCAGTCCAATATCCCACTCACCCAGTCCAATATCACACTCATCCAGTCCAATATCACACCCACCAAGTTCTATATCCCACTCACCCAGTCCAATATCCCACTCACCCAGTCCAATATCCCACTCACCCAGTCCAATATCCCACTCACCCAGTCCAATATCCCACTCACCCAGTCCAATATCCCACTCACCCAGTCCAATATCCCACTCACCCAGTCCAATATCCCACTCACCCAGGCCAATACCCCACTCACCCAGGCCAATACCCCACTCACCCAGGCCAATACCCCACTCACCCAGGCCAATACCCCACTCACCCAGGCCAATACCCCACTCACCCAGGCCAATATCCCACTCACCCAATCCAATATCACACTCACCCAGTCCACTATCCCACTCACCCAGTCCAATTTCCCACTCACCCAGTCCAATTTCCCACTCACCCAGTCCAATATCACACCCACGAAGTCCAATGTCCCATTAACCCAGTCCAATGTCCCTCTCACCCATTCCAATAACACGCCCACCCAGTGCCATATTCCACTCACCCAGTCCAATATCCCACTCACCCAGTCCAATATCCCACTCACCCAGTCCAATATCCCACTCACCCAGTCCAATATCCCACTCACCCAGTCCAATATCCCAATCATCCAGTCCAATATCCCAATCACCCAATCTAATATCCCGCTCACCCAGTCCAATATCCCGCTCACCCAGTCCAATATCACGCTCACCCAGTCCAATATCCCACTCACCCAGTCCAATATCCCACTCACCCAGTCCAATATCCCACTCACGCAGTCCAATATCCCACTCACCCAGTCCAACATCCCACTCACCCATCCCAACATCCCACTCACCCAGTCCAATATCCCACTCACCCAGTCCAATATCCCACTCACACAGTCCAATATTCCTCTCAACCAGTACAATATCCCACTCACACAGTCCAATATCCCACTCACCCAATCCAATATCACACTCATCCAGTCCTATATCCCACTCACCCAGTCCAATATCCCACTCACCCAGTCCAATATCCCACTCACCCAGTCCAATATCCCACTCACCCAGTCCAATATCCCACTCACCCAGTCCAATATCCCAATCACCCAGTCCAATATCCCAATCACCCAGTCCAATATCCCAATCACCCAGTCCAATATCCCACTCACACAATCCAATATCCCACTCACACAATCCAATATCCCACTCACCCAATCCAATATCCCACTCAGACATTCCAATACCCCACTCACCCAGTCCAATATCCCACTCACACAGTCCAATATTCGTCTCACACAGTACAATACCACGCTTACACAGTCCAATATCCCACTCACCCATTCCAATACTCCGCTCACCGTGTCCAATATCCCACTCACCCAGTCCAATATCCCACTCACACAGTCCAATATTCCTCTCAAACAGTACAATATCCCACTCACCCAGTCCAATATCCCACTCACCCAATCCAATATCACACTCATCCACTCCAATATCACACCCACCAAGTTCTATATCCCACTCACCCAGTCCAATATCCCACTCACCCAGTCCAATATCCCACTCACCCAGTCCAATATCCCACTCACCCAGTCCAATATCCCACTCACCCAGGCCAATACCCCACTCACCCAGGCCAAAACCCCACTCACCCAGGCCAATACACCACTCACCCAGGCCAATACCCCACTCACCCAGGCCAATATCCCACTCACCCAATCCAATATCACACTCACCCAGTCCACTATCCCACTCACCCAGTCCAATTTCCCACTCACCCAGTCCAATTTCCCACTCACCCAGTCCAATATCACACCCACGAAGTCCAATGTCCCATTAACCCAGTCCAATGTCCCTCTCACCCATTCCAATAACACGCCCCCCCAGTGCCATATCCCGCTCACCCAATCTAATATCCCGCTCACCCAGTCCAATAACCCACTCACCCAGTCCAATATCCCACTCACCCAGTCCAATATCCCACTCACCCAGTCCAATATCCCACTCACCCAGTCCAATATCCCACTCACCCAGTCCAATATCCCACTCACCCAGTCCAATATCCCACTCACCCAGTCCAACATCCCACTCACCCAGTCCAACATCCCACTCACCCAGTCCAACATCCCACTCACCCATCCCAACATCCCACTCACCCAGTCCAATATCCCACTCACCCAGTCCAATATCCCACTCACACAGTCCAAAATTCCTCTCAAACAGTACAATATCCCACTCACCCAGTCCAATATTCCACTCACCCAATCCAATATCACACTCATCCAGTCCAATATCACACCCACCAAGTTCTATATGCCACTCACCCAGTCCAATATCCCACTCACACAGTCCAATATCCAACTCACCCAGGCCAATACCCCACTCACCCAGTCCAATACCCCACTCACCCAGGCCAATACCCCACTCACCCAGGCCAATACCCCACTCACCCAGGCCAATACCCCACTCACCCAGGCCAATACCCCACTCACCCAGGCCAATATCCCACTCACCCAATCCAATATCACACTCACCCAGTCCACTATCCCACTCACCCAGTCCAATTTCCCACTCACCCAGTCCAATTTCCCACTCACCCAGTCCAATATCACACCCACGAAATCCAATGTGCCATTAACCCAGTCCAATGTCACTCTCACCCATTCCAATAACACGCCCACCCAGTGCCATATTCCACTCACCCAGTGCCATATTCCACTCACCCAGTCCAATATCCCACTCACCCAGTCCAATATCCCACTCACCCAGTCCAATATCCCACTCACCCAGTCCAATATCCCACTCACCCAGTCCAATATCCCACTCACCCTGTCCAATATCCCAATCACCGAGTCCAATATCCCAATCACCCAGTCCAATATCCCGCTCACCCAATCTAATATCCCGCTCACCCAGTCCAATATCCCGCTCACCCAGTCCAATATCCCACTCACCCAGTCCAATATCCCACTCACCCAGTCCAATATCCCACTCACCCAGTCCAATATCCAACTCACCCAGTCCAACATCCCACTCACCCATCCCAACATCCCACTCACCCAGTCCAACATCCCACTCACCTAGTCCAATATCCCACTCACACATTCCAATATTCCTCTCAAACAGTACAATATCCCACTCACCCAGTCCAATATCCCACTCACCCAATCCAATATCACACTCATCCAGTCCTATATCCCACTAACCCAGTCCAATATCCCACTCACCCAGTCCAATATCCCACTCACCCAGTCCAATATCCCACTCACCCAGTCCAATACCCCACTCACCCAGGCCAATACCCCACTCACCCAGGCCAATACCCCACTCACCCAGGCCATTACCCCACTCACCCAGGCCAATACCCCACTCACCCAGGCCAATATCCCACTCACCCAATCCAATATCACACTCACCCAGTCCACAATCCCACTCACCCAGTCCAATTTCCCACACACGCAGTCCAATTTCCCACTCTCCCAGTCCAATATCACACCCACGAAGTCCAATGTCCCATTAACCCAGACCAATGTCCCTCTCACCCATTCCAATAACACGCGCACCCAATGCCATATTCCACTCACCCAGTGCCATATTCCACTCACCCAGTCCAATATCCCACTCACCCAGTCCAATATCCCACTCACCCAGTCCAATATCCCACTCACCCAGTCCAATATCCCACTCACCCAGTCCAATATCCCAATCACCCAGTCCAATATCCCAATCACCCAGTCCAATATCCCAATCACCCAGTCCAATATCCCACTCACCCAGTCCAATATCCCACTCACCCAGTCCAATATCCCACTCACCCAGTCCAATATCCCACTCACCCAGTCCAATATCCCACTCCCCCAGTCCAATATCCAACTCACCCAGTCCAACATCCCACTCACCCATCCCAACATCCCACTCACCCAGTCCAATATCCCACTCACCCAGTCCAATATCCCACTCACCCAGTCCAATATCCCACTCACACAGTCCAATATTCCTCTCAAACAGTACAATATGCCACTCACCCTGTCCAATATCCCACTCACCCAATCCAATATCAAACTCATCCAGTCCAATATCCCACTCACCCAGTCCAATATCCCACTCACCCAGTCCAATATCCCACTCACCCAGGCCAATACCCCACTCACCCAGGCCAATACCCCACTCACCCAGGCCAATACCCCACTCACCCAGGCCAATACCCCACTCACCCAGGCCAATATCCCACTCACCCAATCCAATATCACACTCACCCAGTCCACTATCCCACTCACCCAGTCCAATTTCCCACTCACCCAGTCCAATTTCCCACTCACCCAGTCCAATATCACACCCACGAAGTCCAATGTCCCATTAACCCAGTCCAATGTCCCTCTCACCCATTCCAATAACACGCCCACCCAGTGCCATATTCCACTCACCCAGTCCAATATCCCACTCACCCAGTCCAATATCCCACTCACCCAGTCCAATATCCCACTCACCCAGTCCAATATCCCACTCACCCAGTCCAATATCCCACTCACCCAGTCCAATATCCCACTCACCCAGTCCAATATCCCAATCATCCAGTCCAATATCCCAATCACCCAATCTAATATCCCGCTCACCCAGTCCAATATCCCGCTCACCCAGTCCAATATCACGCTCACCCAGTCCAATATCCCACTCACCCAGTCCAATATCCCACTCACCCAGTCCAATATCCCACTCACGCAGTCCAATATCCCACTCACCCAGTCCAACATCCCACTCACCCATCCCAACATCCCACTCACCCAGTCCAATATCCCACTCACCCAGTCCAATATCCCACTCACACAGTCCAATATTCCTCTCAACCAGTACAATATCCCACTCACACAGTCCAATATCCCACTCACCCAATCCAATATCACACTCATCCAGTCCTATATCCCACTCACCCAGTCCAATATCCCACTCACCCAGTCCAATATCCCACTCACCCAGTCCAATACCCCACTCACCCAGGCTAAAACCCCACTCACCCAGGCCAATACCCCACTCACCCAGGCCAATACCCCACTCACCCAGGCCAATACCCCACTCACCCAGGCCAATATCCCACTCACCCAATCCAATATCACACTCACCCAGTCCACAATCCCACTCACCCAGTCCAATTTCCCACACACGTAGTCCAATTTCCCACTCACCCAGTCCAATATCACTCCCACGAAGTCCAATGTCCCATTAACCCAGACCAATGTCCCTCTCACCCATTCCAATAACACGCCCACCCAGTGCCATATTCCACTCACCCAGTGCCATATTCCACTCACCCAGTCCAATATCCCACTCACCCAGTCCAATATCCCACTCACCCAGTCCAATATCCCACTCACCCAGTCCACTATCCCAAACACCCAGTCCAATTTCCCACTCACCCAGTCCAATATCACACCCACCTAGTCCAATGTCCCATTAACCCAGTCTAATGTCCCACTCACCCATTCCAATAACACGCCACCCAGTGCCATATTCCACTCACCCAGTCCAATAGCCCACTCACCCAGTCCAATATCCCACTCACCCAGTCCAATTTCCCACTCACCCAGTCCAATATCACACCCACGAAGTCCAATGTCCCATTAACCCAGCCCAATGTCCCACTCACCCAGTCCAATTACCCTCTCACCCATTCCAATAACACGCCCACCCAGTGCCATATTCCACTCACCCAGTGCCATATTCCACTCACCCAGTCCAATATCCCACTCACCCAGTCCAATATCCCACTCACCCAGTCCAATATCCCACTCACCCAGTCCAATATCCCACTCACTCAGTCCAATATCCCACTCACCCAGTCCAATATCCCACTCACCCAGTCCAATATCCCACTCACCCAGTCCAATATCCCACTCACCCAGTCCAATATCCCACTCACCCAGTCCAATATCCCAATCACCCAGTCCAATATCCCAATCACCCAGTCCAATATCCCAATCACCCAGTCCAATATCCCACTCACACAATCCAATATCCCACTCACACAATCCAATATCCCACTCACCCAATCCAATATCCCACTCAGACATTCCAATACCCCACTCACCCAGTCCAATATCCCACTCACACAGTCCAATATTCGTCTCACACAGTACAATACCACGCTTACCCAGTCCAATATCCCACTCACCCATTCCAATACTCCGCTCACCGTGTCCAATATCCCACTCACCCAGTCCAATATCCCACTCACACAGTCCAATATTCCTCTCAAACAGTACAATATCCCACTCACCCAGTCCAATATCCCACTCACCCAATCCAATATCACACTCATCCACTCCAATATCACACCCACCAAGTTCTATATCCCACTCACCCAGTCCAATATCCCACTCACCCAGTCCAATATCCCACTCACCCAGTCCAATATCCCACTCACCCAGGCCAATACCCCACTCACCCAGGCCAAAACCCCACTCACCCAGGCCAATACACCACTCACCCAGGCCAATACCCCACTCACCCAGGCCAATATCCCACTCACCCAATCCAATATCACACTCACCCAGTCCACTATCCCACTCACCCAGTCCAATTTCCCACTCACCCAGTCCAATTTCCCACTCACCCAGTCCAATATCACACCCACGAAGTCCAATGTCCCATTAACCCAGTCCAATGTCCCTCTCACCCATTCCAATAACACGCCCCCCCAGTGCCATATCCCGCTCACCCAATCTAATATCCCGCTCACCCAGTCCAATAACCCACTCACCCAGTCCAATATCCCACTCACCCAGTCCAATATCCCACTCACCCAGTCCAATATCCCACTCACCCAGTCCAATATCCCACTCACCCAGTCCAATATCCCACTCACCCAGTCCAATATCCCACTCACCCAGTCCAACATCCCACTCACCCAGTCCAACATCCCACTCACCCAGTCCAACATCCCACTCACCCATCCCAACATCCCACTCACCCAGTCCAATATCCCACTCACCCAGTCCAATATCCCACTCACACAGTCCAAAATTCCTCTCAAACAGTACAATATCCCACTCACCCAGTCCAATATTCCACTCACCCAATCCAATATCACACTCATCCAGTCCAATATCACACCCACCAAGTTCTATATCCCACTCACCCAGTCCAATATCCCACTCACACAGTCCAATATCCAACTCACCCAGGCCAATACCCCACTCACCCAGTCCAATACCCCACTCACCCAGGCCAATACCCCACTCACCCAGGCCAATACCCAACTCACCCAGGCCAATACCCCACTCACCCAGGCCAATACCCCACTCACCCAGGCCAATATCCCACTCACCCAATCCAATATCACACTCACCCAGTCCACTATCCCACTCACCCAGTCCAATTTCCCACTCACCCAGTCCAATTTCCCACTCACCCAGTCCAAAATCACACCCACGAAATCCAATGTGCCATTAACCCAGTCCAATGTCACTCTCACCCATTCCAATAACACGCCCACCCAGTGCCATATTCCACTCACCCAGTGCCATATTCCACTCACCCAGTCCAATATCCCACTCACCCAGTCCAATATCCCACTCACCCAGTCCAATATCCCACTCACCCAGTCCAATATCCCACTCACCCAGTCCAATATCCCACTCACCCTGTCCAATATCCCAATCACCGAGTCCAATATCCCAATCACCCAGTCCAATATCCCGCTCACCCAATCTAATATCCCGCTCACCCAGTCCAATATCCCGCTCACCCAGTCCAATATCCCACTCACCCAGTCCAATATCCCACTCACCCAGTCCAATATCCCACTCACCCAGTCCAATATCCAACTCACCCAGTCCAACATCCCACTCACCCATCCCAACATCCCACTCACCCAGTCCAACATCCCACTCACCTAGTCCAATATCCCACTCACACAGTCCAATATTCCTCTCAAACAGTACAATATCCCACTCACCCAGTCCAATATCCCACTCACCCAATCCAATATCACACTCATCCAGTCCTATATCCCACTAACCCAGTCCAATATCCCACTCACCCAGTCCAATATCCCACTCACCCAGTCCAATATCCCACTCACCCAGTCCAATACCCCACTCACCCAGGCCAATACCCCACTCACCCAGGCCAATACCCCACTCACCCAGGCCATTACCCCACTCACCCAGGCCAATACCCCACTCACCCAAGCCAATATCCCACTCACCCAATCCAATATCACACTCACCCAGTCCACAATCCCACTCACCCAGTCCAATTTCCCACACACGCAGTCCAATTTCCCACTCACCCAGTCCAATATCACACCCACGAAGTCCAATGTCCCATTAACCCAGACCAATGTCCCTCTCACCCATTCCAATAACACGCGCACCCAATGCCATATTCCACTCACCCAGTGCCATATTCCACTCACCCAGTCCAATATCCCACTCACCCAGTCCAATATCCCACTCACCCAGTCCAATATCCCACTCACCCAGTCCAATATCCCACTCACCCAGTCCAATATCCCAATCACCCAGTCCAATATCCCAATCACCCAGTCCAATATCCCAATCACCCAGTCCAATATCCCACTCACCCAGTCCAATATCCCACTCACCCAGTCCAATATCCCACTCACCCAGTCCAATATCCCACTCACCCAGTCCAATATCCCACTCCCCCAGTCCAATATCCAACTCACCCAGTCCAACATCCCACTCACCCATCCCAACATCCCACTCACCCAGTCCAATATCCCACTCACCCAGTCCAATATCCCACTCACCCAGTCCAATATCCCACTCACACAGTCCAATATTCCTCTCAAACAGTACAATATGCCACTCACCCTGTCCAATATCCCACTCACCCAATCCAATATCAAACTCATCCAGTCCAATATCCCACTCACCCAGTCCAATATCCCACTCACCCAGTCCAATATCCCACTCACCCAGGCCAATACCCCACTCACCCAGGCCAATACCCCACTCACCCAGGCCAATACCCCACTCACCCAGGCCAATACCCCACTCACCCAGGCCAATATCCCACTCACCCAATCCAATATCACACTCACCCAGTCCACAATCCCACTCACCCAGTCCAATTTCCCACTCACCCAGTCCAATATCACACCCACGAAGTCCAATGTCCCATTAACCCAGTCCAATGTCCCTCTCACCCATTCCAATAACACGCCCACCCAGTGCCATATTCCACTCACCCAGTGCCATATTCCACTCACCCAGTCCAATATCCCACTCACCCAGTTCAATATCCCACTCACCCAGTCCAATATCCCACTCACCCAGTCCAATATCCCACACACCCAGTCCAATATCCCAATCACCCAGTCCAATATCCCAATCACCCAGTCCAATATCCCAATCACCCAGTCCAATATCCCACTCACCCAGTCCAATATCCCACTCACCCAGTCCAACATCCCACTCACCCAGTCAAACATCCCACTCACCCATCCCAACATCCCACTCACCCAGTCCAATATCCCACTCACCCAGTCCACTATCCCACTCACCCAGTCCACTATCCCACTCACCCAGTCCACTATCCCAAACACCCAGTCCAATTTCCCACTCACCCAGTCCAATATCACACCCACCCAGTCCAATGTCCCATTAACCCAGTCCAATGTCCCACTCACCCATTCCAATAACACGCCACCCAGTGCCATATTCCACTCACCCAGTCCAATAGCCCACTCACCCAGTCCAATATCCCACTCACCCAGTCCAATTTCCCACTCACCCAGTCCAATATCACACCCACGAAGTCCAATGTCCCATTAACCCAGTCCAATGTCCCACTCACCCAGTCCAATTACCCTCTCACCCATTCCAATAACACGCCCACCCAGTGCCATATTCCACTCACCCTGTCCAATATCCCACTCACCCAGTCCAATATCCCACTCACCCAGTCCAATATCCCACTCACCCAGTCCAATATCCCACTCACCCAGTCCAATATCCCACTCACCCAGTCCAATATCCCACTCACCCAGTCCAATATCCCACTCACCCAGTCCAATATCCCACTCACCCAGTCCAATATCCCACTCACCCAGTCCAATATCCCAATCACCCAGTCCAATATCCCAATCACCCAGTCCAATATCCCACTCACCCAATCCAATATCCCACTCACCCAATCCAATATCCCACTCAGACATTCCAATACCCCACTCTCCCAGTCCAATATCCCACTCACACAGTCCAATATTCGTCTCACACAGTACAATACCACACTTACCCAGTCCAATATCCCACTCACCCATTCCAATACTCCGCTCACCGAGTCCAATATCCCACTCACCCAGTCCAATATCCCACTCACACAGTCCAATATTCCACTCAAACAGTACAATATCCCACTCACCCAGTCCAATATCCCACTCACCCAGTCCAATATCACACTCATCCAATCCAATATCACACCCACCAAGTTCTATATCCCACTCACCCAGTCCAATATCCCACTCACCCAGTCCAATATCCCACTCACCCAGTCCAATATCCCAATCACCCAGTCCAATATCCCACTCACCCAGTCCAATACCCCTCTCACCCAGGCCAATACCCCACTCACCCACGCCAATACCCCACTCACCCAGGCCAATACCCCACTCACCCAGGCCAATACCCCACTCACCCAGGCCAATATCCCACTCACCCAATACAATATCACACTCACCCAGTCCACTATCCCACTCACCCAGTCCAATTTCCCACTCACCCAGTCCAATTTCCCACTCACCCAGTCCAATATCACACCCACGAAGTCCAATGTCCCATTAACCCAGTCCAATATCCCACTCACCCAGTCCAATATCCCAATCACCAAGTCCAATATCCCAATCACCCAGTCCAATATCCCGCTCACCCAGTCCAATATCCCACCCACCAAGTCCAATATCCCACTCACCCAGTGCCATATTCCACTCACCCAGTCCAATATCCCACTCACCCAGTCCAATATCCCACTCACCCAGTCCAATATCCCACTCACCCAGTCCAATATCCCACTCACCCAGTCCAATATCCCACTCACCCTGTCCAATATCCCAATCACAGAGTCCAATATCCCACTCACCCAGTCCAATATCCCACTCACCCAGTCCAATGTCCCAATCACCCAGTCCAATGTCCCAATCACCCAGTCCAATATCCCTATCACCCAGTCCAATATCCCACTCACCCAATCCAATATCCCACTCACCCAATCCAATATCCCACTCAGACATTCCAATACCCCACTCACCCAGTCCAATATCCCCCTCACACAGTCCAATATTCGTCTCACACAGTACAATACCACACTTACCCAGTCCAATATCCCACTCACCCATTTCAATACTCCGCTCACCGAGTCCAATATCCCACTCACCCAGTCCAATATCCCACTCACACAGTCCAATATCCCACTCACACAGTCCAATATCCCACTCGCCCAATCCAATATCGCACTCATCCAGTCCAATATCCCAATCACCCAGTTCAATATCCCAATCACCCAGTCCAATATCCCAATCACCCAGTCCAATACCCCGCTCACCCAATCTAATATCCCGCTCACCCAGTCCAATATCCCGCTCACCCAGTCCAATATCCCACTCACCTAGTCCAATATCCCACTCACCCAGTCCAATATCCCACTCACCCAGTCCAATATCCAACTCGCCCAGTCCAACATCCCACTCACCCATCCCAACATCCCACTCACCCAGTCAAACATCCCACTCACCCAGTCCAATATCCCACTCACACAGTCCAATATTCCTCTCAAACAGTACAATATCCCACTCACCCAGTCCAATATCCCACTCACCCAATCCAATATCACACTCATCCAGTCCTATATCCCACTCACCCAGTCCAATATCCCACTCACCCAGTCCAATATCCCACTCACCCAGTCCAATACCCCACTCACCCAGGCCAATACCCCACTCACCCAGGCCAATACCCCACTCACCCAGGCCAATACCCCACTCACCCAGGCCAATACCCAACTCACCCAGGCCAATACCCCACTCACCCAGGCCAATATCCCACTCACCCAATCCAATATCACACTCACCCAGTCCACAATCCCACTCACCCAGTCCAATTTCCCACACACGCAGTCCAATTTCCCACTCACCCACTCCAATATCACACCCATGAAGTCCAATGTCCCATTAACCCAGTCCAATGTCCCTCTCACCCATTCCAATAACACGCCCACCCAGTGCCATATTCCACTCACCCAGTGCCATATTCCACTCACCCAGTCCAATATCCCACTCACCCAGTCCAATATCCCACTCACCCAGTCCAATATCCCACTCACCCAGTCCAATATCCCACTCACCCAGTCCAATATCCCACTCACCCAGTCCAATATCCCAATCACCCAGTCCAATATCCCAATCACACAGTCCAATATCCCACTCACACAGTCCAATATCCCACTCACACAGTCCAATATCCCACTCACCCAGTCCTATATCCCACTCACCCAGTCCAATATCCCACTCACCCAGTCCAACATCCCACTCACCCAGTCCAACATCCCACTCACCCATCCCAACATCCCACTCACCCAGTCCAATATCCCACTCACCCAGTCCACTATCCCACTCACCCAGTCCACTATCCCAAACACCCAGTCCAATTTCCCACTCACCCAGTCCAATATCACACCCACCCAGTCCAATGTCCCATTAACCCAGTCCAATGTCCCACTCACCCATTCCAATAACACGCCACCCAGTGCCATATTCCACTCACCCAGTCCAATAGCCCACTCACCCAGTCCAATATCCCACTCACCCAGTCCAATTTCCCACTCACCCAGTCCAATATCACACCCACGAAGTCCAATGTCCCATTAACCCAGTCCAATGTCCCACTCACCCAGTCCAATTACCCTCTCACCCATTCCAATAACACGCCCACCCAGTGCCATATTCCACTCACCCTGTCCAATATCCCACTCACCCAGTCCAATATCCCACTCACCCAGTCCAATATCCCACTCACCCAGTCCAATATCCCACTCACCCAGTCCAATATCCCACTCACCCAGTCCAATATCCCACTCACCCAGTCCAATATCCCACTCACCCAGTCCAATATCCCAATCACCCAGTCCAATATCCCAATCACCCAGTCCAATATCCCAATCACCCAGTCCAATATCCCACTCACCCAATCCAATATCCCACTCACCCAATCCAATATCCCACTCAGACATTCCAATACCCCACTCACCCAGTCCAATATCCCACTCACACAGTCCAATATTCGTCTCACACAGTACAATACCACACTTACCCAGTCCAATATCCCACTCACCCATTCCAATACTCCGCTCACCGAGTCCAATATCCCACTCACCCAGTCCAATATCCCACTCACACAGTCCAATATTCCACTCAAACAGTACAATATCCCACTCACCCAGTCCAATATCCCACTCACCCAGTCCAATATCACACTCATCCAATCCAATATCACACCCACCAAGTTCTATATCCCACTCACCCAGTCCAATATCCCACTCACCCAGTCCAATATCCCACTCACCCAGTCCAATATCCCAATCACCCAGTCCAATATCCCACTCACCCAGTCCAATACCCCTCTCACCCAGGCCAATACCCCACTCACCCAGGCCAATACCCCACTCACCCAGGCCAATACCCCACTCACCCAGGCCAATACCCCACTCACCCAGGCCAATATCCCACTCACCCAATACAATATCACACTCACCCAGTCCACTATCCCACTCACCCAGTCCAATTTCCCACTCACCCAGTCCAATTTCCCACTCACCCAGTCCAATATCACACCCACGAAGTCCAATGTCCCATTAACCCAGTCCAATATCCCACTCACCCAGTCCAATATCCCAATCACCAAGTCCAATATCCCAATCACCCAGTCCAATATCCCGCTCACCCAGTCCAATATCCCACCCACCAAGTCCAATATCCCACTCACCCAGTGCCATATTCCACTCACCCAGTCCAATATCCCACTCACCCAGTCCAATATCCCACTCACCCAGTCCAATATCCCACTCACCCAGTCCAATATCCCACTCACCCAGTCCAATATCCCACTCACCCTGTCCAATATCCCAATCACAGAGTCCAATATCCCACTCACCCAGTCCAATATCCCACTCACCCAGTCCAATGTCCCAATCACCCAGTCCAATGTCCCAATCACCCAGTCCAATATCCCTATCACCCAGTCCAATATCCCACTCACCCAATCCAATATCCCACTCACCCAATCCAATATCCCACTCAGACATTCCAATACCCCACTCACCCAGTCCAATATCCCCCTCACACAGTCCAATATTCGTCTCACACAGTACAATACCACACTTACCCAGTCCAATATCCCACTCACCCATTTCAATACTCCGCTCACCGAGTCCAATATCCCACTCACCCAGTCCAATATCCCACTCACACAGTCCAATATCCCACTCACACAGTCCAATATCCCACTCGCCCAATCCAATATCGCACTCATCCAGTCCAATATCCCAATCACCCAGTTCAATATCCCAATCACCCAGTCCAATATCCCAATCACCCAGTCCAATACCCCGCTCACCCAATCTAATATCCCGCTCACCCAGTCCAATATCCCGCTCACCCAGTCCAATATCCCACTCACCTAGTCCAATATCCCACTCACCCAGTCCAATATCCCACTCACCCAGTCCAATATCCAACTCGCCCAGTCCAACATCCCACTCACCCATCCCAACATCCCACTCACCCAGTCAAACATCCCACTCACCCAGTCCAATATCCCACTCACACAGTCCAATATTCCTCTCAAACAGTACAATATCCCACTCACCCAGTCCAATATCCCACTCACCCAATCCAATATCACACTCATCCAGTCCTATATCCCACTCACCCAGTCCAATATCCCACTCACCCAGTCCAATATCCCACTCACCCAGTCCAATACCCCACTCACCCAGGCCAATACCCCACTCACCCAGGCCAATACCCCACTCACCCAGGCCAATACCCCACTCACCCAGGCCAATACCCAACTCACCCAGGCCAATACCCCACTCACCCAGGCCAATATCCCACTCACCCAATCCAATATCACACTCACCCAGTCCACAATCCCACTCACCCAGTCCAATTTCCCACACACGCAGTCCAATTTCCCACTCACCCACTCCAATATCACACCCATGAAGTCCAATGTCCCATTAACCCAGTCCAATGTCCCTCTCACCCATTCCAATAACACGGCCACCCAGTGCCATATTCCACTCACCCAGTGCCATATTCCACTCACCCAGTCCAATATCCCACTCACCCAGTCCAATATCCCACTCACCCAGTCCAATATCCCACTCACCCAGTCCAATATCCCACTCACCCAGTCCAATATCCCAATCACCCAGTCCAATATCCCAATCACACAGTCCAATATCCCACTCACACAGTCCAATATCCCACTCACACAGTCCAATATCCCACTCACCCAGTCCTATATCCCACTCACCCAGTCCAATATCCCACTCACCCAGTCCAACATCCCACTCACCCAGTCCAACATCCCACTCACCCATCCCAACATCCCACTCACCCAGTCCAATATCCCACTCACCCAGTCCACTATCCCACTCACCCAGTCCACTATCCCAAACACCCAGTCCAATTTCCCACTCACCCAGTCCAATATCACACCCACCCAGTCCAATGTCCCATTAACCCAGTCCAATGTCCCACTCACCCATTCCAATAACACGCCACCCAGTGCCATATTCCACTCACCCAGTCCAATAGCCCACTCACCCAGTCCAATATCCCACTCACCCACTCCAATTTCCCACTCACCCAGTCCAATATCACACCCACGAAGTCCAATGTCCCATTAACCCAGTCCAATGTCCCACTCACCCAGTCCAATTACCCTCTCACCCATTCCAATAACACGCCCACCCAGTGCCATATTCCACTCACCCAGTCCAATATTCCACTCACCCAGTCCAATATCCCACTCACCCAGTCCAAAATCCCACTCACCCAGTCCAATATCCCACTCACCCAGTCCAATATCAAACTCACCCAGTCCAATATCCCACTCACCCAGTCCAATATCCCACTCACCCAGTCCAATATCCCACTCACCCAGTCCAATATCCCACTCACCCAGTTCTATATCCCACTCACCCAGTCCAATATCCCACTCACCCACTCCAATATCCCACTCACCCAGTCCAATACCCCACTCACCCAGGCCAATACCCCACTCACCCAGGCCAATACCCCACTCACCCAGGCCAATACCCCACTCACCCAGGCCAATACCCCACTCACCCAGGCCAATATCCCACTCACCCAATCCAATTTCACACTCACCCAGTCCACTCTCCCACTCACCCAGTCCAATTTCCCACTCACCCAGTCCAATTTCCCACTCACCCAGTCCAATATCACACCCACGAAGTCCAATGTCCCATTAACCCAGTCCAATGTCCCTCTCACCCATTCCAATAACACGCCCACCCAGTGCCATATTCCACTCACCCAGTGCCATATTCCACTCACCCAGTCCAATATCCCACTCACCCAGTCCAATATCCCACTCACCCAGTCCAATATCCCATTAACCCAGTCCAATGTCCCTCTCACCCATTCCAATAACACGCCCACCCAGTGCCATATTCCACTCACCCAGTGCCATATTCCACTCACCCAGTCCAATATCCCACTCACCCAGTCCAATATCCCACTCACCCAGTCCAATATCCCACTCACCCAGTCCAATATCCCACTCACCCTGTCCAATATCCCAATCACAGAGTCCAATAACCCACTCACCCAGTCCAATATCCCACTCACCCAGTCCAATATCCCAATCACCCAGTCCAATATCCCAATCACCCAGTCCAATATCCCTATCACCCAGCCAATATCCCACTCACCCAATCCAATATCCCACTCACCCAATCCAATATCCCACTCAGACATTCCAATACCCCACTCACCCAGTCCAATATCCCACTCACACAGTCCAATATTTGTCTCACACAGTACAATACCACACTTACCCAGTCCAATATCCCACTCACCCATTCCAATACTCCGCTCACCGAGTCCAATATCCCACTCACCCAGTCCAATATCCCACTCACACAGTCCAATATCCCACTCACACAGTCCAATATCCCACTCACCCAGTCCAATATCACACCCACGAAGTCCAATGTCCCATTAACCCAGTCCAATGTCCCACTCACCCAGTCCAATTACCCTCTCACCCATTCCAATAACACGCCCACCCAGTGCCATATTCCACTCACCCAGTCCAATATCCCACTCACCCAGTCCAATATCCCACTCACCCAGTCCAATATCCCAATCACCCAGTCCAATATCCCACTCACCCAGTCCAATATCCCACTCACCCAGTCCAATATCAAACTCACCCAGTCCAATATCCCACTCATCCAGTCCAATATCCCACTCACCCAGTCCAATATCCCACTCACCCAGTCCAATATCCCACTCACCCAGTCCAATATCCCACTCACCCAGGCCAATACCCCACTCACCCAGGCCAATACCCCACTCACCCAGGCCAATACCCCACTCACCCAGGCCAATACCCCACTCACCCAGGCCAATACCCCACTCACCCAGGCCAATATCCCACTCATCCAGTCCAATATCAAACTCACCCAGTCCAATATCCCACTCATCCAGTCCAATATCCCACTCACCCAGTCCAATATCCCACTCACCCAGTCCAATATCCCACTCACCCAGTCCAATATCCCACTCACCCAGTCCAATATCCCACTCACCCAGGCCAATACCCCACTCACCCAGGCCAATACCCCACTCACCCAGGCCAATACCCCACTCACCCAGGCCAATACCCCACTCACCCAGGCCAATACCCCACTCACCCAGGCCAATATCCCACTCACCCAATCCAATATCACACTCACCCAGTCCACTATCCCACTCACCCAGTCCAATTTCCCACTCACCCAGTCCAATTTCCCACTCACCCAGTCCAATTTCCCACTCACCCAGTCCAATATCACACCCACGAAGTCCAATGTCCCATTAACCCAGTCCAATGTCCCTCTCACCCATTCCAATAACACGCCCACCCAGTGCCATATTCCACTCACCCAGTCCAATATCCCACTCACCCAGTCCAATATCTCAATCACCCAGTCCAATATCCCACTCACCCAGTCCAATATCCCACTCACCCAGTCCAATATCCCAATCACCCAGTCCAATATCCCAATCACCCAGTCCAATATCCCACTCACCCAGTCCAATATCCCACTCACCCAGTCCAATATCCCACTCACCCAGTCCAATATCCCACTCACCCAGTCCAATATCCCACTCACCCAGTCCAATATCCCACTCACCCAGTCCAATATCCAACTCACCCAGTCCAACATCCCACTCACCCATCCCAACATCCCACTCACCCAGTCCAATATCCCACTCACCCAGTCCAATATCCCACTCACCCAGTCCAATATCCCACTCACACAGTCCAATATTCCTCTCAAACAGTACAATATGCCACTCACCCTGTCCAATATCCCACTCACCCAATCCAATATCACACTCATCCAGTCCTATATCCCACTCACCCAGTCCAATATCCCACTCACCCAGTCCAATATCCCACTCACCCAGGCCAATACCCCACTCACCCAGGCCAATACCCCACTCACCCAGGCCAATACCCCACTCACCCAGGCCAATACCCCACTCACCCAGGCCAATATCCCACTCACCCAATCCAATATCACACTCACCCAGTCCACAATCCCACTCACCCAGTCCAATTTCCCACTCACCCAGTCCAATATCACACCCACGAAGTCCCATGTCCCATTAACCCAGTCCAATGTCCCTCTCACCCATTCCAATAACACGCCCACCCAGTGCCATATTCCACTCACCCAGTGCCATATTCCACTCACCCAGTCCAATATCCCACTCACCCAGTCCAATATCCCACTCACCCAGTCCAATATCCCACTCACCCAGTCCAATATCCCACTCACCCAGTCCAATATCCCACACACCCAGTCCAATATCCCAATCACCCAGTCCAATATCCCAATCACCCAGTCCAATATCCCAATCACCCAGTCCAATATCCCACTCACCCAGTCCAATATCCCACTCACCCAGTCCGATTACCCACTCACCCAGTCCAACATCCCACTCACGCAGTCAAACATCCCACTCACCCATCCCAACATCCCACTCACCCAGTCCAATATCCCACTCACCCAGTCCACTATCCCACTCACCCAGTCCACTATCCCACTCACCCAGTCCACTATCCCAAGCACCCAGTCCAATTTCCCACTCACCCAGTCCAATATAAAACCCACCCAGTCCAATGTCCCATTAACCCAGTCCAATGTCCCACTCACCCATTCCAATAACACGCCACCCAGTGCCATATTCCACTCACCCAGTCCAATAGCCCACTCACCCAGTCCAATATCCCACTCACCCAGTCCAATTTCCCACTCACCCAGTCCAATTTCCCACCCACGAAGTCCAATGTCTCATTAACCCAGTCCAATGTCCCACTCACCCAGTCCAATTACCCTCTCACCCATTCCAATAACACGACCACCCAGTGCCATATTCCACTCACCCTGTCCAATATCCCACTCACCCAGTCCAATATCCCACTCACCCAGTCCAATATCCCACTCACCCAGTCCAATATCCCACTCACCCAGTCCAATATCCCACTCACCCAGTCCAATAACCCACTCACCCAGTCCAATAACCCACTCACCCAGTCCAATATCCCAATCACCCAGTCCAATATCCCAATCACCCAGTCCAATATCCCAATCACCCAGTCCAATATCCCACTCACCCAATCCAATATCCCGCTCACCCAATCCAATATCCCACTCAGACATTCCAATACCCCACTCACCCAGTCCAATATCCCACTCACACAGTCCAATATTCGTCTCACACAGTACAATACCACACTTACCCAGTCCAATATCCCACTCACCCATTCCAATACTCCGCTCACCGAGTCCAATATCCCACTCACCCAGTCCAATATCCCACTCACACAGTCCAATATTCCTCTCAAACAGTACAATATCCCACTCACCCAGTCCAATATCCCACTCACCCAATCCAATATCACACTCATCCAATCCAATATCACACCCACCAAGTTCTATATCCCACTCACCCAGTCCAATATCCCACTCACCCAGTCCAATATCCCACTCACCCAGTCCAATATCCCAATCACCCAGTCCAATATCCCACTCACCCAGGCCAATACCCCACTCACCCAGGCCAATACCCCACTCACCCAGGCCAATACCCCACTCACCCAGGCCAATACCCCACTCACCCAGGCCAATACCCCACTCACCCAGGCCAATATCCCACTCACCCAATACAATATCACACTCGCCCAGTCCACTATCCCACTCACCCAGTCCAATTTCCCACTCACCCAGTCCAATTTCCCACTCACCCAGTCCAATATCACACACACGAAGTCCAATGTCCCATTAACCCAGTCCAATATCCCACTCACCCAGTCCAATATCCCTATCACCAAGTCCAATATCCCAATCACCCTGTCCAATATCCCGCTCACCCAGTCCAATATCCCACTCACCAAGTCCAATATCCCACTCACCCAGTGCCATATTCCACTCACCCAGTCCAATATCCCACTCTCCCAGTCCAATATCCCACTCACCCAGTCCAATATCCCACTCACCCAGTCCAATATCCCACTCACCCTGTCCAAAATCCCAATCACAGAGTCCAATAACCCACTCACCCAGTCCAATATCCCACTCACCCAGTCCAATATCCCAATCACCCAGTCCAATGTCCCAATCACCCAGTCCAATATCCCTATCACCCAGTACAATATCCCACTCACCCAATCCAATATCCCACTCACCCAATCCAATATCCCACTCACCCAATCCAATACCCCACTCACCCAGTCCAATATCCCACTCACACAGTCCAATATTCGTCTCACACAGTACAATACCACACTTACCCAGTCCAATATCCCACTCACCCATTCCAATACTCCGCTCACCGAGTCCAATATCCCACTCACCCAGTCCAATACCCCACTCACCCAGTCCAATATCCCACTCACACAGTCCAATATCCCACTCACACAGTCCAATATCCCACTCGCCCAATCCAATATCGCACTCATCCAGTCCAATATCACACCCACCCAGTCCAATATCCCACTCACCCAGTCCAATATCCCATCACCCAGTCCAATATCCCACTCACCCAGTCCAATATCCCACTCACCCAGGCCAATACCCCACTCACCCAGGCCAATACCCCACTCACCCAGGCCAATACCCCACTCACCCAGGCCAATACCCCACTCACCCAGGCCAATACCCCACTCACCCAGGCCAATACCCCACTCACCCAGGCCAATATCCCACTCACCCAATCCAATATCCCACTCACCCAGTCCACTATCCCACTCACCCAGTCCAATTTCCCACTCACCCAGTCCAATATCACACCCATGAAGTCCAATGTCCCATTAACCCAGTCCAATGTCCCTCTCACCCATTCCAATAACACGCCCACCCAGTGCCATATTCCACTCACCCAGTCCAATATCCCACTCACCCAGTTCAATATCCCAATCACCCAGTCCAATATCCCGAACACCCAGTCCAATACCCCGCTCACCCAATCTAATATCCCGCTCACCCAGTCCAATATCCCGCTCACCCAGTCCAATATCCCACTCACCTAGTCCAATATCCCACTCACCCAGCCCAATATCCCACTCACCCAGTCCAATATCCAACTCACCCAGTCCAACATCCCACTCACCCATCCCAACATCCCTCTCACCCAGTCCAACATCCCACTCACCCAGTCCAATATCCCACTCACACAGTCCAATATTCCTCTCAAACAGTACAATATCCCACTCACCCAGTCCAATATCCCACTCACCCAATCCAATATCACACTCATCCAGTCCTATATCCCACTCACCCAGTCCAATATCCCACTCACCCAGTCCAATATCCCACTCACCCAGTCCAATATCCCACTCACCCAGGCCAATACCCCACTCACCCAGGCCAATACCCCAATCACCCAGGCCAATACCCCACTCACCCAGGCCAATACCCAACTCGCCCAGGCCAATACCCCACTCACCCAGGCCAATATCCCACTCACCCAATCCAATATCACACTCACCCAGTCCACAATCCCACTCACCCAGTCCAATTTCCCACACACGCAGTCCAATTTCCCACTCACCCACTCCAATATCACACCCATGAAGTCCAATGTCCCATTAACCCAGTCCAATGTGCCTCTCACCCATTCCAATAACACGCCCACCCAGTGCCATATTCCACACACCCAGTGCCATATTCCACTCACCCAGTCCAATATCCCACTCACCCAGTCCAATATCCCACTCACCCAGTCCAATATCCCACTCACCCAGTCCAATATCCCACTCACCCAGTCCAATATCCCACTCACCCAGTCCAATATCCCACTCACCCAGTCCAATATCCCACTCACCCAGTCCAATATCCCAATCACCCAGTCCAATATCCCAATCACACAGTCCAATATCCCACTCACACAGTCCAATATCCCACTCACCCAGTCCTATATCCCACTCACCCAGTCCAATATCCCACTCACCCAGTCCAACATCCCACTCACCCAGTCCAACATCCCACTCACCCATCCCAACATCCCACTCACCCAGTCCAATATCCCACTCACCCAGTCCACTATCCCACTCACCCAGTCCACTATCCCAAACACCCAGTCCAATTTCCCACTCACCCAGTCCAATATCACACCCACCCAGTCCAATGTCCCATTAACCCAGTCCAATGTCCCACTCACCCATTCCAATAACACGCCACCCAGTGCCATATTCCACTCACCCAGTCCAATAGCCCACTCACCCAGTCCAATATCCCACTCACCCACTCCAATTTCCCACTCACCCAGTCCAATATCACACCCACGAAGTCCAATGTCCCATTAACCCAGTCCAATGTCCCACTCACCCAGTCCAATTACCCTCTCACCCATTCCAATAACACGCCCACCCAGTGCCATATTCCACTCACCCAGTCCAATATCCCACTCACCCAGTCCAATATCCCACTCACCCAGTCCAATATCCCAATCACCCAGTCCAATATCCCACTCACCCAGTCCAATATCCCACTCACCCAGTCCAATATCCCACTCACCCAGTCCAATATCCCACTCACCCAGTCCAATATCCCACTCACCCAGGCCAATATCCCACTCACCCAGGCCAATATCCCACTCACCCAGTCCAATATCCCACTCACCCAGTCCAATATCCCACTCACCCAGTCCAATATCCCAATCACCCAGTCCAATATCCCAATCACCCAGTCCAATATCCCACTCACCCAGTCCAATATCCCAATCACACAGTCCAAAATTCCTCTCAAACAGTACAATATCCCACTCACCCAGTCCAATATCCCACTCACCCAATCCAATATCACACTCATCCAGTCCAATATCACACCCACCAAGTTCTATATCCCACTCACCCAGTCCAATAGCCCACTCACCCACTCCAATATCCCACTCACCCAGGCCAATACCCCACTCACCCAGGCCAATACCCCACTCACCCAGGCCAATACCCCACTCACCCAGGCCAATACCCCACTCACCCAGGCCAATACCCCACTCACCCAGGCCAATATCCCACTCACCCAATCCAATTTCACACTCACCCAGTCCACTCTCCCACTCACCCAGTCCAATTTCCCACTCACCCAGTCCAATTTCCCACTCACCCAGTCCAATATCACACCCACGAAGTCCAATGTCCCATTAACCCAGTCCAATGTCCCTCTCACCCATTCCAATAACATGCCCACCCAGTGCCATATTCCACTCACCCAGTGCCATATTCCACTCACCCAGTCCAATATCCCACTCACCCAGTCCAATATCCCACTCACCCAGTCCAATATCCCACTCACCCTGTCCAATATCCCAATCACAGAGTCCAATAACCCACTCACCCAGTCCAATATCCCACTCACCCAGTCCAATATCCCAATCACCCAGTCCAATATCCCAATCACCCAGTCCAATATCCCTATCACCCAGTCCAATATCCCACTCACCCAATCCAATATCCCACTCACCCAATCCAATATCCCACTCACCCAATCCAATACCCCACTCACCCAGTCCAATATCCCACTCACACAGTCCAATATTCGTCTCACACAGTACAATACCACACTTACCCAGTCCAACATCCCACTCACCCATTCCAATACTCCGCTCACCGAGTCCAATATCCCACTCACCCAGTCCAATATCCCACTCACACAGTCCAATATCCCACTCACACAGTCCAATATCCCACTCACCCAATCCAATATCGCACTCATCCAGTCCAATATCACACCCACCCAGTCCAATATCCCACTCACCCAGTCCAATATCCCACTCACCCAGTCCAATATCCCACTCACCCAGTCCAATATCCCACTCACCCAGGCCAATACCCCACTCACCCAGGCCAATACCCCACTCACCCAGGCCAATACCCCACTCACCCAGGCCAATACCCCACTCACCCAGGCCAATACCCCACTCACCCAGGCCAATACCCCACTCACCCAGGCCAATATCCCACTCACCCAATCCAATATCACACTCACCCAGTCCACTATCCCACTCACCCAGTCCAATTTCCCACTCACCCAGTCCAATTTCCCACTCACCCAGTCCAATTTCCCACTCAGCCAGTCCAATATCACACCCACGAAGTCCAATGTCCCATTAACCCAGTCCAATGTCCCTCTCACCCATTCCAATAACACGCCCACCCAGTGCCATATTCCACTCACCCAGTCCAATATCCCACTCACCCAGTCCAATATCTCAATCACCCAGTCCAATATCCCAATCACCCAGTCCAATACCCCGCTCACCCAATCTAATATCCCGCTCACCCAGTCCAATATCCCACTCACCCAGTCCAATATCCCACTCACCTAGTCCAATATCCCACTCACCTAGTCCAATATCCCACTCACCCAGTCCAATATCCCACTCACCTAGTCCAATATCCAACTCACCCAGTCCAACATCCCACTCACCCATCCCAACATCCCACTCACCCAGTCCAACATCCCACTCACCCAGTCCAATATCCCACTCACACAGTCCAATATTCCTCTCAAACAGTACAATATCCCACTCACCCAGTCCAATATCCCACTCACCCAATCCAATATCACACTCATCCAGTCCTATATCCCACTCACCCAGTCCAATATCCCACTCACCCAGTCCAATACCCCACTCACCCAGGCCAATACCCCACTCACCCAGGCCAATACCCCACTCACCCAGGCCAATACCCCACTCACCCAGGCCAATACCCAACTCACCCAGGCCAATACCCCACTCACCCAGGCCAATATCCCACTCACCCAATCCAATATCACAATCACCCAGTCCACAATCCCACTCACCCAGTCCAATTTCCCACACACGCAGTCCAATTTCCCACTCACCCAGTCCAATATCACACCCATGAAGTCCAATGTCCCATTAACCCAGTCCAATGTCCCTCTCACCCATTCCATTAACACGCCCACCCAGTGCCATATTCCACTCACCCAGTGCCATATTCCACTCACACAGTCCAATATCCCGCTCACCCAGTCCAATATCCCACTCACCCAGTCCAATATCCCACTCACCCAGTCCAATATCCCACTCACCCAGTCCAATATCCCACTCACCCAGTCCAATATCCCAATCACCCAGTCCAATATCCCAATCACCCAGTCCAATATCCCAATCACACAGTCCAATATCCCACTCACCCAGTCCAATATCCCACTCACCCAGTCCTATATCCCACTCACCCAGTCCAATATCCCACTCACCCAGTCCAACATCCCACTCACCCAGTCCAACATCCCACTCACCCATCCCAACATCCCACTCACCCAGTCCAATATCCCACTCACCCAGTCCACTATCCCACTCACCCAGTCCACTATCCCACTCACCCAGTCCACTATCCCAAACACCCAGTCCAATTTCCCACTCACCCAGTCCAATATCACACCCACCCAGTCCAATGTCCCATTAACCCAGTCCAATGTCCCAATCACCCATTCCAATAACACGCCACCCAGTGCCATATTCCACTCACCCAGTCCAATAGCCCACTCACCCAGTCCAATATCCCACTCACCCAGTCCAATTTCCCACTCACCCAGTCCAATATCACACCCACGAAGTCCAATGTCCCATTAACCCAGTCCAATGTCCCACTCACCCAGTCCAATTACCCTCTCACCCATTCCAATAACACGCCCACCCAGTGCCATATTCCACTCACCCAGTCCAATATCCCACTCACCCAGTCCAATATCCCACTCACCCAGTCCAATATCCCACTCACCCAGTCCAACATCCCACTCACCCATCCCAACATCCCACTCACCCAGTCCAATATCCCACTCACCCAATCCAATATCCCACTCAGACATTCCAATACCCCACTCACCCAGTCCAATATCCCACTCACACAGTCCAATATTCGTCTCACACAGTACAATACCACACTTACCCAGTCCAATATCCCACTCACCCATTCCAATACTCCGCTCACCGAGTCCAATATCCCACTCACCCAGTCCAATATCCCACTCACACAGTCCAATATTCCTCTCAAACAGTACAATATCCCACTCACCCAGTCCAATATCCCACTCACCCAATCCAATATCACACTCATCCAGTCCAATATCACACTCATCCAGTCCAATATCACACCCACCTAGTTCTATATCCCACTCACCCAGTCCAATATCCCACTCACCCAGTCCAATATCCCACTCACCAAGTCCAATATCCCACTCACCCAGTCAATTATCCCACTCACCCAGGCCAATACCCCACTCACCCAGGCCAATACCCCACTCACGCAGTCCAATATCCCACTCACCCAGTCCAACATCCCACTCACCCAGTCCAACATCCCACTCACCCATCCCAACATCCCACTCACCCAGTCCAATATCCCACTCACCCAGTCCACTATCCCACTCACCCAGTCCACTATCCCACTCACCCAGTCCACTATCCCAAACACCCAGTCCAATTTCCCACTCACCCAGTCCAATATCACACCCACCCAGTCCAATGTCCCATTAACCCAGTCCAATGTCCCACTCACCCATTCCAATAACACGCCACCCAGTGCCATATTCCACTCAGCCAGTCCAATAGCCCACTCACCCAGTCCAATATCCCACTCACCCAGTCCAATTTCCCACTCACCCAGTCCAATATCACACCCACGAAGTCCAATGTCCCATTAACCCAGTCCAATGTCCCACTCACCCAGTACAATTACCCTCTCACCCATTCCAATAACATGCCCACCCAGTGCCATATTCCACTCACCCAGTCCAATATCCCACTCACCCAGTCCAATATCCCACTCACCCAGTCCAATATCCCAATCACCCAGTCCAATATACCACTCACACAGTCCAATATCCCTCTCACCCAGTCCAATATCAAACTCACCCAGTCCAATATCCCACTCACCCAGTCCAATATCCCTCTCACCCAGTCCAATATCCCACTCACCCAGTCCAATATCCGAATCACCCAGTCCAATATCCCAATCACCCAGTCCAATATCCCAATCACCCAGTCCAATATCCCACTCACCCAATCCAATATCCCACTCACCCAATCCAATATCCCACTCAGACATTCCAATACCCCACTCACCCAGTCCAATATCCCACTCACACAGTCCAATATTCGTCTCACACAGTACAATACCACACTTACCCAGTCCAATATCCCACTCACCCATTCCAATACTCCGCTCACCGAGTCCAATAACCCACTCACCCAGTCCAATATCCCACTCACACAGTCCAATATTCCTCTCAAACAGTACAATATCCCACTCACCCAGTCCAATATCCCACTCACCCAATCCAATATCACACTCATCCAGTCCAATATCACACCCACCAAGTTCTATATCCCACTCACCCAGTGCAATATCCCACTCACCCAGTCCAATATCCCATTCACCCAGTCCAATACCCCATTCACCCAGGCCAATACCCCACTCACCCAGGCCAATACCCCACACACCCAGGCCAATACCCCACTCACCCAGGCCAATACCCCACTCACCCAGGCCAATATCCCACTCACGCAATCCAATAACAGTCACCCAGTCCACTATCCCACTCACCCAGTCCAATTTCCCACTCACCCAGTCCAATTTCCCACTCACCCAGTCCAATATCACACCCACGAAGTCCAATGTCCCATTAACCCAGTCCAATGTCCCTCTGACCCATTCCAATAACACGCCCACCCAGTGCCATATTCCACTCACCCAGTGCCATATGCCACTCACCCAGTCCAATATCCCACTCACCCAGTCCAATATCCCACTCACCCAGTCCAATATCCCACTCACCCAGTCCAATATCCCACTCACCCTGTCCAATATCCCAATCACCCTGTCCAATATCCCAATCACCCAGTCCAATATCCCACTCACCCAGTCCAATATCCCACTCACCCAGTCCAATATCCCAATCACCCAGTCCAACATCCCACTCACCCAATCCAACATCCCACTCACCCAATCCAATATCCCACTCAGACATTCCAATACCCCACTCACCCAGTCCAATATCCCACTCACACAGTCCAATATTCGTCTCACACAGTACAATACCACACTTACCCAGTCCAATATCCCACTCACCCATTCCAATACTCCGCTCACCGAGTCCAATATCCCACTCACCCAGTCCAATATCCCACTCACCCAGTCCAATATCCCACTCACCCAGTCCAATATCCCACTCACACAGTCCAATATTCCTCTCAAACAGTACAATATCCCACTCACCCAGTCCAATATCCCACTCACTCAATCCAATATCACACTCATCCAGTCCAATATCACACCCACCAAGTTCTATATCCCACTCACCCAGTCCAATATCCCACTCACCCAGTCCAATATTCCACTCACCCAGTCCAATATCCCACTCACCCAGTCCAATATCCCACTCACCCAGGCCAATACCCCACTCACCCAGGCCAATACCCCACTCACACAGGCCAATACCCCACTCACACAGGCCAATACCCCACTCACCCAGGCCAATACCCCACTCACCCAGGCCAATACCCCACTCACCCAGGCCAATATCCCACTCACCCAATCCACTATCCCACTCACCCAGTCCACTATCCCACTCACCCAGTCCAATTTCCCACTCACCCAGTCCAATTTCCCACTCACCCAGTCCAATGTCCCATTAACCCAGTCCAATGTCCCTCTCACCCATTGCAATAACACGCCCACCCAGTGCCATATTCCACTCACCCAGTCCAATATCCCACTCACCCAGTCCAATATCCCACTCACCCAGTCCAATATCCCACTCACCCAGTCCAATATCCCACTCACCCAGTCCAATATCCCACTCACCCAGTCCAATATCCCACTCACCCAGTCCAATATCCCACTCACCCAGTCCAATATCCCACTCACCCAGTCCAATATCCCACTCACCCAGTCCAATATCCCACTCACCCAGTCCAATATCCCACTCACCCAGTCCAATATCCCACTCACCCAGTCCAATATCCCACTCACCCAGTCCAATATCCCACTCACCCAGTCCAATATCCCACTCACCCAGTCCAATATCCCAATCACCCAGTCCAATATCCCAATCACACAGTCCAATATCCCAATCACCCAGTCCAATATCCCAATCACCCAGTCCAATATCCCAATCACCCAGTCCAATATCCCAATCACCCAGTCCAATATCCCGCTCACCCTGTCCAATATCCCGCTCACCCAGTCCAATATCCCGCTCACCCTGTCCAATATCCCGCTCACCCAGTCCAATATCCCGCTCACCCAGTCCAATATCCCGCTCACCCAGTCCAATATCCCGCTCACCCAGTCCAATATCCAACTCACCCAGTCCAACATCCCACTCACCCATCCCAACATCCCACTCACCCAGTCCAATATCCCACTCACCCAGTCCAATATCCCACTCACACAGTCCAATATTCCTCTCAGCAGTGCAATATCCCACTCACCCAGTCCAATATCCCACTCACCCAATCCAATATCACACTCATCCAGCCCTATATCCCACTCACCCAGTCCAATATCCCACTCACCCAGTCCAATATCCCACTCACCCAGGCCAATACCCCACTCACCCAGGCCAATACCCCACTCACCCAGGCCAATACCCCACTCACCCAGGCCAATACCCCACTCACCCAGGCCAATACCCCACTCACCCAGGCCAATACCCCACTCACCCAGGCCAATATCCCACTCACCCAATCCAATATCCCACTCACCCAGTCCACAATCCCACTCACCCAGTCCAATTTCCCACACACACAGTCCAATTTCCCACTCACCCAGTCCAATATCACACCCACGGAGTCCAATGTCCCATTAACCCAGTCCAATAATCCTCTCACCCATTCCAATAACACGCCCACCCAGTGCCATATTCCACTCACCCAGTGCCATATTCCACTCACCCAGTCCAATATCCCACTCACCCACTCCAATATCCCACTCACCCAGTCCAATATCCCACTCACCCAGTCCAATATCCCACTCACCCAGTCCAATATCCCACTCACCCAGTCCAATATCCCACTCACCCAGTCCAATATCGCAATCACCCAGTCCGATATCCCAATCACCCAGTCCGATATCCCAATCACCCAGTCCGATATCCCAATCACCCAGTCCAATATCCCACTCACCCAGTCCAATATCCCACTCACCCAGTCCAATATCCCACTCACCCTGTCCAATATCCCACTCACCCAGTCCAATATCCCACTCACCCAGTCCAATATCCCACTCACCCAGTCCAATATCCCACTCACCCAGTCCAACATCCCACTCACCCAGTCCAACATCCCACTCACCCATCCCAACATCCCACTCACCCAGTCCAATATCCCACTCACCCAGTCCACTATCCCACTCACCCAGTCCACTATCCCACTCAACCAGTCCACTATCCCAAACACCCAGTCCAACATCCCACTCACCCATCCCAACATCCCACTCACCCAGTCCAATATCCCACTCACCCAGTCCACTATCCCACTCACCCAGTCCACTATCCCACTCAACCAGTCCACTATCCCAATCACCCAGTCCAATATCCCGCTCACCCTGTCCAATATCCCGCTCACCCAGTCCAATATCCCGCTCACCCTGTCCAATATCCCGCTCACCCAGTCCAATATCCCGCTCACCCAGTCCAATATCCCGCTCACCCAGTCCAATATCCCGCTCACCCAGTCCAATATCCAACTCACCCAGTCCAACATCCCACTCACCCATCCCAACATCCCACTCACCCAGTCCAATATCCCACTCACCCAGTCCAATATCCCACTCACACAGTCCAATATTCCTCTCAGCAGTGCAATATCCCACTCACCCAGTCCAATATCCCACTCACCCAATCCAATATCACACTCATCCAGCCCTATATCCCACTCACCCAGTCCAATATCCCACTCACCCAGTCCAATATCCCACTCACCCAGGCCAATACCCCACTCACCCAGGCCAATACCCCACTCACCCAGGCCAATACCCCACTCACCCAGGCCAATACCCCACTCACCCAGGCCAATACCCCACTCACCCAGGCCAATACCCCACTCACCCAGGCCAATATCCCACACACCCAATCCAATATCCCACTCACCCAGTCCACAATCCCACTCACCCAGTCCAATTTCCCACACACACAGTCCAATTTCCCACTCACCCAGTCCAATATCACACCCACGAAGTCCAATGTCCCATTAACCCAGTCCAATAATCCTCTCACCCATTCCAATAACACGCCCACCCAGTGCCATATTCCACTCACCCAGTGCCATATTCCACTCACCCAGTCCAATATCCCACTCACCCAGTCCAATATCCCACTCACCCAGTCCAATATCCCACTCACCCAGTCCAATATCCCACTCACCCAGTCCAATATCGCAATCACCCAGTCCGATATCCCAATCACCCAGTCCGATATCCCAATCACCCAGTCCGATATCCCAATCACCCAGTCCAATATCCCACTCACCCAGTCCAATATCCCACTCACCCAGTCCAATATCCCACTCACCCTGTCCAATATCCCACTCACCCAGTCCAATATCCCACTCACCCAGTCCAATATCCCACTCACCCAGTCCAATATCCCACTCACCCAGTCCAACATCCCACTCACCCAGTCCAACATCCCACTCACCCATCCCAACATCCCACTCACCCAGTCCAATATCCCACTCACCCAGTCCACTATCCCACTCAACCAGTCCACTATCCCAAACACCCAGTCCAACATCCCACTCACCCATCCCAACATCCCACTCACCCAGTCCAATATCCCACTCACCCAGTCCACTATCCCACTCACCCAGTCCACTATCCCACTCAACCAGTCCACTATCCCAAACACCCAGTCCAATTTCCCACTCACCCAGTCCAATATCACACCCACCCAGTCCAATGTCCCATTAACCCAGTCCAATGTCCCACTCACCCATTCCAATAACACGCCACCCAGTGCCATATTCCAGTCACCCTGTCCAATAGCCCACTCACCCAGTCCAATATCCCACTCACCCAGTCCAATATCACACCCACGAAGTCCAATATCACACCCACGAAGTCCAATGTCCCATTAACCCAGTCCAATGTCCCACTCACCCAGTCCAATTACCCTCTCACCCATTCCAATAACACGCCCACCTAGTGCCATATTCCACTCACCCAGTCCAATATCCCACTCACCCAGTCCAATATCCCACTCACCCAGTCCAATATCCCACTCACCCAGTCCAATATCCCACTCACCCAGTCCAATATCACACTCACCCAGTCCACTATCCCACTCACATAGTCCAATTTCCCACTCACCCAGTCCAATTTCCCACTCACCCAGTCCAATATCACACCCACGAAGTCCAATGTCCCATTAACCCAGTCCAATGTCCCTCTCACCCATTCCAATAACACGCCCACCCAGTGCCATATTCCACTCACCCAGTCCAATATCCCACTCACCCAGTCCAATATCCCAATCACCCAGTCCAATATCCCAATCACCCAGTCCAATATCCCGCTCACCCAATCTAATATCCCGCTCACCCAGTCCAATATCCCGCTCACCCAGTCCAATATCCCACTCACCTAGTCCAATATCCCACTCACCCAGTCCAATATCCCACTCACCCAGTCCAATATCCAACTCACCCAGTCCAACATCCCACTCACCCATCCCAACATCCCACTCACCCAGTCCAACATCCCACTCACCCAGTCCAATATCCCACTCACCCAGTCCAATATCCCACTCACCCAGTCCAATATCCCAATCACCCAGTCCAATATCCCTCTCACCCAGTCCAATATCCCTCTCACCCAGTCCAATATCAAACTCACCCAGTCCAATATCCCACTCACCCAGTCCAATATCCCTCTCACCCAGTCCAATATCCCACTCACCCAGTCCAATATCCCAATCACCCAGTCCAATATCCCAATCACCCAGTCCAATATCCCAATCACCCAGTCCAATATCCCACTCACCCAATCCAATATCCCACTCACCCAATCCAATATCCCACTCAGACATTCCAATACCCCACTCACCCAGTCCAATATCCCACTCACACAGTCCAATATTCGTCTCACACAGTACAATACCACACTTACCCAGTCCAATATCCCACTCACCCATTCCAATACTCCGCTCACCGAGTCCAATAACCCACTCACCCAGTCCAATATCCCACTCACACAGTCCAATATTCCTCTCAAACAGTACAATATCCCACTCACCCAGTCCAATATCCCACTCACCCAATCCAATATCACACTCATCCAGTCCAATATCACACCCACCAAGTTCTATATCCCACTCACCCAGTGCAATATCCCACTCACCCAGTCCAATATCCCATTCACCCAGTCCAATACCCCATTCACCCAGGCCAATACCCCACTCACCCAGGCCAATACCCCACACACCCAGGCCAATACCCCACTCACCCAGGCCAATACCCCACTCACCCAGGCCAATATCCCACTCACGCAATCCAATAACAGTCACCCAGTCCACTATCCCACTCACCCAGTCCAATTTCCAACTCACCCAGTCCAATTTCCCACTCACCCAGTCCAATATCACACCCACGAAGTCCAATGTCCCATTAACCCAGTCCAATGTCCCTCTGACCCATTCCAATAACACGCCCACCCAGTGCCATATTCCACTCACCCAGTGCCATATGCCACTCACCCAGTCCAATATCCCACTCACCCAGTCCAATATCCCACTCACCCAGTCCAATATCCCACTCACCCAGTCCAATATCCCACTCACCCTGTCCAATATCCCAATCACCCTGTCCAATATCCCAATCACCCAGTCCAATATCCCACTCACCCAGTCCAATATCCCACTCACCCAGTCCAATATCCCAATCACCCAGTCCAATATCCCAATCACCCAGTCCAACATCCCACTCACCCAATCCAACATCCCACTCACCCAATCCAATATCCCACTCAGACATTCCAATACCCCACTCACCCAGTCCAATATCCCACTCACACAGTCCAATATTCGTCTCACACAGTACAATACCACACTTACCCAGTCCAATATCCCACTCACCCATTCCAATACTCCGCTCACCGAGTCCAATATCCCACTCACCCAGTCCAATATCCCACTCACCCAGTCCAATATCCCACTCACACAGTCCAATATTCCTCTCAAACAGTACAATATCCCACTCACCCAGTCCAATATCCCACTCACCCAATCCAATATCACACTCATCCAGTCCAATATCACACCCACCAAGTTCTATATCCCACTCACCCAGTCCAATATCCCACTCACCCAGTCCAATATTCCACTCACCCAGTCCAATATCCCACTCACCCAGTCCAATATCCCACTCACCCAGGCCAATACCCCACTCACCCAGGCCAATACCCCACTCACACAGGCCAATACCCCACTCACACAGGCCAATACCCCACTCACCCAGGCCAATACCCCACTCACCCAGGCCAATACCCCACTCACCCAGGCCAATATCCCACTCACCCAATCCAATATCCCACTCACCCAGTCCACTATCCCACTCACCCAGTCCAATTTCCCACTCACCCAGTCCAATTTCCCACTCACCCAGTCCAATGTCCCATTAACCCAGTCCAATGTCCCTCTCACCCATTCCAATAACACGCCCACCCAGTGCCATATTCCACTCACCCAGTCCAATATCCCACTCACCCAGTCCAATATCCCACTCACCCAGTCCAATATCCCACTCACCCAGTCCAATATCCCACTCACCCAGTCCAATATCCCACTCACCCAGTCCAATATCCCACTCACCCAGTCCAATATCCCACTCACCCAGTCCAATATCCCACTCACCCAGTCCAATATCCCACTCACCCAGTCCAATATCCCACTCACCCAGTCCAATATCCCACTCACCCAGTCCAATATCCCACTCACCCAGTCCAATATCCCACTCACCCAGTCCAATATCCCACTCACCCAGTCCAATATTCCACTCACCCAGTCCAATATCCCACTCACCCAGTCCAATATCCCACTCACCCAGTCCAATATCCCAATCACCCAGTCCAATATCCCAATCACCCAGTCCAATATCCCAATCACCCAGTCCAATATCCCAATCACCCAGTCCAATATCCCAATCACCCAGTCCAATATCCCAATCACCCAGTCCAATATCCCGCTCACCCTGTCCAATATCCCGCTCACCCAGTCCAATATCCCGCTCACCCAGTCCAATATCCCGCTCACCCAGTCCAATATCCCGCTCACCCAGTCCAATATCCAACTCACCCAGTCCAACATCCCACTCACCCATCCCAACATCCCACTCACCCAGTCCAATATCCCACTCACCCAGTCCAATATCCCACTCACACAGTCCAATATTCCTCTCAGCAGTGCAATATCCCACTCACCCAGTCCAATATCCCACTCACCCAATCCAATATCACACTCATCCAGTCCTATATCCCACTCACCCAGTCCAATATCCCACTCACCCAGTCCAATATCCCACTCACCCAGGCCAATACCCCACTCACCCAGGCCAATACCCCACTCACCCAGGCCAATACCCCACTCACCCAGGCCAATACCCCACTCACCCAGGCCAATACCCCACTCACCCAGGCCAATACCCCACTCACCCAGGCCAATATCCCACTCACCCAATCCAATATCCCACTCACCCAGTCCACAATCCCACTCACCCAGTCCAATTTCCCACACACACAGTCCAATTTCCCACTCACCCAGTCCAATATCACACCCACGAAGTCCAATGTCCCATTAACCCAGTCCAATAATCCTCTCACCCATTCCAATAACACGCCCACCCAGTGCCATATTCCACTCACCCAGTGCCATATTCCACTCACCCAGTCCAATATCCCACTCACCCAGTCCAATATCCCACTCACCCAGTCCAATATCCCACTCACCCAGTCCAATATCCCACTCACCCAGTCCAATATCCCACTCACCCAGTCCAATATCCCACTCACCCAGTCCAATATCCCACTCACCCAGTCCAATATCCCACTCACCCAGTCCAATATCCCACTCACCCAGTCCAATATCCCACTCACCCAGTCCAATATCGCAATCACCCAGTCCGATATCCCAATCACCCAGTCCGATATCCCAATCACCCAGTCCGATATCCCAATCACCCAGTCCAATATCCCACTCACCCAGTCCAATATCCCACTCACCCTGTCCAATATCCCACTCACCCTGTCCAATATCCCACTCACCCAGTCCAATATCCCACTCACCCAGTCCAATATCCCACTCACCCAGTCCAACATCCCACTCACCCAGTCCAACATCCCACTCACCCATCCCAACATCCCACTCACCCAGTCCAATATCCCACTCACCCAGTCCACTATCCCACTCAACCAGTCCACTATCCCAAACACCCAGTCCAACATCCCACTCACCCATCCCAACATCCCACTCACCCAGTCCAATATCCCACTCACCCAGTCCACTATCCCACTCACCCAGTCCACTATCCCACTCAACCAGTCCACTATCCCAAACACCCAGTCCAATTTCCCACTCACCCAGTCCAATATCACACCCACCCAGTCCAATGTCCCATTAACCCAGTCCAATGTCCCACTCACCCATTCCAATAACACGCCACCCAGTGCCATATTCCAGTCACCCTGTCCAATAGCCCACTCACCCAGTCCAATATCCCACTCACCCAGTCCAATATCACACCCACGAAGTCCAATATCACACCCACGAAGTCCAATGTCCCATTAACCCAGTCCAATGTCCCACTCACCCAGTCCAATTACCCTCTCACCCATTCCAATAACACGCCCACCTAGTGCCATATTCCACTCACCAAGTCCAATATCCCACTCACCCAGTCCAATATCCCACTCACCCAGTCCAATATCCCACTCACCCAGTCCAATATCCCACTCACCCAGTCCAATATCACACTCACCCAGTCCACTATCCCACTCACATAGTCCAATTTCCCACTCACCCAGTCCAATTTCCCACTCACCCAGTCCAATATCACACCCACGAAGTCCAATGTCCCATTAACCCAGTCCAATGTCCCTCTCACCAATTCCAATAACACGCCCACCCAGTGCCATATTCCACTCACCCAGTCCAATATCCCACTCACCCAGTCCAATATCCCAATCACCCAGTCCAATATCCCAATCACCCAGTCCAATATCCCGCTCACCCAATCTAATATCCCGCTCACCCAGTCCAATATCCCGCTCACCCAGTCCAATATCCCACTCACCTAGTCCAATATCCCACTCACCCAGTCCAATATCCCACTCACCCAGTCCAATATCCAACTCACCCAGTCCAACATCCCACTCACCCATCCCAACATCCCACTCACCCAGTCCAACATCCCACTCACCCAGTCCAATATCCCACTCACACAGTCCAATATTCCTCTCAAACAGTACAATATCCCACTCACCCAGTCCAATATCCCACTCACCCAATCCAATATCACACTCATCCAGTCCTATATCCCACTCACCCAGTCCAAAATCCCACTCACCCAGTCCAATACCCCACTCACCCAGGCCAATACCCCACTCAGCCAGGCCAATACCCCACTCACCCAGGCCAATACCCCACTCACCCAGGCCAATACCCCACTCACCCAGGCCAATACCCCACTCACCCAGGCCAATACCCCACTCACCCAGGCCAATATCCCACTCACCCAATCCAATATCACACTCACCCAGTCCACAATCCCACTCACCCAGTCCAATTTCCCACACACGCAGTCCAATTTCCCACTCACCCAGTCCAATATCACACCCACGAAGTCCAATGTCCCATTAACCCAGTCCAATGTCCCTCTCACCCATTCCAATAACACGCTCACCCAGTGCCATATTCCACTCACCCAGTGCCATATTCCACTCACCCAGTCCAATATCCCACTCACCCAGTCCAATATCCCACTCACCCAGTCCAATATCCCACTCACCCAGTCCAATATCCCACGCACCCAGTCCAATATCCCAATCACCCAGTCCAATATCCCAATCACCCAGTCCAATATCCCACTCACCCAGTCCAATATCCCACTCACCCAGTCCAATATCCCACTCACCCAGTCCAACATCCCACTCACCCAGTCCAACATCCCACTCACCCAGTCCAACATTCCACTCACCCATCCCAACATCCCACTCACCCAGTCCAATATCCCTCTCACCCAGTCCACTATCCCACTCACCCAGTCCACTATCCCACTCACCGAGTCCACTATCCCAAACACCCAGTCCAATTTCCCACTCACCCAGTCCAATATCACACCCACCCAGTCCAATGTCCCATTAACCCAGTCCAATGTCCCACTCACCCAGTCCAATTACCCTCTCACCCATTCCAATAACACGCCCACCCAGTGCCATATTCCACTCACCCAGTCCAATATCCCACTCACCCAGTCCAATATCCCACTCACCCAGTCCAATATCCCAATCACCCAGTCCAATATCCCACTCACCCAGTCCAATATCAAACTCACCCAGTCCAATATCAAACTCACCCAGTCCAATATCCCACTCACCCAGTCCAATATCCCACTCACCCAGTCCAATATACCACTCACCCAGTCCAATATCCCAATCACCCAGTCCAATATCCCAATCACCCAGTCCAATATCCCAATCACCCAGTCCAATATCCCAATCACCCAGTCCAATATCCCACTCACCCAATCCAATATCCCACTCACCCAATCCAATATCCCACTCAGACATTCCAATACCCCACTCACCCAGTCCAATATCCCACTCACACAGTCCAATATTCGTCTCACACAGTACAATACCACACTTACCCAGTCCAATATCCCACTCACCCATTCCAATACTCCGCTCACCGAGTCCAATATCCCACTGACCCAGTCCAATATCCCACTCACACAGTCCAATATTCCTCTCAAACAGTACAATATCCCACTCACCCAGTCCAATATCCCACTCACCCAATCCAATATCACACTCATCCAGTCCAATATCACACTCATCCAGTCCAATATCACACCCACCAAGTTCTATATCCCACTCACCCAGCCCAATATCCCACTCACCCAGTCCAATATCCCACTCACCCAGTCCAATATCCCACTCACCCAGTCCAATATCCCACTCACCCAGTCCAATATCCCACTCACCCAGTCCAATATCCCACTCACCCAGGCCAATACCCCACTCACCCAGGCCAATACCCCACTCACGCAGTCCAATATCCCACTCACCCAGTCCAACATCCCACTCACCCATCCCAACATCCCACTCACCCATCCCAACATCCCACTCACCCAGTCCAATATCCCACTCACCCAGTCCACTATCCCACTCACCCAGTCCATCATCCCAAACACCCAGTCCACTATCCCAAACACCCAGTCCAATTTCCCACTCACCCAGTCCAATATCACACCCACCCTGTCCAATGTCCCATTAACCCAGTCCAATGTCCCACTCACCCATTCCAATAACACGCCACCCAGTGCCATATTCCACTCACCCAGTCCAATAGCCCACTCACCCAGTCCAATATCCCACTCACCCAGTCCAATTTCCCACTCACCCAGTCCAATATCACACCCACGAAGTCCAATGTCCCATTAACCCAGTCCAAAGTCCCACTCACCCAGTCCAATTACCCTCTCACCCATTCCAATAACACGCCCACCCAGTGCCATATTCCACTCACCCAGTCCAATATCCCACTCACCCAGTCCAATATCCCACTCACCCAGTCCAATATCCCAATCACCCAGTCCAATATCCCACTCACCCAGTCCAATATCCCACTCACCCAGTCCAATATCCCACTCACCCAGTCCAATATCAAACTAACCCAGTCCAATATCCCACTCACCCAGTCCAATATCCCACTCACCCAGTCCAATATCCCACTCACCCAGTCCAATATCCCAATCACCCAGTCCAATATCCCAATCACCCAGTCCAATATCCCAATCACCCAGTCCAATATCCCAATCACCCAGTCCAATATCCCACTCACCCAATCCAATATCCCACTCACCCAATCCAATATCCCACTCAGACATTCCAATACCCCAGTCACCCAGTCCAATATCCCACTCACACAGTCCAATATTCGTCTCAAACAGTACAATACCACACTTACCCAGCCCAATATCCCACTCACCCATTCCAATACTCCGCTCACCGAGTCCAATATCCCACTCACCCAGTCCAATATCCCACTCACACAGTCCAATATTCCTCTCAAACAGTACAATATCCCACTCACCCAGTCCAATTTCCCACTCACCCAGTCCAATATCACACCCACGAATTCCAATGTCCCATTAACCCAGTCCAATGACCCTCTCACCCATTCCAATAACACGCCCACCCAGTGCCATATTCCACTCACCCAGTCCAATATCCCACTCACCCAGTCCAATATCCCACTCACCCAGTCCAATATCACACCCACGAAGTCCAATGTCCCATTAACCCAGTCCAATTACCCTCTCACCCATTCCAATAACACGCCCACCCAGTGCCATATTCCACTCACCCAGTCCAATATCCCACTCACCCAGTCCAATATCCCACTCACCCAGTCCAATATCCCAATCACCCAGTCCAATATCCCACTCACCCAGTCCAATATCCCACTCACCCAGTCCAATATCCCACTCACCCAGTCCAATATCAAACTCACCCAGTCCAATATCCCACTCACCCAGTCCAATATCCCACTCACCCAGTCCAATATCCCACTCACCCAGTCCAATATCCCAATCACCCAGTGAAATATCCCAATCACCCAGTCCAACATCCCACTCACCCAGTCCAACTTCCCACTCACCGATCCCAACATCCCACTCACCCAGTCCAATATCCCACTCACCCAGTCCACTATCCCACTCACCCAGTCCACTATCCCAAACACCCAGTCCAATTTCCCACTCACCCAGTCCAATATCACACCCACCCAGTCCAATGTCCCATTAACCCAGTCCAATGTCCCACTCACCCATTCCAATTACCCTCTCACCCATTCCAATAACACGCCCACCCAGTGCCATATTCCACTCACCCAGTCCAATATCGCACTCACCCAGTCCAATATCCCACTCACCCAGTCCAATATCCCACTCACCCAGTCCAAGATCACACCCACCAAGTTCTATATCCCACTCACCCAGTCCAATATCCCACTCACCCAGTCCAATATCCCACTCACCCAGTCCAATATCCCACTCACCCAGTCCAATATCCCACTCACCCAGTCCAATATCCCACTCACCCAGTCCAATATCCCACTCACCCAGGCCAATATCCCACTCACCCAGGCCAATATCCCACTCACCCAGGCCAATATCCCACTCACCCAGGCCAATACCCCACTCACCCAGTCCAATATCCCACTCACCCAGTCCAACATCCCACTCACCCAGTCCAACATTCCACTCACCCATCCCAACATCCCACTCACCCAGTCCACTATCCCACTCACCCAGTCCACTATCCCACTCACCCAGTCCACTATCCCACTCACCCAATCCACTATCCCACTCACCCAGTCCACTATCCCACTCACCCAGTCCACTATCCCAAACACCCAGTCCAATTTCCCACTCACCCAGTCCAATATCACACCCACCCAATCCAATGTCCCATTAACCCAGTCCAATGTCCCACTCACCCATTCCAATAACACGCCACCCAGTGCCATATTCCACTCACCCAGTCCAATAGCCCACTCACCCAGTCCAATATCCCACTCACCCAGTCCAATTTCCCACTCACCCAGTCCAATATCACACCCACGAAGTCCAATGTCCCATTAACCCAGTCCAATGTCCCACTCACCCAGTCCAATTACCCTCTCACCCATTCCAATAACACGCCCACCCAGTGCCATATTCCACTCACCCAGTCCAATATCCCACTCACCCAGTCCAATATCCCACTCACCCAGTCCAATATCCCAATCACCCAGTCCAATATCCCACTCACCCAGTCCAATATCCCACTCACCCAGTCCAATATCAAACTCACCCAGTCCAATATCCCACTCACCCAGTCCAATATCCCTCTCACCCAGTCCAATATCCCACTCACCCAGTCCAATATCCCACTCACCCAGTCCAATATCCCAATCACCCAGTCCAATATCCCAATCACCCAGTCCAATATCCCAATCACCCAGTCCAATATCCCACTCACCCAATCCAATATCCCACTCACCCAATCCAATATCCCACTCAGACATTCCAATACCCCACTCACCCAGTCCAATATCCCACTCACACAGTCCAATATTCGTCTCACACAGTACAATACCACACTTACCCAGTCCAATATCCCACTCACCCATTCCAATACACCGCTCACCGAGTCCAATATCCCACTCACCCAGTCCAATATCCCACTCACACAGTCCAATATTCCTCTCAAACAGTACAATATCCCACTCACCCAGTCCAATATCCCACTCACCCAATCCAATATCACACTCATCCAGTCCAATATCACACTCATCCAGTCCAATATTACACCCACCAAGTTCTATATCCCACTCACCCAGTCCAATATCCCACTCACCCAGTCCAATATCCCACTCACCCAGTCCAATATCCCATTCACCCAGTCCAATATCCCACTCACCCAGTCCAATATCCCACGCACCCAGTCCAATATCCCACTCACCCAGTCCAATATCCCAATCACACAGTCCAATATCCCAATCACCCAGTCCAATATCCCACTCACCCAGTCCAATATCCCACTCACCCAGTCCAATATCCCACTCACCCAGTCCAATATCCCACTCACCCAGTCCAACATCCCACTCACCCAGTCCAACATCCCACTCACCCAGTCCAACATTCCACTCACCCAGTCCAATGTCCCATTAACCCAGTCCAATGTCCCACTCACCCAGTCCAATTACCCTCTCACCCATTCCAATAACACGCCCACCCAGTGCCATATTCCACTCACCCAGTCCAATATCCCACTCACCCAGTCCAATATCCCACTCACCCAGTCCAATATCCCAATCACCCAGTCCAATATCCCACTCACCCAGTCCAATATCCCACTCACCCAGTCCAATATCAAACTCACCCAGTCCAATATCCCACTCACCCAGTCCAATATCCCACTCACCCAGTCCAATATCCCACTCACCCAGTCCAATATCCCAATCACCCAGTCCAATATCCCAATCACCCTGTCCAATATCCCAATCACCCAGTCCAATATCCCACTCACCCAATCCAATATCCCACTCACCCAATCCAATATCCCACTCAGACATTCCAATACCCCACTCACCCAGTCCAATATCCCACTCACACAGTCCAATATTCGTCTCACACAGTACAATACCACACTTACCCAGTCCAATATCCCACTCACCCATTCCAATACTCCGCTCATCGAGTCCAATATCCCACTGACCCAGTCCAATATCCCACTCACACAGTCCAATATTCCTCTCAAACAGTACAATATCCCACTCACCCAGTCCAATATCCCACTCACCCAATCCAATATCACACTCATCCAGTCCAATATCACACTCATCCAGTCCAATATCACACCCACCAAGTTCTATATCCCACTCACCCAGTCCAATATCCCACTCACCCAGTCCAATATCCCACTCACCCAGTCCAATATCCCACTCACCCAGTCCAATATCCCACTCACCCAGTCCAATATCCCACTCACCCAGTCCAATATCCCACTCACCCAGTCCAATATCCCACTCACCCAGTCCAATATCCCACTCACCCAGGCCAATACCCCACTCACCCAGGCCAATACCCCACTCACGCAGTCCAATATCCCACTCACCCAGTCCAACATCCCACTCACCCATCCCAACATCCCACTCACCCATCCCAACATCCCACTCACCCATCCCAACATCCCACTCACCCAGTCCAATATCCCACTCACCCAGTCCACTATCCCACTCACCCAGTCCACTATCCCACTCACCCAGTCCACTATCCCAAACACCCAGTCCAATTTCCCACTCACCCAGTCCAATATCACACCCACCCAGTCCAATGTCCCATTAACCCAGTCCAATGTCCCACTCACCCATTCCAATAACACGCAACCCAGTGCCATATTCCACTCACCCAGTCCAATAGCCCGCTCACCCAGTCCAATATCCCACTCACCCAGTCCAATTTCCCACTCACCCAGTCCAATATCACACCCACGAAGTCCAATGTCCCATTAACCCAGTCCAATGTCCCACTCACCCAGTCCAATTACCCTCTCACCCATTCCAACAACACGCCCACCCAGTGCCATATTCCACTCACCCAGTCCAATATCCCACTCACCCAGTCCAATATCCCACTCACCCAGTCCAATATCCCAATCACCCAGTCCAATATCCCACTCACCCAGTCCAATATCCCACTCACCCAGTCCAATATCCCACTCACCCAGTCCAATATCAAACTCACCCAGTCCAATATCCCACTCACCCAGTCCAATATCCCACTCACCCAGTCCAATATCCCACTCACCCAGTCCAATATCCCAATCACCCAGTCCAATATCCCAAACACCCAGTCCAATATCCCAATCACCCAGTCCAATATCCCACTCACCCAATCCAATATCCCACTCACCCAATCCAATATCCCACTCAGACATTCCAATACCCCAGTCACCCAGTCCAATATCCCACTCACACAGTCCAATATTCGTCTCACACAGTACAATACCACACTTACCCAGTCCAATATCCCACTCACCCATTCCAATACTCCGCTCACCGAGTCCAATATCCCACTCACCCAGTCCAATATCCCACTCACACAGTCCAATATTCCTCTCAAACAGTACAATATCCCACTCACCCAGTCCAATATCCCACTCACCCAATCCAATATCCCACTCATCCAGTCCAATATCACACTCATCCAGTCCAATATCAAACCCACCAAGTTCTATATCCCACTCACCCAGTCCAATATCCCACTCACCCAGTCCAATATCCCACTCACCCAGTCCAATATCCCACTCACCCAGTCCAATATCCCACTCACCCAGTCCAATATCCCACTCACCCAGTCCAATATCCCACTCACCCAGTCCAATATCCCACTCACCCAGTCCAATATCCCACTCACCCAGGCCAATACCCCACTCACCCAGGCCAATACCCCACTCACCCAGGCCAATACCCCACTCACCCAGGCCAATACCCCACTCACCCAGGCCAATACCCCACTCACCCAGGCCAATATCCCACTCACCCCATCCAATATCACACTCACCCAGTCCACTATCCCACTCACCCAGTCCAATTTCCCACTCACCCAGTCCAATTTCCCAATCACCCAGTCCAATATCACACCCACGAAGTCCAATGTCCCATTAACCCAGTCCAATGTCCCTCTCACCCATTCCAATAACACGCCCACCCAGTGCCATATTCCACTCACCCAGTCCAATATCCCACTCACCCAGTCCAATATCCCACTCACCCAGTCCAATATCACACCCACGAAGTCCAATGTCCCATTAACCCAGTCCAATTACCCTCTCACCCATTCCAATAACACGCCCACCCAGTGCCATATTCCACTCACCCAGTCCAATATCCCACTCACCCAGTCCAATATCCCACTCACCCAGTCCAATATCCCAATCACCCAGTCCAATATCCCACTCACCCAGTCCAATATCCCACTCACCCAGTCCAATATCCCACTCACCCAGTCCAATATCAAACTCACCCAATCCAATATCCCACTCACCCAGTCCAATATCCCACTCACCCAGTCCAATATCCCACTCACCCAGTCCAATATCCCAATCACCCAGTCCAATATCCCAATCACCCAGTCCAATATCCCAATCACCCAGTCCAACATCCCACTCACCCAGTCCAACTTCTCACTCACCCATCCCAACATCCCACTCACCCAGTCCAATATCCCACTCACCCAGTCCACTATCCCACTCACCCAGTCCACTATCCCAAACACCCAGTCCAATTTCCCACTCACCCAGTCCAATATCACACCCACCCAGTCCAATGTCCCATTAACCCAGTCCAATGTCCCACTCACCCATTCCAATTACCCTCTCACCCATTCCAATAACACGCCCACCCAGTGCCATATTCCACTCACCCAGTCCAATATCGCACTCACCCAGTCCAATATCCCACTCACCCAGTCCAATATCCCACTCACCCAGTCCAATATCCCACTCACCCAGTCCAATATCCCACTCACCCAGTCCAATATCAAACTCACCCAGTCCAATATCCCACTCACCCAGTCCAATATCCCACTCACCCAGTCCAATATCCCACTCACCCAGTCCAATATCCCACTCACCCAGTCCAATATCCCACTCACCCAGTCCAATATCCCAATCACCCAGTCCAATATCCCAATCACCCAGTCCAATATCCCACTCACCCAATCCAATATCCCACTCACCCAATCCAATATCCCACTCAGACATTCCAATACCCCACACACCCAGTCCAATATCCCACTCACACAGTCCAATATTCGTCTCACACAGTACAATACCACACTTACCCAGTCCAATATCCCACTCACCCATTCCAATACTCCGCTCACCGAGTCCAATATCCCACTCACCCAGTCCAATATCCCACTCACACAGTCCAATATTCCTCTCAAACAGGACAATATCCCACTCACCCAGTCCAATATCCCACTCACCCAATCCAATATCACACTCATCCAGTCCAATATCACACTCATCCAGTCCAAGATCACACCCACCAAGTTCTATATCCCACTCACCCAGTCCAATATCCCACTCACCCAGTCCAATATCCCACTCACCCAGTCCAATATCCCACTCACCCAGTCCAATATCCCACTCACCCAGTCCAATATCCCACTCACCCAGTCCAATATCCCACTCACCCAGTCCAATATCCCACTCACCCAGGCCAATATCCCACTCACCCAGGCCAATACCCCACTCACCCAGTCCAATATCCCACTCACCCAGTCCACTATCCCACTCACCCAGTCCAACATCCCACTCACCCAGTCCAACATTCCATTCACCCATCCCAACATCCCACTCACCCAGTCCAACATCCCACTCACCCAGTCCACTATCCCACTCACCCAGTCCACTATCCCACTCACCCAGTCCACTATCCCACTCACCCAGTCCACTATCCCAAACACCCAGTCCAATTTCCCACTCACCCAGTCCAATATCACACCCACCCAGTCCAATGTCCCATTAACCCAGTCCAATGTCCCATCACCCATTCCAATAACACGCCACCCAGTGCCATATTCCACTCACCCAGTCCAATAGCCCACTCACCCAGTCCAATATCCCACTCACCCAGTCCAATTTCCCACTCACCCAGTCCAATATCACACCCACGAAGTCCAATGTCCCATTAACCCAGTCCAATGTCCCAATCACCCAGTCCAATTACCCTCTCACCCATTCCAATAACACGCCCACCCAGTGCCATATTCCACTCACCCAGTCCAATATCCCACTCACCCAGTCCAATATCCCACTCACCCAGTCCAATATCCCAATCACCCAGTCCAATATCCCACTCACCCAGTCCAATATCCCACTCACCCAGTCCAATATCAAACGCACCCAGTCCAATATCCCACTCACCCAGTCCAATATCCCTCTCACCCAGTCCAATATCCCACTCACCCAGTCCAATATCCCACTCACCCAGTCCAATATCCCAATCACCCAGTCCAATATCCCAATCACCCAGTCCAATATCCCAATCACCCAGTCCAATATCCCAATCACCCAGTCCAATATCCCAATCACCCAGTCCAATATCCCACTCACCCAATCCAATATCTCACTCACCCAATCCAATATCCCACTCACACAGTCCAATATTCGTCTCACACAGTACAATACCACACTTACCCAGTCCAATATCCCACTCACCCATTCCAATACTCCGCTCACCGAGTCCAATATCCCACTCACCCAGTCCAATATCCCACTCACACAGTCCAATATTCCTCTCAAACAGTACAATATCCCACTCACCCAGTCCAATATCCCACTCACCCAATCCAATATCACACTCATCCAGTCCAATATCACACTCATCCAGTCCAATATCACACCCACCAAGTTCTATATCCCACTCACCCAGTCCAATATCCCACTCACCCAGTCCAATATCCCACTCACCCAGTCCAATATCCACTCACCCAGTCCAATATCCCACTCACCCAGTCCAATATCCCACTCACCCAGGCCAATACCCCACTCACCCAGGCCAATACCCCACTCACGCAGTCCAATATCCCACTCACCCAGTCCAATATCCCACTCACCCAGTCCAACATCCCACTCACACAGTCCAATATTCCTCTCAAACAGTCCAATATCCCACTCACCCAGTCCAATATCCCACTCACCCAATCCAATATCACACTCATCCAGTCCAATATCACACTCATCCAGTCCAATATCAAACCCACCAAGTTCTATATCCCACTCACCCAGTCCAATATCCCACTCACCCAGTCCAATATCCCACTCACCCAGTCCAATATCCCACTCACCCAGTCCAATATCCCACTCACCCAGTCCAATATCCCACTCACCCAGTCCAATATCCCACTCACCCAGGCCAATACCCCACTCACCCAGGCCAATACCCCACACACCCAGGCCAATACCCCACTCACCCAGGCCAATACCCCACTCACCCAGGCCAATATCCCACTCACCCAATCCAATATCACACTCACCCAGTCCACTATTCCACTCACCCAGTCCAATTTCCCACTCACCCAGTCCAAATTCCCACTCACCCAGTCCAATATCACACCCACGAAGTCCAATGTCCCATTAACCCAGTCCAATGTCCCTCTCACCCATTCCAATAACACGCCCACCCAGTGCCATATTCCACTCACCCAGTCCAATATCCCACTCACCCAGTCCAATATCCCTCTCACCCAGTCCAATATCACACCCACGAAGTCCAATGTCCCATTAACCCAGTCCAATGTCCCTCTCGCCCATTCCAATAACACGCCCACCCAGTGCCATATTCCACTCACCCAGTGCCATATTCCACTCACCCAGTCCAATATCCCACTCACCCAGTCCAATATCCCACTCACCCAGTCCAATATCCCACTCACCCAGTCCAATATCCCACTCACCCAGTCCAATATCCCAATCACCCAGTCCAATATCACAATCACCCAGTCCAATATCCCAATCACCCAGTCCAATATCCCACTCACCCAGTCCAATATCCCACTCACCCAGTCCAATATCCCATTCACCAAGTCCAATATCCCACTCACCCAGTCCAACATCCCACTCACCCAGTCCAACTTCCCACTCACCCATCCCAACATCCCACTCACCCAGTCCAATATCCCACTCACCCAGTCCACTATCCCACTCACCCAGTCCACTATCCCACTCACCCAGTCCACTATCCGAAACACCCAGTCCAATTTGCCACTCACCCAGTCCAATAACACACCCACCCAGTCCAATGTCCCATTAACCCAGTCCAATGTCCCACTCACCCATTCCAGTAACACGCCACCCAGTGCCATATTCCACTCACCCAGTCCAATAGCCCACTCACCCAGTCCAATATCCCACACACCCAGTCCAATTTCCCACTCACCCAGTCCAATATCACACCCACGAAGTCCAATGTCCCATTAACCCAGTCCAATGTCCCACTCACCCAGTCCAATTACCCTCACACCCATTCCAATAACACGCCCACCCAGTGCCATATTCCACTCACCCAGTCCAATATCCCACTCACCCAGTCCAATATCCCACTCACCCAGTCCAATATCCCACTCACCCAGTCCAATATCCCACTCACCCAGTCCAATATCAAACTCACCCAGTCCAATATCCCACTCACCCAGTCCAATATCCCACTCACCCAGTCCAATATCCCACTCACCCATTCCAATATCCCACTCACCCAGTCCAATATCCCACTCACCCAGTCCAATATCCCAATCACCCAGTCCAATATCCCAATCACCCAGTCCAATATCCAACTCACCCAATCCAATATCCCACTCACCCAATCCAATATCCCACTCAGACATTCCAATACCCCACTCACCCAGTCCAATATCCCACTCACACAGTCCAATATTCGTCTCACACAGTACAATACCACACTTACCCAGTCCAATATCCCACTCACCCATTCCAATACTCCGCTCACCGAGTCCAATATCCCACTCACCCAGTCCAATATCCCACTCACACAGTCCAATATTCCTCTCAAACAGTACAATATCCCACTCACCCAGTCCAATATCCCACTCACCCAATCCAATATCACACTCATCCAGTCCAATATCACACTCATCCAGTCCAATATCACACCCACCAAGTTCTATATCCCACTCACCCAGTCCAATATCCCACTCACCCAGTCCAATATCCCACTCACCCTGTCCAATATCCCACTCACCCAGCCCAATATCCCACTCACCCAGTCCAATATCCCACTCACCCAGGCCAATACCCCACTCACCCAGGCCAATACCCCACTCACGCAGTCCAATATCCCACTCACCCAGTCCAACATCCCACTCACCCAATCCAACATTCCACTCACCCATCCCAACATCCCACTCACCCAGTCCAATATCCCACTCACCCAGTCCACTATCCCACTCACCCATTCCACTATCCCACTCACCCAGTCCACTATCCCAAACGCCCAGTCCAATTTCCCACTCACCCAGTCCAATATCACACCCACCCAGTCCAATGTCCCATTAACCCAGTCCAATGTCCCACTCACCCATTCCAATAACACGCCACCCAGTGCCATATTCCACTCACCCAGTCCAATAGCCCACTCACCCAGTCCAATATCCCACTCACCCAGTCCAATTTCCCACTCACCCAGTCCAATATCACACCCACGAAGTCCAATGTCCGATTAACCCAGTCCAATGTCCCACTCACCCAGTCCAATTACCCTCTCACCCATTCCAATAAGACGCCCACCCAGTGTCATATTCCACTCACCCAGTCCAATATCCCACTCACCCAGTCCAATATCCCACTCACCCAGTCCAATATCCCAATCACCCAGTCCAATATCCCAATCACCCAGTCCAATATCCCACTCACCCAGTCCAATATCAAACTCACCCAGTCCAATATCCCACTCACCCAGTCCAATATCCCACTCACCCAGTGCAATATCCCACTCACCCAGTCCAATATCCCACTCACCCAGTCCAATATCCCAATCACCCAGTCCAATATCCCAATCACCCAGTCCAATATCCCAATCACCCAGTCCAATATCCCAATCACCCAGTCCAATATCCCACTCACCCAATCCAATATCCCACTCACCCAATCCAATATCCCACTCAGACATTCCAATACCCCTCTCACCCAGTCCAATATCCCACTCACACAGTCCAATATTCATCTCACACAGTACAATACCACACTTACCCAGTCCAATATCCCACTCACCCATTCCAATACTCCGCTCACCGAGTCCAATATCCCACTCACCCAGTCCAATATCCCACTCACACAGTCCAATATTCCTCTCAAACAGTACAATATCCCACTCACCAAGTCCAATATCCCACTCACCCAGTCCAATATCCCACTCACCCAATCCAATATCACACTCATTCAGTCCAATATCACACTCATCCAGTCCAATATCACACCCACCAAGTTCTATATCCCACTCACCCAGTCCAATATCCCACTCACCCAGTCCAATATCCCACTCACCCAGTCCAATATCCCACTCACCCAGTCCAATATCCCACTCACCCAGTCCAATATCCCACTCACCCAGTCCAATATCCCACTCACCCAGTCCAATATCCCACTCACCCAGGCCAATACCCCACTCACCCAGGCCAATACCCCACTCACCCAGGCCAATACCCCACTCACCCAGGCCAATATCCCACTCACCCAATCCAATATCACACTCACCCAGTCCACTATCCCACTCACCCAGTCCAATTTCCCACTCACCCAGTCCAATTTCCCACTCACCCAGTCCAATTTCCCACTCACCCAGTCCAATATCACACCCACGAAGTCCAATGTCCCATTAACCCAGTCCAATGTCCCTCTCACCCATTCCAATAACACGCCCACCCAGTGCCATATTCCACTCACCCAGTCCAATATCCCACTCACCCAGTCCAATATCCCACTCACCCAGTCCAATATCCCACTCACCCAGTCCAATATCCCGCTCACCAATCTAATATCCACTCACCCAGTCAAATATCCCAATCACCCAGTCCAATATCCCACTCACCCAGTCCAATATCCCACTCACCCAGTCCAATATCCCACTCACCCAGTCCAATATCCCACTCACCCAGTCCAATATCCCACTCACCCAGTCCAATATCCCACTCACCCAGTCCAATATCCCACTCACCCAGTCCAACATCCCACTCACCCAGTCCAACATCCCACTCACCCAGTCCAACATCCCTCTCACCCATCCCAACATCCCACTCACCCAGTCCAATATCCCACTCACCCAGTCCAATATCCCACTCACACAGTCCAAAATTCCTCTCAAACAGTACAATATCCCACTCACCCAGTCCAATATCCCACTCACCCAATCCAATATCACACTCATCCAGTCCAATATCACACCCACCATGTTCTATATCCCACTCACCCAGTCCAATATCCCACTCACCCAGTCCAATATCCCACTCACCCAGTCCAATATCCCACTCACCCAGTCCAATACCCCATTCACCCAGACCAATACCCCACTCACCCAGGCCAATACCCCACTCACCCAGGCCAATACCCCACTCACCCAGGCCAATACCCCACTCACCCAGGCCAATATCCCACTCACCCAATCCAATATCACACTCACCCAGTCCACTATCCCACTCACCCAGTCCAATTTCCCACTCACCCAGTCCAATTTCCCACTCACCCAGTCCAATTTCCCACTCACCCAGTCCAATATCACACCCACGAAGTCCAATGTCCCATTAACCCAGTCCAATGTCCCTCTGACCCATTCCAATAACACGCCCACCCAGTGCCATATTCCACTCACCCAGTGCCATATTCCTCTCACCCAGTCCAATATCCCACTCACCCAGTCCAATATCCCACTCACCCAGTCCAATATCCCACTCACCCAGTCCAATATCCCACTCACCCTGTCCAATATCACAATCACCGAGTCCAATATCCCACTCACCCAGTCCAATATCCCAATCACCCAGTCCAATATCCCAATCACCCAGTCCAATATCCCAATCACCGAGTCCAATATCCCAATCACCCAGTCCAATATCCCACTCACCCAATCCAATATCCCACTCACCCAATCCAATATCCCACTCAGACATTCCAATACCCCACTCACCCAGTCCAATATCCCACTCACACAGTCCAATATTCGTCTCACACAGTCCAATACCACACTTACCCAGTCCAATATCCCACTCACCCATTCCAATACTCCGCTCACCGAGTCCAATATCCCACTCACCCAGTCCAATATCCCACTCACACAGTCCAATATTCCTCTCAAACAGTACAATATCCCACTCACCCAGTCCAATATCCCACTCACCCAATCCAATATCACACTCATCCAGTCCAATATCACACTCATCCAGTCCAATATCACACCCACCAAGTTCTATATCCCACTCACCCAGTCCAATATCCCACTCACCAAGTCCAATATCCCACTCACCCATTCCAATATCCCACTCACCCATTCCAATATCCCACTCACCCATTCCAATATCCCACTCACCCAGTCCAATATCCCACTCACCCGGGCCAATACCCCACTCACCCGGGCCAATACCCCACTCACCCAGGCCAATACCCCACTCACGCAGTCCAATATCCCACTCACCCAGTCCAACATCCCACTCACCCAGTCCAACATCCCACTCACCCATCCCAACATCCCACTCACCCAGTCCAATATCCCACTCACCCAGTCCACTATCCCACTCACCCAGTCCACTTTCCCACTCAACCAGTCCACTATCCCAAACACCCTGTCCAATTTCCCACTCACCCAGTCCAATATCACACCCACCCAGTCCAATGTCCCATTAACCCAGTCCAATGTCCCACTCACCCATTCCAATAACACGCCACCCAGTGCCATATTCCACTCACCCAGTCCAATAGCCCACTCACCCAGTCCAATATCCCACTCACCCAGTCCAATTTCCCACTCACCCAGTCCAATATCACACCCACGAAGTCCAATGTCCCATTAACCCAGTCCAATGTCCCACTCACCCAGTCCAATTACCCTCTCACCCAGTCCAATATCCCACTCACCCAGTCCAATATCCCACTCACCCAGTCCAATATCCCACTCACCCAGTCCAATATCCCACTCACCCAGTCCAATATCCCACTCACCCAGTCCAATATCCCAATCACCCAGTCCAATATCCCAATCACCCAGTCCAAAAGCCCAATCACCCAGTCCAATATCCCACTCACCCAATCCAATACCCCACTCACCCAGTCCAATATCCCACTCACACAGTCCAATATTCGTCTCACACAGTACAATACCACACTTACCCAGTCCAATATCCCACTCACCCATTCCAATACTCCGCTCACCGAGTCCAATATCCCACTCACCCAGTCCAATATCCCTCTCACACAGTCCAATATTCCTCTGAAACAGTACAATATCCCACTCACCCAGTCCAATATCCCACTCACCCAATCCAATATCACACTCATCCAGTCCAATATCACACTCATCCAGTCCAATATCACACACACCAAGTTCTATATCCCACTCACCCAGTCCAATATCCCACTCACCCAGTCCAATATCCCACTCACCCAGTCCAATATCCCACTCACCCAGTCCAATATCCCACTCACCCAGTCCAATATCCCACTCACCCAGGCCAATACCCCACTCACCCAGGCCAATACCCCACTCACCCAGGCCAATACCCCACTCACCCAGGCCAATACCCCACTCACCCAGGCCAATATCCCACTCACCCAATCCAATATCACACTCACCCAGTCCACTATCCCACTCACCCAGTCCAATTTCCCACTCACCCAGTCCAATTTCCCACTCACCCAGCCCAATATCACACCCACGAAGTCCAATGTCCCATTAACCCAGTCCAATGTCCCTCTCACCCATTCCAATAACACGCCCACCGAGTGCCATATTCCACTCACCCAGTCCAATATCCCACTCACCCAGTCCAATATCCCACTCACCCAGTCCAATATCCCACACACCCAGTCCAATATCCCACTCACCCAGTCCAATATCCTAATCACCCAGTCCAATATCCCAATCACCCAGTCCAATATCCCGCTCACCCAATCTAATATCCCGCTCACCCAGTCCAATATCCCACTCACCCAGTCCAATATCCCAATCACCCAGTCCAATATCCCACTCACCCAGTCCAATATCCCACTCACCCAGTCCAATATCCCACTCACCCAGTCCAATATCCCACTCACCCAGTCCAACATCCCTCTCACCCATCCCAACATCCCACTCACCCAGTCCAATATCCCACTCACCCAGTCCAATATCCCACTCACACAGTCCAAAATTCCTCTCAAACAGTACAATATCCCACTCACCCAGTCCAATATCCCACTCACCCAATCCAATATCACACTCATCCAGTCCAATATCACTCCCACCAAGTTCTATATCCCACTCACACAGTCCAATATCCCACTCACCCAGTCCAATATCCCACTCACCCAGTCCAATACCCCATTCACCCAGGCCAATACCCCACTCACCCAGGCCAATACCCCACTCACCCAGGACAATACCCCACTCACCCAGGCCAATACCCCACTCACCCAGGCCAATATCCCTCTCACCCAATCCAATATCCCACTCACCCAGTCCACTATCCCACTCACCCAGTCCAATTTCCCACTCACCCAGTCGAATTTCCCACTCACCCAGTCCAATATCACACCCACGAAGTCCAATGTCCCATTAACCCAGTCCAATGTCCCTCTGACCCATTCCAATAACACGCCCACCCAGTGCCATATTCCACTCACCCAGTGCCATATTCCACTCACCCAGTCCAATATCCCACTCACCCAGTCCAATATCCCACTCACCCAGTCCAATATCCCTCTCACCCTGTCCAATATCCCAATCACCGAGTCCAATATCCCACTCACCCAGTCCAATATCCCACTCACCCCGTCCAATATCCCAATCACCCAGTCCAATATCCCAATCACCCAGTCCAATATCCCAATCACCCAGTCCAATATCCCAAACACCCAATCCAATATCCCACTCACCCAATCCAATATCCCACTCAGACATTCCAATACCCCACTCACCCAGTCCAATATCCCACTCACACAGTCCAATATTCGTCTCGCACAGTCCAATACCACACTTACCCAGTCCAATATCCCACTCACCCATTCCAATACTCCGCTCACCGAGTCCAATATCCCACTCACCCAGTCCAATATCCCACTCACACAGTCCAATATTCCTCTCAAACAGTACTATATCCCAATCACCCTGTCCAATATCCCACTCACCCAATCCAATATCACACTCATCCAGTCCAATATCACACCCATCCAGTCCAATATCACACCCACCAAGTTCTATATCCCACTCACCCAGTCCAATATCCCACTCACCCAGTCCAATATCCCACTCACCCAGTCCAATATCCCACTCACCCAGTCCAATATCCCACTCACCCAGTCCAACATCCCACTCACCCATCCCAACATCCCACTCACCCAGTCCAATATCCGACTCACCCAGTCCACTATCCCACTCACCCAGTCCACTATCCCACTCACCCAGTCCACTATCCCAAACACCCAGTCCAATTTCCCACTCACCCAGTCCAATATCACACCCACCCAGTCCAATGTCCCATTAACCCAGTCCAATGTCCCTCTCACCCATTCCAATAACACGCCACCCAGTGCCATATTCCACTCACCCAGTCCAAAAGCCCACTCACCCAGTCCAATATCCCACTCAGCCAGTCCAATTTCCCACTCACCCAGTCCAATATCACACCCACGAAGTCCAATGTCCCATTAACCCAGTCCAATGTCCCACTCACCCAGTCCAATTACCCTCTCACCCATTCCAATAACACGCCCACCCAGTGCCATATTCCACTCACCCAGTCCAATATCCCACTCACCCAGTCCAATATCCCACTCACCCAGTCCAATATCCCACTCACCCAGTCCAATATCCCACTCACCCAGTCCAATATCAAACTCACCCAGTCCAATATCCCACTCACCCAGTCCAATATCCCACTCACCCAGTCCAATATCCCACTCACCCAGTCCAATATCCCACTCACCCAGTCCAATATCCCAATCACCCAGTCCAATATCCCAATCACCCAGTCCAATATCCCAATCACCCAGTCCAATATCCCACTCACCCAATCCAATATCCCACTCACCCAATCCAATATCCCACTCAGACATTCCAATACCCCACTCACCCAGTCCAATATCCCACTCACTCAGTCCAACATCCCACTCACACAACCAATATTCCTCTCAAACAGTACAATATCCCACTCACCCAGTCCAATATCCCACTCACCCAGTCCAATATCACACTCATCCAGTCCAATATCACACTCATCCAGTCCAATATCACACCCACCAAGTTCTATATCCCACTCACCCAGTCCAATATCCCACTCACCCAGTCCAATATCCCACTCACCCAGTCCAATATCCCACTCACCCAGTCCAATATCCCACTCACCCATTCCAATATCCCACTCACCCAGTCCAATATCCCACTCACCCAGTCCAATATCCCACTCACCCAGGCCAATACCCCACTCACGCAGTCCAATATCCCACTCACCCAGTCCAACATCCCACTCACCCAGTCCAACATCCCACTCACCCATCCCAACATCCCACTCACCCAGTCCAATATCCCACTCACCCAGTCCACTATCCAACTCACCCAGTCCACTATCCCACTCAACCAGTCCACTATCCCAAACACCCTGTCCAATTTCCCACTCACCCAGTCCAATATCACACCCACCCAGTCCAATGTCCCATTAACCCAGTCCAATGTCCCACTCACCCATTCCAATAACACGCCACCCAGTGCCATATTCCACTCACCCAGTCCAATAGCCCACTCACCCAGTCCAATATCCCACTCACCCAGTCCAATTTCCCACTCACCCAGTCCAATATCAGACCCACGAAGTCCAATGTCCCATTAACCCAGTCCAATGTCCCACTCACCCAGTCCAATTACCCTCTCACCCATTCCAATAACACGCCCACCCAGTGCCATATTCCACTCACCCAGTCCAATATCCCACTCACCCAGTCCAATATCCCACTCACCCAGTCCAATATCCCAATCACCCAGTCCAATATCCCACTCACCCAGTCCAATATCCCACTCACCCAGTCCAATATCAAACTCACCCAGTCCAATATCCCGCTCACCCAGTCCAAAATCCCACTCACCCAGTCCAATATCCCACTCACCCAGTCCAATATCCCAATCACCCAGTCCAATATCCCAATCACCCAGTCCACTATCCCAATCACCCAGTCCAATATCCCAATCACCCAGTCCAATATCCCACTCACCCAATCCAATATCCCACTCACCCAATCCAATATCCCACTCAGACATTCCAATACCCCACTCACCCAGTCCAATATCCCACTCACACAGTCCAATATTCGTCTCACACAGTACAATACCACACTTACCCAGGTCAATATCCCACTCACCCATTCCAATACTCCGCTCACCGAGTCCAATATCCCACTCACCCAGTCCAATATCCCACTCACACAGTCCAATATTCCTCTCAAACAGTACAATATCCCACTCACCCAGTCCAATATCCCACTCACCCAATCCAATATCACACTCATCCAGTCCAATATCACATCCATCCAGTCCAATATCACACCCACCAAGTTCTATATCCCACTCACCCAGTCCAATATCCCACTCACCCAGTCCAATATCCCACTCACCCAGTCCAATATCCCACTCACCCAGTCCAATATCCCACTCACCCAGTCCAATATCCCACTCACCCAGTCCAATATCCCACTCACCCAGGCCAATACCCCACTCACCCAGGCCAATACCCCACTCACGCAGTCCAATATCCCACTCACCCAGTCCAACATCCCACTCACCCAGTCCAATATCCCACTCACCCATCCCAACATCCCACTCACCCAGTCCAATATCCGACTCAGCCAGTCCACTATCCCACTCACCCAGTCCACTATCCCACTCACCCAGTCCACTATCCCAAACACCCAGTCCAATTTCCCACTCACCCAGTCCAATATCACACCCACCCAGTCCAATGTCCCATTAACCCAGTCCAATGTCCCTCTCACCCATTCCAATAACACGCCACCCAGTGCCATATTCCACTCACCCAGTCCAAAAGCCCACTCACCCAGTCCAATATCCCAGTCACCCAGTCCAATTTCCCACTCACCCAGTCCAATATCACACCCACGAAGTCCAATGTCCCATTAACCCAGTCCAATGTCCCACTCACCCAGTCCAATTACCCTCTCACCCATTCCAATAACACGCCCACCCAGTGCCATATTCCACTCACCCAGTCCAATATCCCACTCACCCAGTCCAATATCCCACTCACCCAGTCCAATATCCCAATCACCCAGTCCAATATCCCACTCAACCAGTCCAATATCCCACTCACCCAGTCCAATATCAAACTCACCCAGTCCAATATCCCACTCACCCAGTCCAATATCCCACTCACCCAGTCCAATATCCCACTCACCCAGTCCAATATCCCAATCACCCAGTCCAATATCCCAATCACCCAGTCCAATATCCCAATCACCCAGTCCAATATCCCACTCACCCAATCCAATATCCCACTCACCCAATCCAATATCCCACTCAGACATTCCAATACCCCACTCACCCAGTCCAATATCCCACTCACTCAGTCCAACATCCCACTCACACAGTCCAATATTCCTCTCAAACAGTACAATATCCCACTCACCCAGTCCAATATCCCACTCACCCAATCCAATATCACACTCATCCAGTCCAATATCACACTCATCCAGTCCAATATCACACCCACCCAGTCCAATATCCCACTCACCCAGTCCAATATCCCACTCACCCAGTCCAATATCCCACTCACCCAGTCCAATATCCCACTCACCCAGTCCAATATCCCACTCACCCAGTCCAATATCCCACTCACCCAGTCCAATATCCCACTCACCCAGGCCAATACACCACTCACCCAGGCCAATACCCCACTCACGCAGTCCAATATCCCACTCACCCAGTCCAACATCCCACTCACCCAGTCCAACATCCCACTCACCCATCCCAACATCCCACTCACCCAGTCCAATATCCCACTCACCCAGTCCACTATCCAACTCACCCAGTCCACTATCCCACTCAACCAGTCCACTATCCCAAACACCCTGTCCAATTTCCCACTCACCCAGTCCAATATCACACCCACCCAGTCCAATGTCCCATTAACGCAGTCCAATGTCCCACTCACCCATTCCAATAACACGCCACCCAGTGCCATACTCCACTCACCCAGTCCAATAGCCCACTCACCCAGTCCAATATCCCACTCACCCAGTCCAATTTCCCACTCACCCAGTCCAATATCACACCCACGAAGTCCAATGTCCCATTAACCCAGTCCAATGTCCCACTCACCCAGTCCAATTACCCTCTCACCCATTCCAATAACACGCCCACCCAGTGCCATATTCCACTCACCCAGTCCAATATCCCACTCACCCAGTCCAATATCCCACTCACCCAGTCCAATATCCCAATCACCCAGTCCAATATCCCACTCACCCAGTCCAATATCCCACTCACCCAGTCCAATATCAAACTCACCCAGTCCAATATCCCGCTCACCCAGTCCAAAATCCCACTCACCCAGTCCAATATCCCACTCACCCAGTCCAATATCCCAATCACCTAGTCCAATATCCCAATCACCCAGTCCAATATCCCAATCACCCAGTCCAATATCCCACTCACCCAATCCAATATCCCACTCACCCAATCCAATATCCCACTCAGACATTCCAATACCCCACTCACCCAGTCCAATATCCCACTCACACAGTCCAATATTCGTCTCACACAGTACAATACCACACTTACCCAGTCCAATATCCCACTCACCCATTCCAATACTCCGCTCACCGAGTCCAATATCCCACTCACACAGTCCAATATTCCTCTCAAACAGTACAATATCCCACTCACCCAGTCCAATATCCCACTCACCCAATCCAATATCACACTCATCCAGTCCAATATCACACTCATCCAGTCCAATATCACACCCACCAAGTTCTATATCCCAATCACCCAGTCCAATATCCCACTCACCCAGTCCAATATCCCACTCACCCAGTCCAATATCCCACTCACCCAGTCCAATATCCCACTCACCCAGGCCAATACCCCACTCACCCAGGCCAATACCCCACTCACCCAGGCCAATACCCCACTCACCCAGGCCAATACCCCACTCACCCAGGCCAATACCCCACTCACCCAGGCAAATATCCCACTCACCCAATCCAATATCACACTCACCCAGTCCACTATCCCACTCACCCAGTCCAATTTCCCACTCACCCAGTCCAATTTCCCACTCACCCAGTCCAATATCACACCCACGAAGTCCAATGTCCCATTTACCCAGTCCAATGTCCCTCTCACCCATTCCAATAACACGCCCACCCAGTGCCATATTCCACTCACCCAGTCCAATATCCCACTCACCCAGTCCAATATCCCACACACCCAGTCCAATATCCCACTCACCCAGTCCAATATCCCTCTCACCCAGTCCAATATCCCACTCACCCAGTCCAATATCCTAATCACCCAGTCCAATATCCCAATCAACCAGTCCAATATCCCGCTCACCCAATCTAATATCCCGCTCACCCAGTCCAATATCCCACTCACCCAGTCCAATATCCCAATCACCCAGTCCAATATCCCACTCACCCAGTCCAATATCCCACTCACCCAGTCCAATATCCCACTCACCCAGTCCAATATCCCACTCACCCAGTCCAATATCCCACTCACCCAGTCCAACATCCCACTCACCCAGTCCAATATCCGACTCACCCAGTCCAATATCCCACTCACCCAGTCCAATACCCCATTCACCCAGGCCAATACCCCACTCACCCAGGCCAATACCCCAATCACCCAGGCCAATACCCCACTCACCCAGGCCAATACCCCACTCACCCAGGCCAATATCCCACTCACCCAATCCAATATCACACTCACCCAGTCCACTATCCCACTCACCCAGTCCAATTTCCCACTCACCCAGTCCAATTTCCCACTCACCCAGTCCAATATCACACCCACGAAGTCCAATGTCCCATTAACCCAGTCCAATGTCCCTCTGACCCATTCCAATAACACGCCCACCCAGTGCCATATTCCACTCACCCAGTGCCATATTCCACTCACCCAGTCCAATATCCCACTCACCCAGACCAATATCCCACTCACCCAGTCCAATATCCCACTCACCCTGTCCAATATCCCAATCACCGAGTCCAATATCCCACTCACCCAGTCCAATATCCCACTCACCCAGTCCAATATCCCAATCACCCAGTCCAATATCCCAATCACCCAGTCCAATATCCCAATCACCCAGTCCAATATCCCACTCACCCAATCCAATATCCCACTCACCCAGTCCAATATCCCACTCACACAGTCCAATATTCGTCTCACACAGTCCAATACCACACTTACCCAGTCCAATATCCCACTCACCCATTCCAATACTCCGCTCACCGAGTCCAATATCCCACTCACCCAGTCCAATATCCCACTCACACAGTCCAATATTCCTCTCAAACAGTACAATATCCCACTCACCCAGTCCAATATCCCACTCACCCAATCCAATATCACACTCATACAGTCCAATATCACACTCATCCAGTCCAATATCACACCCACCAAGTTCTATATCCCACTCACCCAGTCCAATATCCCACTCACCCAGTCCAATATCCCACACACCCAGTCCAATATCCCACTCACCCAGTCCAATATCCCACTCACCCAGGCCAATACCCCACTCACCCAGGCCAATTCCCACTCACCCAGTCCAATATCCCACTCACCCAGTCCAACATCCCACTCACCCAGTCCAACATCCCACTCACCCATCCCAACATCCCACTCACCCAGTCCAATATCCGACTCACCCAGTCCACTATCCCACTCACCCAGTCCACTATCCCACTCACCCAGTCCACTATCCCAAACACCCAGTCCAATTTCCCACTCACCCAGTCCAATATCACACCCACCGAGTCCAATGTCCCATTAACCCAGTCCAATGTCCCACTCACCCATTCCAATAACACGCCACCCAGTGCCATATTCCACTCACCCAGTCCAATAGCCCACTCACCCAGTCCAATATCCCACTCACCCAGTCCAATTTCCCACTCACCCAGTCCAATATCACACACACGAAGTCCAATGTCCCATTAACCCAGTCCAATGTCCCACTCACCAAGTCCAATTACCCTCTCACCCATTCCAATAACACGCCCACCCAGTGCCATATTCCACTCACCCAGTCCAATATCCCACTCACCCAGTCCAATATCCCACTCACCCAGTCCAATATCCCAATCACCCAGTCCAATATCCCACACACCCAGTCCAATATCCAACTCACCCAGTCCAATATCCCACTCACCCAGTCCAATATCCCACTCACCCAGTCCAATATCCCACTCACCCAGTCCAATATCCCACTCACCCAGTCCAATATCCCACTCACCCAGTCCAATATCTCAATCACCCAGTCCAATATCCCAATCACCCAGTCCAATATCCCAATCACCCAGTCCAATATCCCAATCACCCAGTCCAATATCCCAATCACCGAGTCCAATATCCCACTCACCCAATCCAATATCCCACTCACCCAATCCAATATCCCACTCAGACATTCCAATACCCCACTCACCCAGTCCAATATCCCACTCACTCAGTCCAATATTCGTCTCACACAGTACAATACCACACTTACCCAGTCCAATATCCCACTCACCCATTCCAATACTCCGCTCACCGAGTCCAATATCCCACTCACCCAGTCCAATATCCCACTCACACAGTCCAATATTCCTCTCAAACTGTACAATATCCCACTCACCCAGTCCAATATCCCACTCACCCAATCCAATATCACACTCATCCAGTCCAATATCACACTCATCCAGTCCAATATCACACCCACCAAGTTCTATATCCCACTCACCCAGTCCAATATCCCACTCACCCAGTCCAATATCCCACTCACCCAGTCCAATATCCCACTCACCCAGTCCAATATCCCACTCACCCAGTCCAATATCCCACTCACGCAGGCCAATACCCCACTCACCCAGGCCAATACCCCACTCACCCAGGCCAATACCCCACTCACCCAGGCCAATACCCCACTCACCCAGGCCAATACCCCACTCACCCAGGCCAATATCACACTCACCCAGTCCACTATCCCACTCACCCAGTCCAATTTCCCACTCACGCAGTCCAATTTCCCACTCACCCAGTCCAATATCACACCCACGAAGTCCAATGTCCCATTAACCCAGTCCAATGTCCCTCTCACCCATTCCAATAACACGCCCACCCAGTGCCATATTCCACTCACCCAGTCCAATATCCCACTCACCCAGTCCAATATCCCACTCACCCAGTCCAATATCCCACTCACCCAGTCCAATATCCCACTCACCCAGTCCAATATCCCACACACCCAGTCCAATATCCCACACACCCAGTCCAATATCCCACTCACCCAGTCCAATATCCCACTCACCCAGTCCAATATCCTAATCACCCAGTCCAATATCCCAATCACCCAGTCCAATATCCCGCTCACCCAATCTAATATCCCACTCACCCAGTCCAATATCCCACTCACCCAGTCCAATATCCCAATCACCCAGTCCAATATCCCACTCACCCAGTCCAATATCCCACTCACCCAGTCCAATATCCCACTCACCCAGTCCAATATCCCACTCACCCAGTCCAACATCCCACTCACCCAGTCCAACATCCCACTCACCCAGTCCAACATCCCTCTCACCCATCCCAACATCCCACTCACCCAGTCCAATATCCCACTCACCCAGTCCAATATCCCACTCACACAGTCCAAAATTCCTCTCAAACAGTACAATATCCCACTCACCCAGTCCAATATCCCACTCACCCAATCCAATATCAAACTCATCCAGTCCAATATCACACCCACCAAGTTCTATATCCCACTCACACAGTCCAATATCCCACTCACCCAGTCCAATATCCCACTCACCCAGTCCAATACCCCATTCACACAGGCCAATACCCCACTCACCCAGGCCAATACCCCACTCACCCAGGCCAATACCCCACTCACCCAGGCCAATACACCACTCACCCAGGGCAATATCCCACTCACCCAATCCAATATCACACTCACCCAGTCCACTATCCCACTCACCCAGTCCAATTTCCCACTCACCCAGTCCAATTTCCCACTCACCCCGTCCAATATCACACCCACGAAGTCCAATGTCCAATTAACCCAGTCCAATGTCCCTCTGACCCATTCCAATAACACGCCCACCCAGTGCAATATTCCATTCACCCAGTGCCATATTCCACTCACCCAGTCCAATATCCCACTCACCCAGTCCAATATCCCACTCACCCAGTCCAATATCCCACTCACCCAGTCCAATATCCCACTCACCCTGTCCAATATCCCAATCACCGATTCCAATATCCCACTCACCCAGTCCAATATCCCACTCACCCAGTCCAATATCCCAATCACCCAGTCCAATATCCCAATCACCCAGTCCAATATCCCAATCACCCAGTCCAATATCCCACTCACCCAACCAATACCCCACTCACCCAATCCAATATCCCACTCACACAGTCCAATATTCGTCTCACACAGTACAATACCTCACTTACCCAGTCCAATATCCCACTCACCCATTCCAATACTCCGCTCACCGAGTCCAATATCCCACTCACCGAGTCCAATATCCCACTCACCCAGTCCAATATCCCACTCACCCAGTCCAATATCCCACTCACCCAGTCCAATATCCCACTCACACAGTCCAATATTCCTCTCAAACAGTACAATATCCCACTCACCCAGTCCAATATCCCACTCACCCAATCCAATATCACACTCATCCAGTCCAATATCACACCCACCAAGTTCTATATCCCACTCACCCAGTCCAATATCCCACTCACCCAGTCCAATATCCCACTCACCCAGTCCAATATCCCACTCACCCAGTCCAATATCCCACTCACCCAGTCCAATATCCCACTAACCCAGGCCAATACCCCACTCACCCAGGCCAATACCCCACTCACACAGGCCAATACCCCACTCAACCAGGCCAATACCCCACTCACACAGGCCAATACCCCACACACACAGGCCAATACCCCTCTCACCCAGGCCAATATCACACCCACCCAGTCCAATGTCCCATTAACCCAGTCCAATGTCCCACTACCCATTCCAATAACACGCCACCCAGTGCCATATTCCACTCACCCTGTCCAATAGCCCACTCACCCAGTCCAATATCCCACTCACCCAGTCCAATATCACACCCACGAAGTCCAATATCACACCCACGAAGTCCAATGTCCCATTAACCCAGTCCAATGTCCCACTCACCCAGTCCAATTACCCTCTCACCCATTCCAATAACACGCCCACCTAGTGCCATATTCCACTCACCCAGTCCAATATCCCACTCACCCAGTCCAATATCCCACTCACCCAGTCCAATATCCCACTCACCCAGTCCAATATCCCACTCACCCAGTCCAATATCACACTCACCCAGTCCAATATCACACTCACCCAGTCCAATATCCCACTCACCCAGTCCAATATCCCAACCACCCAGTCCAATATCCCACTCACCCAGTCCAATATCCCAATCACCCAGTCCAATATCCCAATCACCCAGTCCAATATCCCACTCACCCAATCCAATATCCCAGTCACCCAATCCAATATCCCACTCAGACTTTCCAATACCCCACTCACCCAGTCCAATATCCCACTCACACAGTCCAATATTCGTCTCACACAGTACAATACCACACTTACCCAGTCCAATATCCAACTCACCCATTCCAATACTCCGCTCACCGAGTCCAATATCCCACTCACCCAGTCCAATATCCCACTCACACAGTCCAATATTCCTCTCAAACAGTACAATATCCCACTCACCCAGTCCAATATCCCACTCACCCAATCCAATATCACACTCATCCAGTCCAATATCACACCCACTAAGTTCTATATCCCACTTACCCAGTCCAATATCCCACTCACCCAGTCCAATATCCCACTCACCCAGTCCAATATCCCACTCACCCAGTCCAATATCCCACTCACCCAGTCCAATATCCCACTCACCCAGTCCAATATCCCACTCACCCAGTCCAATATCCCATTCACCCAGTCCAATATCCCACTCACCCAGTCCAATATCCCACTCACCCAGTCCAATATCCCACTCACCCAGTCCAATATCCCACTCACCCAGTCCAATATCCCACTCACCCAGTCCAATATCCCAATCACCCAGTCCAATATCCCAATCACCCAGTCCAATATCCCACTCAACCAATCCAATATCCCACTCACCCAATCCAATATCCCACTCACCCAATCCAATATCCCACTCAGACATTCCAATACCCCACTCACCCAGTCCAATATCCCACTCACACAGTCCAATATTCGTCTCACACAGGACAATACCACACTTACCCAGTCCAATACCCCACTCACCCAGGCCAATACCCCACTCACCCAGGCCAATACCCCACTCACCCAGGCCAATACCCCACTCACACAGGCCAATACCCCACTCACCCAGGCCAATACCCAACCACACAGGCCAATACCCCACTCACCCAGGCCAATATCCCACTCACCCAATCCAAGATCACACTCACCCAGTCCACTATCCCACTCACCCAGTCCAATTTCCCACTCACCCAGTCCAATTTCCCACTCACCCAATCCAATATCACACCCACGAAGTCCAATGTCCCATTAACCCAGTCCAATGTCCCTCTCACCCATTCCAATAACACGCCCACCCAGTGCCATATTCCACTCACCCAGTCCAATATCCCACTCACCCAGTCCAATATCCCACTCACCCAGTCCAATATCCCACTCACCCAGTCCAATATCCCACTCACCCAGTCCAATATCCCACTCACCCAGTCCAATATCCCACTCACCCAGTCCAATATCCCAATCACCCAGTCCAATATCCCGCTCACCCAATCTAATATCCCGCTCACCCAGTCCAATATCCCGCTCACCCAGTCCAATATCCCGCTCACCCAGTCCAATATCACGCTCACCCAGTCCAATATCCAACTCACCCAGTCCAACATCCCACTCACCCATCCCAACATCCCACTCACCCAGTCCAATATCCCACTCACCCAGTCCAATATCCCACTCACCCAGTCCAATATCCCACTCACACAGTCCAATATTCCTCTCCGCAGTACAATATCCCACTCACCCAGACAACTATCCCACTCAACCAGTCCACTATCCCAAACACCCAGTCCAATTTCCCACTCACCCAGTCCAATATCACACCCACCCAGTCCAATGTCCCATTAACCCAGTCCAATGTCCCACCACCCATTCCAATAACACGCCACCCAGTGCCATATTCCACTCACCCTGTCCAATAGCCCACTCACCCAGTCCAATATCCCACTCACCCAGTCCAATATCACACCCACGAAGTCCAATATCACACCCACGAAGTCCAATGTCCCATTAACCCAGTCCAATGTCCCACTCACCCAGTCCAATTACCCTCTCACCCATTCCAATAACACGCCCACCTAGTGCCATATTCCACTCACCCAGTCCAATATCCCACTCACCCAGTCCAATATCCCACTCACCCAGTCCAATATCCCACTCACCCAGTCCAATATCCCACTCACCCAGTCCAATATCCCACTCACCCAGTCCAATATCCCACTCACCCAGTCCAATATCCCACTCACCCAGTCCAATATCACACTCACCCAGTCCAATATCACACTCACCCAGTCCAATATCACACTCACCCAGTCCAATATCACAACCACCCAGTCCAATATCCCAACCACCCAGTCCAATATCCCACTCACCCAGTCCAATATCCCAATCACCCAGTCCAATATCCCAATCACCCAGTCCAATATCCCAGTCACCCAATCCAATATCCCACTCAGACTTTCCAATACCACACTCACCCAGTCCAATATCCCACTCACACAGTCCAATATTCGTCTCACACAGTACAATACCACACTTACCCAGTCCAATATCCAACTCACCCATTCCAATACTCCGCTCACCGAGTCCAATATCCCACTCACCCAGTCCAATATCCCACTCACACAGTCCAATATTCCTCTCAAACAGTACAATATCCCACTCACCCAGTCCAATATCCCACTCACCCAATCCAATATCACACTCATCCAGTCCAATATCACACCCACTAAGTTCTATATCCCACTTACCCAGTCCAATATCCCACTCACCCAGTCCAATATCCCACTCACCCAGTCCAATATCCCACTCACCCAGTCCAATATCCCACTCACCCAGTCCAATATCCCACTCACCCAGTCCAATATCCCACTCACCCAGTCCAATATCCCACTCACCCAGTCCAATATCCCACTCACCCAGTCCAATATCCCACTCACCCAGTCCAATATCCCACTCACCCAGTCCAATATCCCAATCACCCAGTCCAATATCCCAATCACCCAGTCCAATATCCCACTCAACCAATCCAATATCCCACTCACCCAATCCAATATCCCACTCACCCAATCCAATATCCCACTCAGACATTCCAATACCCCACTCACCCAGTCCAATATCCCACTCACACAGTCCAATATTCGTCTCACACAGGACAATACCACACTTACCCAGTCCAATACCCCACTCACCCAGGCCAATACCCCACTCACCCAGGCCAATACCCCACTCACCCAGGCCAATACCCCACTCACACAGGCCAATACCCCACTCACCCAGGCCAATACCCAACCACACAGGCCAATACCCCACTCACCCAGGCCAATATCCCACTCACCCAATCCAAGATCACACTCACCCAGTCCACTATCCCACTCACCCAGTCCAATTTCCCACTCACCCAGTCCAATTTCCCACTCACCCAATCCAATATCACACCCACGAAGTCCAATGTCCCATTAACCCAGTCCAATGTCCCTCTCACCCATTCCAATAACACGCCCACCCAGTGCCATATTCCACTCACCCAGTCCAATATCCCACTCACCCAGTCCAATATCCCACTCACCCAGTCCAATATCCCACTCACCCAGTCCAATATCCCACTCACCCAGTCCAATATCCCACTCACCCAGTCCAATATCCCACTCACCCAGTCCAATATCCCAATCACCCAGTCCAATATCCCGCTCACCCAATCTAATATCCCGCTCACCCAGTCCAATATCCCGCTCACCCAGTCCAATTTCCCGCTCACCCAGTCCAATATCCCACTCACCCAGTCCAATATCCAACTCACCCAGTCCAACATCCCACTCACCCATCCCAACATCCCACTCACCCAGTCCAATATCCCACTCACCCAGTCCAATATCCCACTCACACAGTCCAATATTCCTCTCCGCAGTACAATATCCCACTCACCCAGACAACTATCCCACTCAACCAGTCCACTATCCCAAACACCCAGTCCAATTTCCCACTCACCCAGTCCAATATCACACCCACCCAGTCCAATGTCCCATTAACCCAGTCCAATGTCCCACCACCCATTCCAATAACACGCCACCCAGTGCCATATTCCACTCACCCTGTCCAATAGCCCACTCACCCAGTCCAATATCCCACTCACCCAGTCCAATATCACACCCACGAAGTCCAATATCACACCCACGAAGTCCAATGTCCCATTAACCCAGTCCAATGTCCCACTCACCCAGTCCAATTACCCTCTCACCCATTCCAATAACACGCCCACCTAGTGCCATATTCCACTCACCCAGTCCAATATCCCACTCACCCAGTCCAATATCCCACTCACCCAGTCCAATATCCCACTCACCCAGTCCAATATCCCACTCACCCAGTCCAATATCCCACTCACCCAGTCCAATATCCCACTCACCCAGTCCAATATCCCACTCACCCAGTCCAATATCACACTCACCCAGTCCAATATCACACTCACCCAGTCCAATATCACACTCACCCAGTCCAATATCACACTCACCCAGTCCAATATCCCAACCACCCAGTCCAATATCCCACTCACCCAGTCCAATATCCCACTCACCCAGTCCAATATCCCAATCACCCAGTCCAATATCCCAATCACCCAGTCCAATATCCCAGTCACCCAATCCAATATCCCACTCAGACTTTCCAATACCACACTCACCCAGTCCAATATCCCACTCACACAGTCCAATATTCGTCTCACACAGTACAATACCACACTTACCCAGTCCAATATCCAACTCACCCATTCCAATACTCCGCTCACCGAGTCCAATATCCCACTCACCCAGTCCAATATCCCACTCACCCAGTCCAATATCCCACTCACACAGTCCAATATTCCTCTCAAACAGTACAATATCCCACTCACCCAGTCCAATATCCCACTCACCCAATCCAATATCACACTCATCCAGTCCAATATCACACCCACTAAGTTCTATATCCCACTTACCCAGTCCAATATCCCACTCACCCAGTCCAATATCCCACTCACCCAGTCCAATATCCCACTCACCCAGTCCAATATCCCACTCACCCAGTCCAATATCCCACTCACCCAGTCCAATATCCCACTCACCCAGTCCAATATCCCACTCACCCAGTCCAATATCCCACTCACCCAGTCCAATATCCCACTCACCCAGTCCAATATCCCACTCACCCAGTCCAATATCCCAATCACCCAGTCAAATATCCCAATCACCCAGTCCAATATCCCACTCAACCAATCCAATATCCCACTCACCCAATCCAATATCCCACTCACCCAATCCAATATCCCACTCAGACATTCCAATACCCCACTCACCCAGTCCAATATCCCACTCGCACAGTCCAATATTCGTCTCACACAGTACAATACCACACTTACCCAGTCCAATACCCCACTCACCCAGGCCAATACCCCACTCACCCAGGCCAATACCCCACTCACACAGGCCAATACCCCACTCACCCAGGCCAATACCCAACCACACAGGCCAATACCCCACTCACCCAGGCCAATATCCCACTCACCCAATCCAATATCACACTCACCCAGTCCACTATCCCACTCACCCAATCCAATTTCCCACTCACCCAGTCCAATTTCCCACTCACCCAATCCAATATCACACCCACGAAGTCCAATGTCCCATTAACCCAGTCCAATGTCCCTCTCACCCATTCCAATAACACGCCCACCCAGTGCCATATTCCACTCACCCAGTCCAATATCCCACTCACCCAGTCCAATATCCCACTCACCCAGTCCAATATCCCACTCACCCAGTCCAATATCCCACTCACCCAGTCCAATATCCCACTCACCCAGTCCAATATCCCACTCACCCAGTCCAATATCCCACTCACCCAGTCCAATATCCCACTCACCCAGTCCAATATCCCACTCACCCAGTCCAATATCCCAATCACCCAGTCCAATATCCCGCTCACCCAATCTAATATCCCGCTCACCCAGTCCAATATCCCGCTCACCCAGTCCAATATCCCGCTCACCCAGTCCAATATCCCACTCACCCAGTCCAATATCCAACTCACCCAGTCCAACATCCCACTCACCCATCCCAACATCCCACTCACCCAGTCCAATATCCCACTCACCCAGTCCAATATCCCACTCACACAGTCCAATATTCCTCTCAGCAGTACAATATCCCACTCACCCAAACAACTATCCCACTCAACCACTCCACTATCCCAAACACCCAGTCCAATTTCCCACTCACCCAGTCCAATATCACACCCACCCAGTCCAATGTCCCATTAACCCAGTCCAATGTCCCACTACCCATTCCAATAACACGCCACCCAGTGCCATATTCCACTCACCCTGTCCAATAGCCCACTCACCCAGTCCAATATCCCACTCACCCAGTCCAATATCACACCCACGAAGTCCAATATCACACCCACGAAGTCCAATGTCCCATTAACCCAGTCCAATGTCCCACTCACCCAGTCCAATTACCCTCTCACCCATTCCAATAACACGCCCACCTAGTGCCATATTCCACTCACCCAGTCCAATATCCCACTCACCCAGTCCAATATCCCACTCACCCAGTCCAATATCCCACTCACCCAGTCCAATATCACACTCACCCAGTCCAATATCACACTCACCCTGTCCAATATCACACTCACCCTGTCCAATATCACACTCACCCAGTCCAATATCCCACTCACCCAGTCCAATATCCCAACCATCCAGTCCAATATCCCAGTCACCCAGTCCAATATCCCAATCACCCAGTCCAATATCCCAATCACCCAGTCCAATATCCCACTCACCCAATCCAATATCCCAGTCACCCAATCCAATATCCCACTCAGACTTTCCAATACCCCACTCACCCAGTCCAATATCCCACTCACACAGTCCAATATTCGTCTCACACAGTACAATACCACACTTACCCAGTCCAATATCCAACTCACCCATTCCAATACTCCGCTCACCGAGTCCAATATCCCACTCACCCAGTCCAATATCCCACTCACACAGTCCAATATTCCTCTCAAACAGTACAATATCCCACTCACCCAGTCCAATATCCCACTCACCCAATCCAATATCACACTCATCCAGTCCAATATCACACCCACTAAGTTCAATATCCCACTCACCCAGTCCAATATCCCACTCACCCAGTCCAATATCCCACTCACCCAGTCCAATATCCCACGCACCCAGTCCAATATCCCACTCACCCAGTCCAATATCCCACTCACCCAGTCCAATATCCCACTCACCCAGTCCAATATCCCACTCACCCAGTCCAATATCCCACTCACCCAGTCCAATATCCCACTCACCCAGTCCAATATCCCACTCACCCAGTCCAATATCCCACTCACCCAGTCCAATATCCCACTCACCCAGTCCAATATCCCAATCACCCAGTCCAATATCCCAATCACCCAGTCCAATATCCCACTCAACCAATCCAATATCCCACTCTCCCAATCCAATATCCCACTCACCCAATCCAATATCCCACTCACCCAATCCAATATCCCACTCAGACATTCCAATACCCCACTCACCCAGTCCAATATCCCACTCACACAGTCCAATATTCGTCTCACACAGTACAATACCACACTTACCCAGTCCAATACCCCACTCACCCAGGCCAATACCCCACTCACCCAGGCCAATACCCCACTCACCCAGGCCAATACCCCACTCACCCAGGCCAATACCCCACTCACCCAGGCCAATACCCAACCACACAGGCCAATACCCCACTCACCCAGGCCAATATCCCACTCACCCAATCCAAGATCACACTCACCCAGTCCACTATCCCACTCACCCAGTCCAATTTCCCACTCACCCAGTCCAATTTCCCACTCACCCAGTCCAATTTCCCACTCACCCAATCCAATATCACACCCACGAAGTCCAATGTCCCATTAACCCAGTCCAATGTCCCTCTCACCCATTCCAATAACAAGCCCACCCAGTGCCATATTCCACTCACCCAGTCCAATATCCCACTCACCCAGTCCAATATCCCACTCACCCAGTCCAATATCCCACTCACCCAGTCCAATATCCCACTCACCCAGTCCAATATCCCACTCACCCAGTCCAATATCGCACTCACCCAGTCCAATATCCCACTCACCCAGTCCAATATCCCAATCACCCAATCCAATATCCCGCTCACCCAGTCCAATATCCCGCTCACCCAGTCCAATATCCCGCTCACCCAGTCCAATATCCCGCTCACCCAGTCCAATATCCCGCTCACCCAGTCCAATATCCCGCTCACCCAGTCCAATATCCCACTCACCCAGTCCAACATCCCACTCACCCATCCCAACATCCCACTCACCCAGTCCAATATCCCACTCACACAGTCCAATATCCCACTCACACAGTCCAATATTCCTCTCAGCAGTACAATATCCCACTCACCCAGTCCACTATCCCACTCAACCAGTCCACTATCCCAAACACCCAGTCCAATTTCCCACTCACCCAGTCCAATATCACACCCACCCAGTCCAATGTCCCATTAACCCAGTCCAATGTCCCACTCACCCATTCCAATAACACGCCACCCAGTGCCATATTCCACTCACCCTGTCCAATAGCCCACTCACCCAGTCCAATATCCCACTCACCCAGTCCAATATCACACCCACGAAGTCCAATATCACACCCACGAAGTCCAATGTCCCATTAACCCAGTCCAATGTCCCACTCACCCAGTCCAATTACCCTCTCACCCATTCCAATAACACGCCCACCTAGTGCCATATTCCACTCACCCAGTCCAATATCCCACTCACCCAGTCCAATATCCCACTCACCCAGTCCAATATCCCACTCACCCAGTCCAATATCCCACTCACCCAGTCCAATATCCCACTCACCCAGTCCAATATCCCAATCACCCAGTCCAATATCCCACCCACCCAGTCCAATATCCCACTCACCCAGTCCAATAGCCCAATCACCCAGTCCAATATCCCAATCACCCAGTCCAATATCCCACTCACCCAATCCAATATCCCACTCACCCAATCCAATATCCCACTCAGACTTTCCAATACCCCACTCACCCAGTCCAATATCCCACTCACACAGTCCAATATTCGTCTCACACAGTACAATACCACACTTACCCAGTCCAATATCCAACTCACCCATTCCAATACTCCGCTCACCGAGTCCAATATCCCACTCACCGAGTCCAATATACCACTCACACAGTCCAATATTCCTCTCAAACAGTACAATATCCCACTCACCCAGTCCAATATCCCACTCACCCAGTCCAATATCCCACTCACCCAATCCAATATCACACTCATCCAGTCCAATATCACACCCACTAAGTTCTATATCCCACTTACCCAGTCCAATATCCCACTCACCCAGTCCAATATCCCACTCACCCAGTCCAATATCCCACTCACCCAGTCCAATATCCCACTCACCCAGTCCAATATCCCACTCACCCAGGCCAATACCCCACTCACCCAGGCCAATATCCCACTCACCCAATCCAATATCCCACTCACCCAGTCCACTATCCCACTCACCCAGTCCAATTTCCCACTCACCCTGTCCAATTTCCCACTCACCCAGTCCAATATCACACCCACGAAGTCCAATGTCCCATTAACCCAGTCCAATGTCCCTCTCACCCATTCCAATAACACGCCCACCCAGTGCCATATTCCACTCACCCAGTCCAATATCCCACTCACCCAGTCCAATATCCCGCTCACCCAGTCCAATATCCCGCTCACCCAGTCCAATATCCCACTCACCCAGTCCAATATCCCACTCACCCAGTCCAATATCCCACTCACCCAGTCCAATATCCCACTCACCCAGTCCAATATCCCACTCACCCAGTCCAACATCCCACTCACCCAGTCCAACATCCCACTCACCCAGTCCAACATCCCACTCACCCAGTCCAATATGCCACTCACCCAGTCCAATATCCCACTCACCCAGTCCAATATCCCACTCACACAGTCCAAAATTCCTCTCAAACAGTACAATATCCCACTCACCCAGTCCAATATCCCACTCACCCAGTCCAATATCTCACTCACCCAGTCCAATATCCCACTCACCCAGTCCAATATCCCACTCACCCAGTCCAATATCCCACTCACCCAGTCCAATATCCCACTCACCCAGTCCAATATCCCACTCACCCAGTCCAATATCCCACTCACCCAGTCCAATATCCCACTCACCCAGTCCAATATTCCAATCACCCAGTCCAATATCCCACTCACCCAGTCCAATATCCCACTCACCCAGTCCAATACCCCACTCACCCAGGCCAATACCCCACTCACCCAGGCCAATACCCCACTCACCCAGGCCAATATCCCATTCACCCAATTCAATATCACACTCACCCAGTTCACTATCCCACTCACCCAGTCCAATTTCCCACTCACCCTGTCCAATTTCCCACTCACCCAGTCCAATATCACACCCACGAAGTCCAATGTCCCATTAACCCAGTCCAATGTCCCTCTCACCCATTCCAATAACACGCCCACCCAGTGCCATATTCCACTCACCCAGTGCCATATTCCACTCACCCAGTGCCATATTCCACTCACCCAGTCCAATATCCCACTCACCCAGTCCAATATCCCACTCACCCAGTCCAATATCCCACTCACCCTGTCCAATATCCCAATCACCCAGTCCAATATCCAACTCACCCAGTCCAATATCCCAATCACCCAGTCCAATATCCCACTCACCCATTCCAATATCCCACTCACCCAGTCCAATATCCCACTCACCCAGTCCAATATCCCACTCACCCAGTCCAATATCCCACTCACCCAGTCCAATATCCCACTCACCCAGTCCAACATCCCAATCACCCAGTCCAACATCCCACTCACCCATCCCAACATCCCACTCACCCAGTCCAATATCCCACTCACTCAGTCCACTGTCCCACTCACCCAGTCCACTATCCCACTCAACCAGTCCACTATCCCAAACACCCAGTCCAATTTCCCACTCACCCAGTCCAATATCACACCCACCCAGTCCAATGTCCCATTAACCCAGTCCAATGTCCCACTCACCCATTCCAATAACACGCCACCCAGTGCCATATTCCACTCACCCAGTCCAATAGCCCACTCACCCAGTCCAATATCCCACTCACCCAGTCCAATTTCCCACTCACCCAGTCCAATATCACACCCACAAAGTCCAATGTCCCATTAACCCAGTCCAATGTCCCACTCACCCAGTCCAATTACCCTCTCACCCATTCCAATAACACGCCCACCTAGTGCCATATTGCACTCACCCAGCCCAATATCCCACTCACCCAGCCCAATATCCCACTCACCCAGTCCAATATCCCACTCACCCAGTCCAATATCCCACTCACCCAGTCCAATATCCCACTCACCCAGTCCAATATCCCACTCACCCAGTCCAATATCCCACTCACCCAGTCCAATATCCCACTCACCCAGTCCAATATCCCACTCACCCAGTCCAATATCCCACTCACACAGTCCAATATCCCACTCACGCAGTCCAATATCCCACTCACCCAGTCCAATATCCCAATCACCCAGTCCAATATCCCAATCACCCAGTCCAATATCCCAATCACCCAGTCCAATATCCCAATCACCCAGTCCAATATCCCACTCACCCAATCCAATATCCCACTCACCCAATCCAATATCCCACTCAGACTTTCCAATACCCCACTCACCCAGTCCAATATCCCACTCACACAGTCCAATATTCGTCTCACACAGTACAATACCACACTTACCCAGTCCAATATCCCACTCACCCATTCCAATACTTCGCTCACCGAGTCCAATATCCCACTCACCCAGTCCAATATCCCACTCACACAGTCCAATATTCCTCTCAAACAGTACAATATCCCACTCACCCAGTCCAATATCCCACTCACCCAATCCAATATCACACTCATCCAGTCCAATATCACACCCACCAAGTTCTATATCCCACTCACCCAGTCCAATATCCCACTCACCCAGTCCAATATCCCACTCACCCAGTCCAATATCCCACTCACCCAGTCCAATATCACACCCACGAAGTCCAATGTCCCATTAACCCAGGCCATTGTCCCTCTCACCCATTCCAATAACACGCCCACCCAGTGCCATATTCCACTCACCCAGTCCAATATCCCACTCACCCAGTCCAATATCCCACTCACCCAGTCCAATATCCCACTCACCCAGTCCAATATCCCACTCACCCAGTCCAATATCCCACTCACCCAGTCCAAAGTCCCACTCACCCAGTCCAATATCCCAATCACCCAGTCCAATATCCCAATCACCCAGTCTAATATCCCGCTCACCCACTCCAATATCCCGCTCACCCACTCCAATATCCCGCTCACCCAGTCTCACACAGTACAATACCACACTTTCCCAGTCCAATATCCCACTCACCCATTCCAATACTCCGCTCACCGAGTCCAATATCCCACTCACCCAGTCCAATATCCCACTCACACAGTCCAATATTCCTCTCAAACAGTACAATATCCCACTCACCCAGTCCAATATCCCACTCACCCAATCCAATATCACACTCATCCAGTCCAATATCACACCCACCAAGTTCTATATCCCACTCACACAGTCCAATATCCCACTCACCCAGACCAATATCCCACTCACCCAGTCCAATATCCCACTCAAACAGTCCAATATTCCTCTCAAACAGTACAATATCCCACTCACCCAGTCCAATATCCCACTCACCCAATCCAATATCACACTCATCCAGTCCAATATCACACCCACCAAGTTCTATATCCCACTCACCCAGTCCAATATCCCACTCACCCAGTCCAATATCCCACTCACCCATTCCAATATCCCACTCACCCTGTCCAATATCCCACTCACCCTGTCCAATACCCCACTCACCCAGGCCAATACCCCACTCACCCAGGCCAATACCCCACTCACCCAGGCCAATACCTCACTCACCCAGGCCAATATCCCACTCACCCAATCCAATATCACACTCACCCACTCCCATTCGCCCAGTCCCTTATCCCACTCACTCCGCCCCGTATCCCATTCGCCTAGCCCAATATCCCACTCACCCAGTCCAAAATCCCACTCACCCAGCCCAAAATCCCACTCATTCAATCCAATATTCCACTCATTCAATCCAATATTCCACTCACTCAATTCAATATCCCTCTGAACAAGTCCAATATACCTCTCACCAAGTCCAATACCCCACACACCCAGTCCAATACCCCACACACCCAGTCCAATACCCCACACACCCAGTCCAATACCCCACAAACCCAGTCCAATACCCCACACACCCAGTCCACTATCCCACTCACCCAGTCCACTATCCCACTCACCCAGTCCACTATCCCACTCACCCAGTCCACTATCCCACTCACCCAGTCCACTATCCCAAACACCCAGTCCACTATCCCACTCACCCAGTCCAATATCCCACTCTGCCAGTCCAATATCCCACTCACCCAGTCCAAAATCCCACTCACCCAGTCCAATATCCCACTCACCCAGTCCAATATCCCACTCACCCAGTCCAATATCCCACTCACCCAGTCCAATATCCCACTCACCCAGTCCAATATCCCACTCACCCAATCCAATATCCCACTCACCCAGTCCAATATCCCACTCACCCAGTCCAATATCCCAATCACCGAGTCCAATATCCCACTCACCCAGTCCAATATCCCACTCACCCAGTCCAATATCCCACTCACCCAGTCCAATATCCCACCCACCAAGTTCTATATCCCACTCACCCAGGCAATATCCCACTCACCCAGTCCAATATCCCACTCACCCAGTCCAATACCCCAGTCACCCAGGCCAATAACCCACTCACCCAGGCCAATAACCCACTCACCCAGGCCAATACCCCACTCACCCAGGCCAATATCCCACTCACCCAATCCAATATCACACTCAACCAGTTCACTATCCCACTCACCCAGTCCAATTTCCCACTCACCCAGTCCAATTTCCCACTCACCCAGTCCAATATCACACCCACGAAGTCCAATGTCCCATTAACCCAGTCCAATGTCCCTCTCACCCATTCCAATAACAGGCCCACCCAGTGCCATATTCCACTCACCCAGTGCCATATTCCACTCATCCAGTCCAATATCCCACTCACCCAGTCCAATATCCCACTCACCCAGTCCAATATCCCACTCACCCAGTCCAATATCCCAATCACCCAGTCCAATATCCCACTCACCCAGTCCAATATCCCACTCACCCAGTCCAATATCCCAATCACCCAGTCCAATATCCCACTCACCCAGTCCAATATCCCACTCACCCAGTCCAATATCCCACTCACCCAGTCCAATATCCCACTCACCCAGTCCAATATCCCACTCACCCAGTCCAATATCCCACTCACCCAGTCCAACATCCCACTCAACCAGTCCAACATCCCACTCACCCATCACAACATCCCACTCACCCAGTCCAATATCCCACTCACCCAGTCCACTATCCCACTCACCCAGTCCACTATCCCACTCCCCCAGTCCACTATCCCAAACACCCAGTCCAATTTCCCACTCACCCAGTCCAATATCACACCCACCCTGTCCAATGTCCCATTAACCCAGTCCAATGTCCCACTCACCCATTCCAATAACACGCCACCCAGTGCCATATTCCACTCACCCAGTCCAATAGCCCACTCACCCAGTCCAATATCCCACTCACCCAGTCCAATTTCCCACTCACCCAGTCCAATTTCCCACTCACCCAGTCCAATATCACACCCACGAAGTCCAATGTCCCATTAACCCAGTCCAATGTCCCACTCACCCAGTCCAATTACCCTCTCACCCATTCCAATAACACGCCCACCCAGTGCCATATTCCACTCACCCAGTCCAATATCCCACTCACCCAGTCCAATATCCCACTCACCCAGTCCAATATCCCACTCACCCAGTCCAATATCCCACTCACCCAGTCCAATATCCCACTCTCCCAGTCCAATATCCCACTCACCCAGTCCAATATCACACTCACCCAGTCCAATATCCCACTCACCCAGTCCAATATCCCACTCACCCAGTCCAATATCCCAATCACCGAGTCCAATATCCCACTCACCCAGTCCAATATCCCACTCACCCAGTCCAATATCCCAATCACCCAGTCCAATATCCCAATCACCCAGTCCAATATCCCAATCACCCAGTCCAATATCCCACTCACCCAATCCAATATCCCACTCACCCAATCCAATATCCCACTCAGACATTCCAATACCCCACTCACCCAGTCCAATATCCCACTCACACAGTCCAATATTCGTCTCACACAGTACAATACCACACTTACCCAATCCAATATCCCACTCACACAGTCCAATATCCCACTCACCCAGTCCAATATCCCACTCACCCAGTCCAATATCCCACTCAAACAGTCCAATATTCCTCTCAAACAGTACAATATCCCACTCACCCAGTCCAATATCCCACTCACCCAATCCAATATCACACTCATCCAGTCCAATATCACACCCACCAAGTTCTATATCCCACTCACCCAGTCCAATATCCCACTCACCCAGTCCAATATCCCACTCACCCTGTCCAATATCCCACTCACCCTGTCCAATATCCCACTCACCCTGTCCAATATCCCACTCACCCAGTCCAATATCCCACTCACCCAGGCCAATACCCCACTCACCCAGGCCAATACCCCACTCACCCAGGCCAATACCCCACTCACCCAGGCCAATACCTCAATCACCCAGGCCAATATCCCACTCACCCAATCCAATATCACACTCACCCAGTCCACTATCCCACTCACCCAGTCCAATTTCCAACTCACCCAGTCCAATTTCCCACTCACCCAGTCCAATATCACACCCACGAAGTCCAATGTCCCATTAACCCAGTCCAATGTCCCTCTCACCCATTCCAATAACACGCCCACCCAGTGCCATATTCCACTCACCCAGTCCAATATCCCAATCACCCAGTCCAATATCCCACTCACCCAGTCCAATATCCCACTCACCCAGTCCAATATCCCACTCACCCAGTCCAATATCCCACTCACCCAGTCCAATATCCCACTCACCCAGTCCAATATCCCAATCACCCAGTCCAATATCCCACTCACCCAGTCCAATATCCCACTCACCCAGTCCAATATCCCACTCACCCAGTCCAATATCCCACTCACCCAGTCCAATATCCCACTCACCCAGTCCAATAAACCACTCACCCAGTCCAATATCCCACTCACCCAGTCCAATATCCCACTCACCCAGTCCAATATCCCACTCACCAAGTCCAACATCCCACTCACCCAGTCCAACATCCCACTCACCCATCCCAACATCCCACTCACCCAGTCCAATATCCCACTCACCCAGTCCAGTATCCCACTCACTCAGCTCCGTATCCCACTCACTCAGCTCCGTATCCCACTCACTCAGCACCGTATCCCACTCACTCAGCACCGTATCCCACTCACTCAGCCCCATATCCCACTCACACAGCCCCTTATCACACTCAATCAGCCCTGTAACCCATTCGCCCAGTCCCTTATCCCACTCACTCCGCCCCGTATCCCATTCGCCTAGCCCAATATCCCACTCACCCAGTCCAAAATCCCACTCACCCAGCCTAAAATCCCACTCATTCAATCCAATATTCCACTCATTCAATCCAATATTCCACTCACTCAATTCAATATCCCTCTGAACAAGTCCAATATACCTCTCACCAAGTCCAATACCCCACACACCCAGTCCAATACCCCACACACCCAGTCCACTATCCCACTCACCCAGTCCACTATCCCACTCACACAGTCCACTATCCCACTCACCCAGTCCACTATCCCACTCACCCAGTCCACTATCCCACTCACCCAGTCCACTATCCCACTCACCCAGTCCACTATCCCAAACACCCAGTCCACTATCCCAAACACCCAGTCCAATATCCCACTCACCGAGTCCAATATCCCACTCTGCCAGTCCAATATCCCACTCACCCAGTCCAATATCCCACTCACCCAGTCCAATATCCCACTCACCCAGTCCAATATCCCACTCACCCAGTCCAATATCCCACTCACCCAGTCCAATATCCCACTCACCCAGTCCAATATCCCACTCACCCAGTCCAATATCCCACTCACCCAGTCCAATATCCCACTCACCCAGTCCAATATCCCAATCACCCAGTCCAATATCCCAATCACCGAGTCCAATATCCCACTCACCCAGTCCAATATCCCAATCACCCAGTCCAATATCCCAATCACCCAGTGCAATATCCCAATCACCCAGTCCAATATCCCAATCACCCAGTCCAATATCCCCCTCGCCCAATCCAATATCCCACTCACCCAATCCAATATCCCACTCAGACATTCCAATACCCCACTCACCCAGTCCAATATCCCACTCACACAGTCCAATATTCGTCTCACACAGTACAATACCACACTTACCCTGTCCAATATCCCACTCACCCATTCCAATCTCCGCTCACCGAGTCCAATATCCCACTCACCGAGTCCAATATCCCACTCACCCAGTCCAATATCCCACTCACACAGTCCAATATTCCTCTCAAACAGTACAATATCCCACTCACCCAGTCCAATATCCCACTCACCCAATCCAATATCACACTCATCCAGTCCAATATCACACCCACCAAGTTCTATATCCCACTCACCCAGTCCAATATCCCACTCACGCAGGCCAATACCCCACTCACCCAGGCCAATACCCCACTCACCCAGGCCAATACCCCACTCACCCTGGCCAATACCCCACTCACCCAGGCCAATATCCCACTCACCCAGTCCACCATCCCACTCACCCAGTCCAATTTCCCACTCACCCAGTCCAATTTCAAACTCACCCAGTCCAATATCACACCCACGAAGTCCAATGTCCCATTAACCCAGTCCAATGTCCCTCTCACCCATTCCAATAACACGCCCACCCAGTCCAATATCCCACTCACCCAGTCCAATATCCCACTCACCCAGTCCAATATCCCACTCACCCAGTCCAATATCCCACTCACCCAGTCCAATATCCCACTCACCCAGTCCAATATCCCACTCACCCAGTCCAATATCCCACTCACCCAGTCCAATATCCCACTCACCCAGTCCAATATCCCACTCACCCAGTCCAATATCCCACTCACCCAGTCCAATATCCCACTCACCCAGTCCAATATCCCACTCACCCAGTCCAATATCCCACTCACCCAGTCCAATATCCCACTCACCCAGTCCAATATCCCACTCACCCAGTCCAATATCCCACTCACCCAGTCCAATATCCCAATCACCCAGTCCAATATCCCAATCACCCAGTCCAATATCCCAATCACCCAGTCCAATATCCAGCTCACCCAATCTAATATCCCACACACCCAGTCCAATATCCCACTCACCCAGTCCAATATCCCACTCACCCAGTCCAATATCCCACTCACCCAGTCCAATATCCCACTCACCCAGTCCAATATCCCACTCACCCAGTCCAATATCCCACTCACCCAGTCCAATATCCCACTCACCCAGTCCAATATCCCACTCACCCAGTCCAACATCCCACTCACCCATCCCAACATCCCACTCACCCAGTCCAATATCCCACTCACCCAGTCCAATATCCCACTCAAACAGTCCAATATTCCTCTCAAACATACAATATCCCACTCACCCAGTCCAATATCCCACTCACCCAATCCAATATCACACTCATCCAGTCCAATATCACACCCACCAAGTTCTATATCCCACTCACCCAGTCCAATATCCCACTCACCCAGTCCAATATCCCACTCACCCAGTCCAATACCCCACTCACCCAGGCCAATACCCCACTCACCCAGGCCAATACCCCACTCACCCAGGCCAATACCCCACTCACCCAGGCCAATACCCCACTCACCCAAGCCAATATCCCACTCACCCAATCCAATATCACACTCACGCAGTCCACTATCCCACTCACCCAGTCCAATTTCCCACTCACCCAGTCCAATTTCCCACTCACCCATTCCAATATCACACCCACGAAGTCCAATGTCCCATTAACCCAGTCCAATGTCCCTCTCACCCATTCCAATAACACGCCCACCCAGTGCCATATTCAACTCACCCAGTGCCATATTCCACACACCCAGTCCACTATCCCACTCACCCAGTCCACTATCCCACTCACCCAGTCCACTATCCCACTCACCCAGTCCACTATCCCACTCACCCAGTCCACTATCCCACTCACCCAGTCCACTATCCCACTCACCCAGTCCACTATCCCAAACACCCAGTCCACTATCCCAAACACCCAGTCCAATATCCCACTCACCCAGTCCAATATCCCACTCACCCAGTCCAATATCCCACTCACCCAGTCCAATATCCCACTCACCCAGTCCAATATCCCACTCACCCAGTCCAATATCCCACTCACCCAGTCCAATATCCCACTCACCCAGTCCAATATCCCACTCACCCAGTCCAATATCCCACTCACCCAGTCCAATATCCCACTCACCCAGTCCAATATCCCAGTCACCCAGTCCAATATCCCAGTCACCCAGTCCAATATCCCAATCACCCAGTCCAATATCCCAATCACCCAGTCCAATATCCCCCTCACCCAATCCAATATCCCACTCACCCAATCCAATATCCCACTCAGACATTCCAATACCCCACTCACCCAGTCCAATATCCCACTCACACAGTCCAATATTCGTCTCACACAGTACAATACCACACTTACCCTGTCCAATATCCCACTCACCCATTCCAATCTCCGCTCACCGAGTCCAATATCCCACTCACCGAGTCCAATATCCCACTCACCCAGTCCAATATCCCACTCACACAGTCCAATATTCCTCTCAAACAGTACAATATACCACTCACCCAGTCCAATATCCCACTCACCCAATCCAATATCACACTCATCCAGTCCAATATCACACCCACCAAGTTCTATATCCCACTCACCCAGTCCAATATCCCACTCACCCAGTCCAATATCCCACTCACCCAGTCCAATATCCCACTCACCCAGTCCAATATCCCACTCACCCAATCCAATACACCACTCACGCAGGCCAATACCCCACTCACCCAGGCCAATACCCCACTCACCCAGGCCAATACCCCACTCACCCTGGCCAATACCCCACTCACCCAGGCCAATATCCCACTCACCCAGTCCACCATCCCACTCACCCAGTCCAATTTCCCACTCACCCAGTCCAATTTCAAACTCACCCAGTCCAATATCACACCCACGAAGTCCAATGTCCCATTAACCCAGTCCAATGTCCCTCTCACCCATTCCAATAACACGCCCACCCAGTCCAATATCCCACTCACCCAGTCCAATATCCCACTCACCCAGTCCAATATCCCACTCACCCAGTCCAATATCCCACTCACCCAGTCCAATATCCCACTCACCCAGTCCAATATCCCACTCACCCAGTCCAATATCCCACTCACCCAGTCCAATATCCCACTCACCCAGTCCAATATCCCACTCACCCAGTCCAATATCCCACTCACCCAGTCCAATATCCCACTCACCCAGTCCAATATCCCACTCACCCAGTCCAATATCCCACTCACCCAGTCCAATATCCCACTCACCCAGTCCAATATCCCACTCACCCAGTCCAATATCCCACTCACCCAGTCCAATATCCCACTCACCCAGTCCAATATCCCACTCACCCAGTCCAATATCCCACTCACCCAGTCCAATATCCCAATCACCCAGTCCAATATCCCAATCACCCAGTCCAATATCCAGCTCACCCAATCTAATATCCCACACACCCAGTCCAATATCCCACTCACCCAGTCCAATATCCCACTCACCCAGTCCAATATCCCACTCACCCAGTCCAATATCCCACTCACCCAGTCCAATATCCCACTCACCCAGTCCAATATCCCACTCACCCAGTCCAATATCCCACTCACCCAGTCCAACATCCCACTCACCCATCCCAACATCCCACTCACCCAGTCCAATATCCCACTCACCCAGTCCAATATCCCACTCAAACAGTCCAATATTCCTCTCAAACATACAATATCCCACTCACCCAGTCCAATATCCCACTCACCCAATCCAATATCACACTCATCCAGTCCAATATCACACCCACCAAGTTCTATATCCCACTCACCCAGTCCAATATCCCACTCACCCAGTCCAATATCCCACTCACCCAGTCCAATACCCCACTCACCCAGGCCAATACCCCACTCACCAGGCCAATACCCCACTCACCCAGGCCAATACCCCACTCACCCAGGCCAATACCCCACTCACCCAAGCCAATATCCCACTCACCCAATCCAATATCACACTCACGCAGTCCACTATCCCACTCACCCAGTCCAATTTCCCACTCACCCAGTCCAATTTCCCACTCACCCATTCCAATATCACACCCACGAAGTCCAATGTCCCATTAACCCAGTCCAATGTCCCTCTCACCCATTCCAATAACACGCCCACCCAGTGCCATATTCAACTCACCCAGTGCCATATTCCACACACCCAGTCCACTATCCCACTCACCCAGTCCACTATCCCACTCACCCAGTCCACTATCCCACTCACCCAGTCCACTATCCCACTCACCCAGTCCACTATCCCAAACACCCAGTCCACTATCCCAAACACCCAGTCCAATATCCCACTCACCCAGTCCAATATCCCACTCACCCAGTCCAATATCCCACTCACCCAGTCCAATATCCCACTCACCCAGTCCAATATCCCACTCACCCAGTCCAATATCCCACTCACCCAGTCCAATATCCCACTCACCCAGTCCAATATCCCACTCACCCAGTCCAATATCCCAGTCACCCAGTCCAATATCCCAGTCACCCAGTCCAATATCCCAGTCACCCAGTCCAATATCCCAATCACCCAGTCCAATATCCCAATCACCCAGTCCAATATCCCCCTCACCCAATCCAATATCCCACTCACCCAATCCAATATCCCACTCAGACATTCCAATACCCCACTCACCCAGTCCAATATCCCACTCACACAGTCCAATATTCGTCTCACACAGTACAATACCACACTTACCCTGTCCAATATCCCACTCACCCATTCCAATCTCCGCTCACCGAGTCCAATATCCCACTCACCCAGTCCAATATCCCACTCACACAGTCCAATATTCCTCTCAAACAGTACAATATCCCACTCACCCAGTCCAATATCCCACTCACCCAGTCCAATATCCCACTCATCCAGTCCAATATCACACGCACCAAGTTCTATATCCCACTCACCCAGTCCAATATCCCACTCACCCAGTCCAATATCCCACTCACCCAGTCCAATATCCCACTCACCCAGTCCAATATCCCACTCACCCAGTCCAATACACCACTCACGCAGGCCAATACCCCACTCACCCAGGCCAATACCCCACTCACCCAGGCCAATACCCCACTCACCCAGGCCAATATCCCACTCACCAAGACCAATATCCCACTCACCCAGTCCAATTTCCCACTCACCCAGTCCAATTTCCCACTCACCCAGTCCAATTTCCCACTCACCCAGTCCAATATCACACCCACGAAGTCCAATGTCCCATTAACCCAGTCCAATGTCCCTCTCACCCATTCCAATACTCCGCTCACCGTGTCCACTATCCCACTCACCCAGTCCACTATCCCACTCACCCAGTCCACTATCCCACTCACCCAGTCCACTATCCCACTCACCCAGTCCACTATCCCACTCACCCAGTCCACTATCCCACTCACCCAGTCCACTATCCCACTCACCCAGTCCACTATCCCACTCACCCAGTCCACTATCCCACTCACCCAGTCCACTATCCCACTCACCCAGTCCACTATCCCAAACACCCAGTCCACTATCCCAAACACCCAGTCCAATATCCCACTCACCGAGTCCAATATCCCACTCTGCCAGTCCAATATCCCACTCTGCCAGTCCAATATCCCACTCACCCAGTCCAATATCCCACTCACCCAGTCCAATATCCCACTCACCCAGTCCAATATCCCACTCACCCAGTCCAATATCCCACTCACCCAGTCCAATATCCCACTCACCCAGTCCAATATCCCACTCACCCAGTCCAATATCCCAATCACCGAGTCCAATATCCCACTCACCCAGTCCAATATCCCACTCACCCAGTCCAATATCCCAATCACCCAGTCCAATATCCCAATCACCCAGTCCAATATCCCAATCACCCAGTCCAATATCCCCCTCACCCAATCCAATATCCCACTCACCCAATCCAATATCCCACTCAGACATTCCAATACCCCACTCACCCAGTCCAATATCCCACTCACCCAGTCCAATATCCCACTCACCCAGTCCAATATCCCACTCACCCAGTCCAATATCCCACTCACCCAGTCCAATACCCCACTCACCCAGGCCAATACCCCACTCACCCAGGCCAATACCCCACTCACCCAGGCCAATACCCCACTCACCCTGCCAATACCCCACTCACCCAGGCCAATATCCCACTCACCCAGTCCACCATCCCACTCACCCAGTCCAATTTCCCACTCACCCAGTCCAATTTCCCACTCACCCAGTCCAATATCACACCCACGAAGTCCAATGTCCCATTAACCCAGTCCAATGTCCCTCTCACCCATTCCAATAACACGCCCACCCAGTGCCATATTCCACACACCCAGTCCAATATCCCACTCACCCAGTCCAATATCCCACTCACCCAGTCCAATATCCCACTCACCCAGTCCAATATCCCACTCACCCAGTCCAATATCCCACTCACCCAGTCCAATATCCCACTCACCCAGTCCAATATCCCACTCACCCAGTCCAATATCCCACTCACCGAGTCCAATATCCCACTCACCCAGTCCAATATCCCACTCACCCAGTCCAATATCCCACTCACCCAGTCCAATATCCCACTCACCCAGTCCAATATCCCACTCACCCAGTCCAATATCCCACTCACCCTGTCCAATATCCCACTCACCCAGTCCAATATCCCAATCACCCAGTCCAATATCCCAATCACCCAGTCCAATATCCAGCTCACCCAATCTAATATCCCACTCACCCAGTCCAATATCCCACTCACCCAGTCCAATATCCCACTCACCCAGTCCAATATCCCACTCACCCAGTCCAATATACCACTCACCCAGTCCAATATCCCACTCACCCAGTCCAATATCCCACTCACCCAGTCCAACATCCCACTCACCCATCCCAACATCCCACTCACCCAGTCCAATATCCCACTCACCCAGTCCAATATCCCACTCAAACAGTCCAATATTCCTCTCAAACAGTACAATATCCCACTCACCCAGTCCAATATCCCACTCACCCAATCCAATATCACACTCATCCAGTCCAATATCACACCCACCAAGTTCTATATCCCACTCACCCAGTCCAATATCCCACTCACCCAGTCCAATATCCCACTCACCCAGTCCAATACCCCACTCACCCAGGCCAATACCCCACTCACCCAGGCCAATACCCCACTCACCCAGGCCAATACCCCACTCACCCAGGCCAATATCCCACTCACCCAATCCAATATCACACTCACGCAGTCCACTATCCCACTCACCCAGTCCAATTTCCCACTCACCCAGTCCAATTTCCCACTCACCCATTCCAATATCACACCCACGAAGTCCAATGTCCCATTAACCCAGTCCAATGTCCCTCTCACCCATTCCAATAACACGCCCACCCAGTGCCATATTCCACTCACCCAGTGCCATATTACACACACCCAGTCCACTATCCCACTCACCCAGTCCACTATACCACTCACCCAGTCCACTATCCCACTCACCCAGTCCACTATCCCACTCACCCAGTCCACTATCCCACTCACCCAGTCCACTATCCCACTCACCCAGTCCACTATCCCACTCACCCAGTCCACTATCCCACTCACCCAGTCCACTATCCCACTCACCCAGTCCACTATCCCAAACACCCAGTCCACTATCCCAAACACCCAGTCCAATATCCCACTCACCGAGTCCAATATCCCACTCTGCCAGTCCAATATCCCACTCACCCAGTCCAATATCCCACTCACCCAGTCCAATATCCCACTCACCCAGTCCAATATCCCACTCACCCAGTCCAATATCCCACTCACCCAGTCCAATATCACACTCACCCAGTCCAATATCCCACTCACCCAGTCCAATATCCCACTCACCCAGTCCAATATCCCAATCACCGAGTCCAATATCCCACTCACCCAGTCCAATATCCCACTCACCCAGTCCAATATCCCAATCACCCAGTCCAATATCCCAATCACCCAGACCAATATCCCAATCACCCAGTCCAATATCCCACTCACCCAATCCAATATCCCACTCAGACATTCCAATACCCCACTCACCCAGTCCAATATCCCACTCACACAGTCCAATATTCGTCTCACACAGTACAATACCACACTTACCCTGGCCAATATCCCACTCACCCATTCCAATCTCCGCTCACCGAGTCCAATATCCCACTCACCCAGTCCAATATCCCACTCACACAGTCCAATATTCCTCTCAAACAGTACAATATCCCACTCACCCAGTCCAATATCCCACTCACCCAATACAATATCACACTCATCCAGTCCAATATCACACCCACCAAGTTCTATATCCCACTCACCCAGTCCAATATCCCACTCACCCAGTCCAATATCCCACTCACCCAGTCCAATATCCCACTCACCCAGTCCAATACCCCACTCACGCAGGCCAATACCCCACTCACCCAGGCCAATACCCCACTCACCCAGGCCAATACCCCACTCACCCTGGCCAATACCCCACTCACCAAGGCCAATATCCCACTCACCCAGTCCACCATCCCACTCACCCAGTCCAATTTCCCACTCACCCAGTCCAATTTCCCACTCACCCAGTCCAATATCACACCCACGAAGTCCAATGTCCCATTAACCCAGTCCAATGTCCCTCTCACCCATTCCAATAACACGCCCACCCAGTGCCATATTCCACTCACCCAGTCCAATATCCCACTCACCCAGTCCAATATCCCACTCACCCAGTCCAATATCCCACTCACCCAGTCCAATATCCCACTCACCCAGTCCAATATCCCACTCACCCAGTCCAATATCCCACTCACCCAGTCCAATATCCCACTCACCCAGTCCAATATCCCACTCACCCAGTCCAATATCCCACTCACCCAGTCCAATATCCCACTCACCCAGTCCAATATCCCAATCACCCAGTCCAATATCCCAATCACCGAGTCCAATATCCCGCTCACCCAATCTAATATCCCACTCACCCAGTCCAATATCCCACTCACCCAGTCCAATATCCCACTCACCCAGTCCAATATCCCACTCACCCAGTCCAATATCCCACTCACCCAGTCCAATATCCCACTCACCCAGTCCAATATCCCACTCACCCAGTCCAACATCCCACTCACCCAACCCAACATCCCACTCACCCAGTCCAATATCCCACTCACCCAGTCCAATATCCCACTCACACAGTCCAATATTCCTCTCAAACAGTACAATATCCCACTCACCCAGTCCAATATCCCACTCACCCAATCCAATATCACACTCATCCAGTCCAATATCACACTCATCCAGTCCAATATCACACCCACCAAGTTCTATATCCCACTCACCCAGTCCAATATCCCACTCACCCAGTCCAATATCCCACTCACCCAGTGCAATATCCCACTCACCCAGGCCAATACCCCACTCACCCAGGCCAATACCCCACTCACCCAGGCCAATACCCCACTCACCCAGGCCAATACCCCACTCACCCAGGCCAATACCCCACTCACCCAGGCCAATATCCCACTCACCCAATCCAATATCACACTCACCCAGTCCACTATCCCACTCACCCAGTCCAATTTCCCACTCACCCAGTCCAATTTCCCACTCACCCAGTCCAATATCACACCCACGAAGTACAATGTCCCATTAACCCAGTCCAATGTCCCTCTCACCCATTCCAATAACACGCCCACCCAGTGCCATATTCCACTCACCCAGTGCCATATTCCACTCACCCAGTCCAATATCCCACTCACCCAGTCCAATATCCCACTCACCCAGTCCAATATCCCACTCACCCAGTCCAATATCCCACTCACCCAGTCCAATATCCCACTCACCCAGTCCAATATCCCACTCACCCAGTCCAATATCCCACTCACCCAGTCCAATATCCCACTCACCCAGTCCAATATCCCACTCACCCAGTCCAATATCCCACTCACCCAGTCCAATATCCCACTCACCCAGTCCAATATCCCAATCACCCAGTCCAATATCCCACTCACCCAGTCCAATATCCCACTCACCCAGTCCAATATCCCACTCTCCCAGTCCAATATCCCACTCACCCAGTCCAATATCCCACTCACCCAGTAAAATATCCCACTCACCCAGTCCAACATCCCACTCACCCAGTCCAACATCCCACTCACCCAGTCCAACATCCCACTCACCCAGTCCAATATCCCACTCACCCAGTCCACTATCCCACTCACCCAGTCCATTATCCCACTCACCCAGTCCACTATCCCAAACACCCAGTCCAATTTCCCACTCACCCAGTCCAATATCACATCCACCCAGTCCAATGTCCCATTAACCCAGTCCAATCTCCCACTCACCCATTCCAATAACACGCCACCCAGTGCCATATTCCACTCACCCAGTCCAATAGCCCACTCACCCAGTCCAATATCCCACTCACCCAGTCCAATATCCCACTCACCCAGTCCAATTTCTTACTCACCCTGTCCAATATCACACCCACGAAGTCCAATGTCCCATTAACCCAGTCCAATGTCCCACTCACCCATTCCAATTACCCTCTCAGCCATTCCAATAACACGCCCACCCAGTGCCATATTCCACTCACCCAGTGCAATATCCCACTCACCCAGTCCAATATCCCACTCACCCAGTCCAATATCCCACTCACCCAGTCCAATATCCCACTCACCCAGTCCAATATCCCACTCACCCAGTCCAATATCCCACTCACCCAGTCCAATATCCCAATCACCGAGTCCAATATCCCACTCACCCAATCCAATATCCCACTCACCCAGTCCAATATCCCAATCACCCAGTCCAATATCCCAATCACCCCGTCCAATATCACACCCACGAAGTCCAATGTCCCATTAACCCAGTCCAATGTCCCTCTCACCCATTCCAGTAACACGCCCACCCAGTGCCATATCCCAATCACCCAGTGCCATATCCCAATCACCCAGTCCAATATCCCGCTCACCCAATCTAATATCCCGCTCACCCAATCTAATATCCCGCTCACCCAGTCCAATATCCCGCTCACCCAGTCCAATATCCCACTCACCCAGTCCAATATCCCGCTCACCCAGTCCAATATCCCACTCACCCAGTCCAATATCCCACTCACCCAGTCCAATATCCCACTCACCCAGTCCAATATCCCACTCACCCAGTCCAATATCCCACTCACCCAGTCCAATATCCCACTCACCCAGTCCAATATCCCACTCACCCAGTCCAACATCCCACTCACCCATCCCAACATCCCACTCACCCAGTCCAATATCCCACTCACCCAGTCCAGTATCCCACTCACTCAGCTCCGTATCCCTCTCACTCAGCTCCGTATCCCACTCACTCAGCACCGTATCCCACTCACTCAGCACCGTATCCCACTCACTCAGCCCCATATCCCACTCACACAGCCCCTTATCACACTCAATCAGCCCTGTAACCCATTCGCCCAGTCCCTTATCCCACTCACTCAGCCCCGTATCCCATTCGCCCAGCCCAATATCCCACTCACCCAGTCCAAAATCCCACTCACCCAGCCCGAAATCCCACTCATTCACTCCAATATTCCACTCATTCAATCCAATATTCCACTCACTCAATTCAATATCCCTCTCACCATGTCCAAAATACCTCTCACCAAGTCCAATACCCCACACACCCAGTCCAATACCCCACTCACCCAGTCCACTATCCCACTCACCCAGTCCACTATCCCACTCACCCAGTCCACTATCCCACTCACCCAGTCCACTATCCCACTCACCCAGTCCACTATCCCACTCACCCAGTCCACTATCCCACTCACCCAGTCCACTATCCCACTCACCCAGTCCACTATCCCACTCACCCAGTCCACTATCCCACTCACCCAGTCCACTATCCCACTCACCCAGTCCACTATCCCACTCACCCAGTCCACTATCCCACTCACCCAGTCCACTATCCCACTCACCCAGTCCAATATCCCACTCACCCAGTCCAATATCACACTCACCCAGTCCAATATCCCACTCACCCAGTCCAATATCCCACTCACCCAGTCCAATATCCCAATCACCGAGTCCAATATCCCACTCACCCAGTCCAATATCCCACTCACACAGTCCAATATCCCACTCACCCAGTCCAATATCCCACTCACCCAGTCCAATATCCCAATCACCCAGTCCAATATCCCACTCACCCAATCCAATATCCCACTCACCCAATGCAATATCCCACTCAGACATTCCAATACCCCACTCACCCAGTCCAATATCCCACTCACACAGTCCAATATTCGTCTCACACAGTACAATACCACACTTACCCAGTCCAATATCCCACTCACCCATTCCAATACTCCGCTCTCCGTGTCCAATATCCCACTCACCCAGTCCAATATCCCACTCACACAGTCCAATATTCCTCTCAAACAGTACAATATCCCACTCACCCAGTCCAATATCCCACTCACACAGTCCAATATCCCACTCACCCAATCCAATATCACACTCATCCAGTCCAATATCACACCCACCACGTTCTATATCCCACTCACCCAGTCCAATATCCCACTCACCCAGTCCAATATCCCACTCACCGAGTCCAATATCCCACTCACCCAGGCCAATACCCCACTCACACAGTCCAATATTCCTCTCAAACAGTACAATATCCCACTCACCCAGTCCAATATCCCACTCACACAGTCCAATATCCCACTCACCCAATCCAATATCACACTCATCCAGTCCAATATCACACCCACCACGTTCTATATCCCACTCACCCAGTCCAATATCCCACTCACCCAGTCCAATATCCCACTCACCGAGTCCAATATCCCACTCACCCAGGCCAATATCCCACTCACCGAGGCCAATACCCCACTCACCCAGGCCAATACCCCACTCACCCAGGCCAATACCCCACTCACCCAGGCCAATATCCCACTCACCCAGGCCAATATCCCACTCACCCAGTCCACTAATCCACTCACGCAGTCCAATTTCCCACTCACCCAGTCCAATATCACACCCACGAAGTCCAATGTCACATTAACACAGTCCAATGTCCCTCTCACCCATTCCAATAACACGCCCACCCAGTGCCATATTCCACTCACCCAGTCCAATATCCCACTCACCCAGTCCAATATCCCACTCACCCAGTCCAATATCCCACTCACCCAGTCCAATATCCCACTCACCCAGTCCAATATCCCACTCACCCAGTCCAATATCCCACTCACCCAGTCCAATATCCCAAACACCCAGTCCAATATCCCACTCACCCAGTCCAATATCCCAATCACCGAGTCCAATATCCCACTCACCCAGTCCAATATCCCACTCACCCAGTCCAATATCCCACTCACCCAGTCCAATATCCTAATCACCCAGTCCAATATCCCACTCACCCATTCCAATACTCCGCTCACCGTGTCCAATATCCCACTCACCCAGTCCAATATCCCACTCACACAGTCCAATATTCCTCTCAAGCAGTTCAATATCCCACTCACCCAGTCCAATATCCCACTCACCCAGTCCAATATCCCACTCACCCAGTCCAATATCCCACTCACCCAATCCAATATCACACTCACCCAATCCAATATCACACTCATCCAGCCCAATATCACACCCACCAAGTTCTATATCCCACTCACCCAGTCCAATATCCCACTCACCCAGTCCAATATCCCACTCACCCAGGCCAATACCCCACTCACCCAGGCCAATACCCCACTCACCCAGGCCAATACCCCACTCACCCAGGCCAATACCCCACTCACCCAGGCCAATACCCCACTCACCCAGGCCAATACCCCACTCACCCAGGCCAATATCCCACTCACCCAGGCCAATATCCCACTCACCCAGTCCAATATCCCACTCACCCAGTCCAATTTCCCACTCACCCAGTCCAATATTACACCCACGAAGTCCAATGTCCCATTAATCCAGTCCAATGTCCCTCTCACCCATTCCAATAACACGCCCACCCAGTGCCATATTCCACTCACCCAGTCCAATATCCCACTCACCCAGTCCAATATCCCACTCACCCAGTCCAATATCCCACTCACCCAGTCCAATATCCCACTCACCCAGTCCAATATCCCACTCACCCAGTCCAATATCCCACTCACCCAGTCCAATATCCCACTCACCCAGTCCAATATCCCACTCACCCAGTCCAATATCCCACTCACCCAGTCCAATATCCCACTCACCCAGTCCAATATCCCACTCACCCAGTCCAATATCCCACTCACCCAGTCCAATATCCCACTCACCCAGTCCAATATCCCACTCACCCAATCCAATATCCCAATCACCCAGTCCAATATCCCAATCACCCAGTCTAATATCCCGCTCACCCAATCCAATATCCCGCTCACCCAGTCCAATATCCCACTCACCCAGTCCAATATCCCACTCACCCAGTCCAATATCCCACTCACCCAGTCCAATATCCCACTCACCCAGTCCAATATCCCACTCACCCAGTCCAACATCCCACTCACCCATCCCAACATCCCACTCACCCATCCCAACATCCCACTCACCCAGTCCAATATCCCACTCACCCAGTCCAATATCCCACTCACACAGTCCAATATTCCTCTCAAACAGTACAATATCCCACTCACCCAGTCCAATATCCCACTCACCCAATCCAATATCACACTCATCCAGTCCAATATCACTCCCACCAAGTTCTATATCCCACTCACCCAGTCCAATATCCCACTCACCCAGTCCAATACCCCACTCACCCAGGCCAATACCCCACTCACCCAGGCCAATACCCCACTCACCCAGGCCAATACCCCACTCTCACAGGCCAATACCCCACTCTCACAGGCCAATACCCCACTCACCCAGGCCAATATCCCACTCACCCAATCCAATATCACACTCACCCAGTCCACTATCCCACTCACCCAGTCCAATTTCCCACTCACCCTGTCCAATTTCCCACTCACCCAGTCCAATATCACACCCACGAAGTCCAATGTCCCATTAACCCAGTCCAATGTCCCTCTCACCCATTCCAATAACACGCCCACCCAGTGCCATATTCCACTCACCCAGTGCCATATTCCACTCACCCAGTCCAATATCCCACTCACCCAGTCCAATATCCCACTCACCCAGGCCAATACCCCACTCAGCCAGACCAATACCCCACTCACCCAGGCCAATATCCCACTCACCCAGGCCAATACCCCACTCACCCAGGCCAATACCCCACTCACCCAGGCCAATACCCCACTCACCCAGGCCAATATCCCACTCACCCAGTCCACTATCCCACTCACGCAGTCCAATTTCCCACTCACCCAGTCCAATATCACACCCACGAAGTCCAATGTCACATTAACACAGTCCAATGTCCCTCTCACCCATTCCAATAACACGCCCACCCAGTGCCATATTCCACTCACCCAGTCCAATATCCCACTCACCCAGTCCAATATCCCACTCACCCAGTCCAATATCCCACTCACCCAGTCCAATATCCCACTCACCCAGTCCAATATCCCACTCACCCAGTCCAATATCCCACTCACCCAGTCCAATATCCCACTCACCCAGTCCAATATCCCACTCACCCAGTCCAATATCCCACTCACCCAGTCCAATATCCCAAACACCCAGTCCAATATCCCACTCACCCAGTCCAATATCCCACTCACCCAGTCCAATATCCCACTCACCCAGTCCAATATCCCACTCACCCAGTCCAATATCCCACTCACCCAGTCCAATATCCCACTCACCCAGTCCAATATCCCACTCACCCATTCCAATACTCCGCTCACCGTGTCCAATATCCCACTCACCCAGTCCAATATCCCACTCACACAGTCCAATATTCCTCTCAAACAGTACAATATCCCACTCACCCAGTCCAATATCCCACCCACCCAGTCCAATACCCCACTCACCCAGTCCAATATCCCACTCACCCAGTCCAATATCACACTCATCCAGTCCAATATCACACCCACCAAGTTCTATATCCCACTCACCCAGTCCAATATCCCACTCACCCAGTCCAATATCCCACTCACCGAGTCCAATATCCCACTCACCCAGGCCAATACCCCACTCACCCAGGCCAATACCCCACTCACCCAGGCCAATACCCCACTCACCCAGGCCAATACCCCACTCACCCAGGCCAATACCCCACTCACCCAGGCCAATATCCCACTCACCCAGTCCAATATCCCACTCACCCAGTCCAATTTCCCACTCACCCAGTCCAATATTACACCCACGAAGTCCAATGTCCCATTAATCCAGTCCAATGTCCCTCTCACCCATTCCAATAACACGCCCACCCAGTGCCATATTCCACTCACCCAGTCCAATATCCCACTCACCCAGTCCAATATCCCACTCACCCAGTCCAATATCCCACTCACCCAGTCCAATATCCCACTCACCCAGTCCAATATCCCACTCACCCAGTCCAATATCCCACTCACCCAGTCCAATATCCCACTCACCCAGTCCAATATCCCACTCACCCAGTCCAATATCCCACTCACCCAGTCCAATATCCCACTCACCCAGTCCAATATCCCACTCACCCAGTCCAATATCCCACTCACCCAGTCCAACATCCCACTCACCCAGTCCAACATCCCACTCACCCATCCCAACATCCCACTCACCCATCCCAACATCCCACTCACCCAGTCCAATATCCCACTCACCCAGTCCAATATCCCACTCACACAGTCCAATATTCCTCTCAAACAGTACAATATCCCACTCACCCAGTCCAATATCCCACTCACCCAATCCAATATCACACTCATCCAGTCCAATATCACTCCCACCAAGTTCTATATCCCACTCACCCAGTCCAATATCCCACTCACCCAGTCCAATACCCCACTCACCCAGGCCAATACCCCACTCACCCAGGCCAATACCCCACTCACCCAGGCCAATACCCCACTCTCACAGGCCAATACCCCACTCTCACAGGCCAATACCCCACTCACCCAGGCCAATATCCCACTCACCCAATCCAATATCACACTCACCCAGTCCACTATCCCACTCACCCAGTCCAATTTCCCACTCACCCAGTCCAATTTCCCACTCACCCAGTCCAATATCACACCCACGAAGTCCAATGTCCCATTAACCCAGTCCAATGTCCCTCTCACCCATTCCAATAACACGCCCACCCAGTGCCATATTCCACTCACCCAGTGCCATATTCCACTCACCCAGTCCAATATCCCACTCACCCAGTCCAATATCCCACTCACCCAGGCCAATACCCCACTCAGCCAGACCAATACCCCACTCACCCAGGCCAATATCCCACTCACCCAGGCCAATACCCCACTCACCCAGGCCAATACCCCACTCACCCAGGCCAATACCCCACTCACCCAGGCCAATATCCCACTCACCCAGTCCACTATCCCACTCACGCAGTCCAATTTCCCACTCACCCAGTCCAATATCACACCCACGAAGTCCAATGTCACATTAACACAGTCCAATGTCCCTCTCACCCATTCCAATAACACGCCCACCCAGTGCCATATTCCACTCACCCAGTCCAATATCCCACTCACCCAGTCCAATATCCCACTCACCCAGTCCAATATCCCACTCACCCAGTCCAATATCCCACTCACCCAGTCCAATATCCCACTCACCCAGTCCAATATCCCACTCACCCAGTCCAATATCCCACTCACCCAGTCCAATATCCCACTCACCCAGTCCAATATCCCACTCACCCAGTCCAATATCCCACTCACCCAGTCCAATATCCCACTCACCCAGTCCAATATCCCAAACACCCAGTCCAATATCCCACTCACCCAGTCCAATATCCCACTCACCCAGTCCAATATCCCACTCACCCAGTCCAATATCCCACTCACCCAGTCCAATATCCCACTCACCCAGTCCAATATCCCACTCACCCATTCCAATACTCCGCTCACCGTGTCCAATATCCCACTCACCCAGTCCAATATCCCACTCACACAGTCCAATATTCCTCTCAAACAGTACAATATCCCACTCACCCAGTCCAATATCCCACCCACCCAGTCCAATACCCCACTCACCCAGTCCAATATCCCACTCACCCAGTCCAATATCACACTCATCCAGTCCAATATCACACCCACCAAGTTCTATATCCCACTCACCCAGTCCAATATCCCACTCACCCAGTCCAATATCCCACTCACCGAGTCCAATATCCCACTCACCCAGGCCAATACCCCACTCACCCAGGCCAATACCCCACTCACCCAGGCCAATACCCCACTCACCCAGGCCAATACCCCACTCACCCAGGCCAATACCCCACTCACCCAGGCCAATATCCCACTCACCCAGTCCAATATCCCACTCACCCAGTCCAATTTCCCACTCACCCAGTCCAATATTACACCCACGAAGTCCAATGTCCCATTAATCCAGTCCAATGTCCCTCTCACCCATTCCAATAACACGCCCACCCAGTCCAATATCCCACTCACCCAGTCCAATATCCCACTCACCCAGTCCAATATCCCACTCACCCAGTCCAATATCCCACTCACCCAGTCCAATATCCCACTCACCCAGTCCAATATCCCACTCACCCAGTCCAATATCCCACTCACCCAGTCCAATATCCCACTCACCCAGTCCAATATCCCACTCACCCAGTCCAATATCCCACTCACCCAGTCCAATATCCCACTCACCCAGTCCAATATCCCACTCACCCAGTCCAATATCACACTCACCCAGTCCAATATCCCACTCACCCAGTCCAATATCCCACTCACCCAGTCCAATATCCCACTCACCCAGTCCAATATCCCACTCACCCAGTCCAATATCCCACTCACCCAGTCCAATATCCCAATCACCCAGTCCAATATCCCAATCACCCAGTCTAATATCCCGCTCACCCAATCTAATATCCCGCTCACCCAGTCCAATATCCCACTCACCCAGTCCAATATCCCACTCACCCAGTCCAATATCCCACTCACCCAGTCCAATATCCCACTCACCCAGTCCAATATCCCACTCACCCAGTCCAATATCCCACTCACCCAGTCCAACATCCCACTCACCCAGTCCAACATCCCACTCACCCATCCCAACATCCCACTCACCCAGTCCAATATCCCACTCACCCAGTCCAATATCCCACTCACACAGTCCAATATTCCTCTCAAACAGTACAATATCCCACTCACCCAGTCCAATATCCCACTCACCCAATCCAATATCACACTCATCCAGTCCAATATCACTCCCACCAAGTTCTATATCCCACTCACCCAGTCCAATATCCCACTCACCCAGTCCAATATCCCACTCACCCAGTCCAATACCCCACTCACCCAGGCCAATACCCCACTCACCCAGGCCAATACCCCACTCTCTCAGGCCAATACCCCACTCTCACAGGCCAATACCTAACTCACCCAGGCCAATATCCCACTCACCCAATCCAATATCACACTCACCCAGTCCACTATCCCACTCACCCAGTCCAATTTCCCACTCACCCAGTCCAATTTCCCACTCACCCAGTCCAATATCACACCCACGAAGTCCAATGTCCCATTAACCCAGTCCAATGTCCCTCTCACCCATTCCAATAACACGCCCACCCAGTGCCATATTCCACTCACCCAGTGCCATATTCCACTCACCCAGTCCAATATCCCACTCACCCATTCCAATATCCCACTCACCCAGTCCAATATCCCACCCACCCAGTCCAATATCCCACTCACCCAGTCCAATATCCCAATCACCCAGTCCAATAACCCAATCACCCAGTCCAATATCCCACTCAGCCAGTCCAATATCCCAATCACCCAGTCCAATATCCCACTCACCCAGTCCAATATCCCACTCACCCAGTCCAATATCCCACTCACCCAGTCCAATATTCCACTCACCCAGTCCAATATTCCACTCACCCAGTCCAATATCCCACTCACCCAGTCCAACATCCCACTCACCCATCCCAACATCCCACTCACCCATCCCAACATCCCACTCACCCAGTCCAATATCCCACTCACCCAGTCCACTATCCCACTCACCCAGTCCACAATCCCACTCACCCAGTCCACTATCCCAAACACCCAGTCCAATTTCCCACTCACCCACTCCAATATCACACCCACCCAGTCCAATGTCCCATTAACCCAGTCCAATGTCCCACTCACCCATTCCAATAACATGCCCACCCAATGCCATATTCCACTCACCCAGTCCAATATCCCACTCACCCAGTCCAATATCCCACTCACCCAGTCCAATATCCCACTCACCCAGTCCAATATCCCACTCACCCAGTCCAATATCCCACTCACCCAGTCCAACATCCCACTCACCCAGTCCAACATCCCACTCACCCAGTCCAATATCCCACTCACCCAGTCCAGTATCCCACTCACTCAGCTCCGTATCCCACTCACTCAGCTCCGTATCCCACTCACTCAGCACCGTATCCCACTCACTCAGCCCCATATCCCACTCACACAGCCCCTTATCACACACAATCAGCACTGTAACCCATTCGCCCAGTCCCTTATCCCACTCACTCAACCCCGAATCCCATTCGCCCAGCCCAATATCCCACTCACCCAGTCCAAAATCCCACTCACCCAGCCCAAAATCCCACTCATTCAATCCAATATTCCACTCATTCAATCCAATATTCCACTCACTCAATTCAATATCCCTCTCACCATGTCCAATATACCTCTCACCAAGTCCAATACCCCACACACCCAGTCCAATACCCCACTCACCCAGTCCACTATCCCACTCACCCAGTGCACTATCCCACTCACGCAGTCCACTATCCCACTCACCCAGTCCACTATCCCACTCACCCAGTCCACTATCCCAAACACCCAGTCCAATATCCCACTCACCCAGTCCAATATCCCACTCACCCAGTCCAATATCCCACTCACCCAGTCCAATATCCTACTCACCCAGTCCAATATCCCACTCACCCAGTCCAATATCCCACTCACCCAGTCCAATATCCCACTCACCCAGTCCAATATCCCAATCACCGAGTCCAATATCCCACTCACCCAGTTCAATATCCCACTCACCCAGTCCAATATCCCAATCACCCAGTCCAATATCCCAATCACCCAGTCCAATATCCTACTCACCCAATCCAGTATCCCACTCACCCAATCCAATATCCCACTCAGACATTCCAATACCCCACTCACCCAGTCCAAAATCCCACACACACAGTCCAATATTCGTCTCACAAAGTACAATACCACACTTACCCAGTCCAATATCCCACTCACCCATTCCAATATCCCACTCACACAGTCCAATATTCCTCTCAAACAGTACAATATCCCACTCACCCAATCCAATATCACACTCATCCAGTCCAATATCACACCCACCAAGTTCTATATCCCACTCACCCAGTCCAATATCCCACTCACCCAGTCCAATATCCCACTCACCCAGTCCAATATCCCACTCACCCAGTCCAATATCCCACTCACCCAGTCCAATATCCCACTCACCCAGTCCAATATCCCACTCACGCTGGCCAATACCCCACTCACCCAGGCCAATACCCCACTCACCCAGGCCAATACCCCACTCACCCAGGCCAATTCCCCACTCACCCAGGCTAATACCCCACTCACCCAGGCCAATATCCCACTCACCCAGGCCAATATCCCACTCACCCCGTTCACTATCCCACTCACCCAGTCCAATTTCCCACTCACCCAGTCCAATTTCCCACTCACCCAGTCCAATATCACACCGACGAAGTCCAATGTCCCATTAACCCAGTCCAATGTCCCTCTCACCCATTCCAATAACACACCCACCCAGTGCCATATTCCACTCACCCAGTAAAATATCCCACTCACCCAGTCCAATATCCCACTCACCCAGTCCAATATCCCACTCACCCAGTCCAATATCCCACTCACCCAGTCCAATATCCCACTCACCCAGTCCAATATCCCACTCACCCAGTCCAATATCCCACTCACCCAGTCCAATATCCCACTCACCCAGTCCAATATCCCAATCACCCAGTCCAATATCCCAATCACCCAGTCCAATATCCCAATCACCCAGTCCAATATCCCGCTCACCCAATCTAATATCCCGCTCACCCAGTCCAATATCCCACTCACCCAGTCCAATATCCCACTCACCCAGTCCAATATCCCACTCACCCAGTCCAATATCCACCTCACCCAGTCCAATATCCCACTCACCCAGTCCAATATCCCACTCACCCAGTCCAATATCCCACTCACCCAGTCCAACATCCCACTCACCCATCCAAACATCCCACTCACCCAGTCCAATATCCCACTCACCCAGTCCAATATCCCACTCACCCAGTCCAATATCCCACTCACCCAGTCCAATATCCCACTCACACAGTCCAATATTCTTCTCAAACAGTACAATATCCCACTCACCCAGTCCAATACCCCACTCACCCAGGCCAATACAACACTCACACAGGCCAATACCCCACTCACCCAGGCCAATATCCCACTCACCCAATCCAATATCACACTCACCCAGTCCACTATCCCACTCACCCAGTCCAATTTCCCACTCACCCAGTCCAATTTCCCACTCACCCAGTCCAATTTCCCAATCACCCAGTCCAATATCACACCCACGAAGTCCAATGTCCCATTAACCCAGTCCAATGTCCCTCTCACCCATTCCAATAACACGCCCACCCAGTGCCATATTCCACTCACCCAGTGCCATATTCCACTCACCCAGTCCAATATCCCACTCACCCAGTCCAATATCCCACTCACCCAGTCCAATATCCCACTCACCCAGTCCAATATCCCACTCACCCAGTCCAATGTCCCATTAACCCAGTCCAATGTCCCACTCACCCATTCCAATAACACGCCCACCCTGTGCCATATTCCACTCACCCAGTCCAATATCCCACTCACCCAGTCCAATATCCCACTCACCCAGTCCAACATCCCACTCACCCAGTCCAACATCCCACTCACCCAGTCCAATATCCCACTCACCCAGTCCAATATCCCACTCACCCAGTCCAATATCACACTCACCAAGTCCAATATCACACTCACCCTGTCCAATATCACACTCACACAGTCCAATATCCCACTCACCCAGTCCAATATCCCAATCACCCAGTCCAATATCCCAATCACCCAGTCCAATATCCCAATCACCCAGTCCAATATCCCACTCACCCAATCTAATATCCCACTCACCCAATCCAATATCCCACTCAGACATTCCAATACCCCACTCACCCAGTCCAATATCCCACTCACCCAGTCCAATATCCCAATCACCCAGTCCAATATCCCAATCACCCAGTCCAATATCCCAATCACCGAGTCCAATATCCCACTCACCCAATCCAATATCCCACTCACCCAATCCATTATCCCACTCAGACATTCCAATACCCCACTCACCCAGTCCAATATCCCACTCACACAGTCCAAAATTCGTCTCACACAGTACAATACCACACTTACCCAGTCCAATTTCCCACTCACCCAGTCCAATTTCCCTCTCACCCACGAAGTCCAATGTCCCATTAACCCAGTCCAATGTCCCTCTCACGCATTCCAATAACACGCCCACCGAGTGCCATATTCCACTCACCCAGTGCCATATTCCACTCACCCAGTCCAATATCCCACTCACCCAGTCCAATATCCCACTCACCCGTTCCAATATCCCACTCACCCGGTCCAATATCCCACTCACCCGGTCCAATATCCCACTCACCCGGTCCAATATCCCACTCACCCGGTCCAATATCCCACTCACCCGGTCCAATATCCCACTCACCCGGTCCAATATCCCAATCACCCAGTCCAATATCCCAATCACCCAGTCCAATATCCCGCTCACCCAATCTAATATCCCGCTCACCCAGTCCAATATCCCACTCACCCAGTCCAATATCCCACTCACCCAGTCCAATATCCCACTCACCCAGTCCAATATCCCACTCACCCAGTCCAATATCCCACTCACCCAGTCCAACATCCCACTCACCCAGTCCAACATCCCACTCACCCATCCCAACATCCCACTCACCCATCCCAACATCCCACTCACCCAGTCCAATATCCCACTCACCCAGTCCAATATCCCACTCACACAGTCCAATATTCCTCTCAAACAGTACAATATCCCACTCACCCAGTCCAATATCCCACTCACCCAATCCAATATCACACTCATCCAGTCCAATATCACACCCACCAAGTTCTATATCCCACTCACCCAGTCCAATATCCCACTCACCCAGTCCAATATCCCACTCACCCAGGCCAATACCCCACTCACCCAGGCCAATACCCCACTCACCCAGGCCAATACCCCACTCACCCAGGCCAATACCCCACTCACCCAGGCCAATACCCCACTCACACAGGCCAATACCCCACTCACACAGGCCAATACCCCACTCACACAGGCCAATATCCCACTCACCCAATCCAATATCACACTCACCCAGTCCACTATCCCACCCACGAAGTCCAATGTCCCATTAACCCAGTCCAATGTCCCTCTCACCCATTCCAATAACACGCCCACCCAGTGCCATATTCAACTCACCCAGTGCCATATTCCACTCACCCAGTGCCATATACCACTCACCCAGTGCCATATACCACTCACCCAGTCCAATATCCCACTCACCCAGTCCAATATCCCACTCACCCAGTCCAATATCCCACTCACCCAGTCCAATATCCCACTCACCCAGTCCAATATCCCACTCACCCAGTCCAATATCCCACTCACCCAGTCCAATATCCCACTCACCCAGTCCAATATCCCAATCACCCAGTCCAATATCCCACTCAGCCAGTCCAATATCCCAATCACCCAGTCCAAAATACCACTCACCCAGTCCAATATCCCACTCACCCAGTCGATTATCACGCTCACCCAGTCCAATATCCCACTCACCCAGTCCAACATCCCACTCACCCAGTCCAACATCCCACTCACCCAGTCCAACATCCCACTCACCCATCCCAACATCCCACTCACCCAGTCCAATATCCCACTCACCCAGTCCACTATCCCACTCACCCAGTCCACTATCCCACTCACCCAGTCCACTATCCCAAACACCCAGTCCAATTTCCCACTCACCCAGTCCAATATCACACCCACGAAGTCCAATGTCCCATTAACCCAGTCCAAAGTCCCACTCACCCATTCCAATAACACGCCCACCCAGTCCAATATCCCACTCACCCAGTCCAATATCCCACTCACCCAGTCCAATATCCCACTCACCCAGTCCAATATCCCACTCACCCAGTCCAATATCCCACTCACCCAGTCCAATATCCCACTCACCCAGTCCAATATCCCACTCACCCAGTCCAATATCCCACTCACCCAGGCCAATACCCCACTCACCCAGGCCAATACCCCACTCACCCAGGCCAATATCCCACTCACCCAATCCAATATCCCACTCACCCAGTCCACTATCCCACTCACCCAGTCCAATTTCCGACTCACCGAGTCCAATTTCCCACTCACCCAGTCCAATATCACACCCACGAATTCCAATGTCCCATTAACCCAGTCCAATGTCCCTCTCACCCATTCCAATAACACGCCCACCCAGTGCCATATTCCACTCACCCAGTCCAATATCCCACTCACCCAGTCCAATATCCCACTCACCCAGTCCAATATCCCACTCACCCAGTCCAATATCCCACTCACCCAGTCCAATATCCCACTCACCCAGTCCAATATCCCACTCACCCAGTCCAATATCCCACTCACCCAGTCCAATATCCCAATCACCCAGTCCAATATCCCAATCACCCAGTCCAATATCCCGCTCACCCAATCCAATATCCCGCTCACCCAGTCCAATATCCCACTCACCCAGTCCAATATCCCACTCACCCAGTCCAATATCCCACTCACCCAGTACAATATCCCACTCACCCAGTACAATATCCCACTCACCCAGTCCAACATCCCACTCACCCATCCCAACATCCCACTCACCCATCCCAACATCCCACTCACCCAGTCCAATATCCCACTCACCCAGTCCAGTATCCCACTCACTCAGCTCCGTATCCCACTCACTCAGCTCCGTATCCCACTCACTCAGCACCGTATCCCACTCACTCAGCACCGTATCCCACTCACTCAGCCCCATATCCCCCTCACACAGCCCCTTATCACACTCAATCAGCCCTGTAACACATTCGCCGAGTCCCTTATCCCACTCGCTCAGCCCCGTATCCCATTCGCCCAGCCCAATATCCCACTCACCCAGTCCAAAATCCCACTCACCCAGCCCAAAATCCCACTCATTCAATCCAATATTCAACTCATTCAATCCAATATTCCACTCACTCAATTCAATATCCCTCTCACCAAGTCCAATATGCCTCTCACCAAGTCCAATACCCCACACACCCAGTCCAATACCCCACACACCCAGTCCAATACCCCACTCACCCAGTCCAATATCCCACTCACCCAGTCCACTATCCCACTCACCCAGTCCACTATCCCACTCACCCAGTCCACTATCCCACTAACCCAGTCCACTATCCCACTCACCCAGTCCACTATCCCACTCACCCAGTCCACTATCCCACTCACCCAGTCCACTATCCCAAACACCCAGTCCAATATCCCACTCACCCAGTCCAATATCCCACTCACCCAGTCCAATATCCCACTCACCCAGTCCAATATCCCACTCACCCAGTCCAATATCCCACTCACCCAGTCCAATATCCCACTCACCCAGTCCAATATCCCACTCACCCAGTCCAATACTCCGCTCACCGAGTCCGATATCCCACTCACACAGTCCAATATCCCACTCACACAGTCCAATATTCCTCTCAAACAGTACAATATCCCACTCACCCAGTCCAATATCCCACTCACCCAATCCAATATCACACTCATCCAGTCCAATATCACACCCACCAAGTTCTATATCCCACTCACCCAGTCCAATATTCCACTCACCCAGTCCAATATCCCACTCACCCAGTCCAATATCCCACTCACCCAGTCCAATACCCCACTCACCCAGGCCAATACCCCACTCACCCAGGCCAATACCCCACTCACCCAGGCCAATACCCCACTCACCCAGGCCAATATCCCACTCACCCAATCCAATATCCCACTCACCCAGTCCACTATCCCACTCACCCAGTCCAATTTCCCACTCACCCAGTCCAATTTCCCACTCACCCAGTCCAATATCACACCCACGAAGTCCAATGTCCCATTAACCCAGTCCAATGTCCCTCTCACCCATTCCAATAACACGCCCACCCAGTGCCATATCCCACTCACCCAGTCCAATATCCCACTCACCCAGTCCAATATCCCACTCACCCAGTCCAATATCCCACTCACCCAGTCCAATATCCCACTCACCCAGTCCAATATCCCACTCACCCAGTCCAATATCCCACTCACCCAGTCCAATATCCCACTCACCCAGTCCAATATCCCACTCACCCAGTCCAATATCCCACTCACCCAGTCCAATATCCCACTCACCCAGTCCAATATCCCACTCACCCAGTCCAATATCCCACTCACCCAGTCCAATATCCCACTCACCCAGTCCAATATCCCACTCACCCAGTCCAATATCCCACTCACCCAGTCCAATATCCCACTCACCCAGTCCAATATCCCACTCGCCCAGTCCAATATCCCACTCGCCCAGTCCAATATCCCACTCGCCCAGTCCAATATCCCACTCGCCCAGACCAATATCCCACTCAGCCAGTCCAACATCCCACTCACCCATCCCAACATCCCACTCACCCAGTCCAATATCCCACTCACTCAGCTCCGTATCCCACTCACTCAGCACCGTATCCCACTCACTCAGCACCGTATCCCACTCACTCAGCACCGTATCCCACTCACTCAGCCCCATATCCCACTCACACAGCCCCTTATCACACTCAATCAGCCCTGTAACCCATTCGCCCAGTCCCTTATCCCACTCACTCAGCCCCGTATCCCATTCGCCCAGCCCAATATCCCACTCACCCAGTCCAAAATCCCACTCACCCAGCCCAAAATCCCACTCATTCAATCCAATATTCCACTCATTCAATCCAATATTCCACTCACTCCATTCAATATCCCTCTCACCAAGTCCAATATACCTCTCACCAAGTCCAATACCCCACACACCCAGTCCAATACCCCACACACCCAGTCCAATATCCCACTCACCCAGTCCACTATCCCACTCACCCAGTCCACTATCCCACTCACCCAGTCCACTATCCCACTCACCCAGTCCACTATCCCACTCACCCAGTCCACTATCCCACTCACCCAGTCCACTATCCCACTCACCCAGTCCACTATCCCACTCACCCAGTCCACTATCCCACTCACCCAGTCCACTATCCCAAACACCCAGTCCACTATCCCAAACACCCAGTCCAATTTCCCACTCACCCAGTCCAATATCACACCCACCCAGTCCAATGTCCCATTAACCCAGTCCAATGTCCCACTCACCCATTCCAATAACACGCCACCCAGTGCCATATTCCTCTCACCCAGTCCAATATCCCACTCACCCAGTCCAATATCCCACTCACCCAGTCCAATATCCCACTCACCCAGTCCAATATCCCACTCACCCAGCCCAATATCCCATCACCCACTCCAATAGCAGACTCACCCAGCCCAATATCCCACTCACCCAGTGCATTATCCCACTCACACATTCCAATACCTCACTCACCCAGTCCAAAGTCCCACTCACCCGGTCCAATATCCTACTCACCCTGACCAATATCCCACTCACCCATTCCAATACCCCACTCACACATTCCAATATCCCACTCACACAGTCCAATATCACACTCACGCAGTCCAATATCCCACTCACACAGTCCAATATCCCACTCACACAGTCCAATATCCCACTCACACAGTCCAATATCCCACTCACCCAGCCCAATATCCCACTCACCCAGCCCAATATCCCACTCACCCACTCCAATAGCAGACTCACCCAGCCCAATATCCCACTCACCCAGTCCATTATCCCACTCACCCAGTCCATTATCCCACTCACCCAGTCCATTATCCCACTCACCCAGTCCATTATCCCACTCACCCAGTCCATTATCCCACTCACCCAGTCCATTATCCCACTCACCCAGTCCATTATCCCACTCACCCAGTCCATTATCCCACTCACCCAGTCCATTATCCCACTCACCCACTCCATTATCCCACTCACCCACTCCATTATCCCACTCACCCACTCCATTATCCCACTCACCCACTCCATTATCCCACTCACCCACTCCATTATCCCACTCACCCACTCCATTATCCCACTCACCCACTCCATTATCCCACTCACCCACTCCATTATCCCACTCACCCACTCCATTATCCCACTCACCCAGTCCATTATCCCACTCACCCAGTCCATTATCCCACTCACCCAGTCCATTATCCCACTCACCCAGTCCATTATCCCACTCACCCAGTCCAATACCTCACTCACCCAGTCCAAAATCCCACTCACCCAGTCCAAAATCCCACTCACCCAGTCCAATATCCTACTCACCCAGTCCACTAGCCCGCTCACCCAGACCAATATCCCACTCACCCAGTCCAATGTCCCACTAGCTGTGAGGTTGCCAGAAATGAACCAAATCCCCAGCAGGAGGGGAACCTTGACCTTTCAGTGAGGTTTCTAACCCCTCCAGCTTTCATTTCAAATTTAGCCATGATATCTGTAAGTTGGACGGTTTGGTTCACCCTGGGGCCTTGCAGCTCCTGACTGTAATCTGACAGTTAATCCCACTCCACTACTCAGACTGTCATAGATTACAATAATCTCATTTTCCTTTGTAGTAAAGCATCACAAGACATTTCAGAAGGTTAATTTCCAAACAAAATGCCACAGCGATATACACAAGGAGACCTTCAAACACCTTGTTTAGGCCTCACCCCTTTGATCTTTGGCCTACATTTGCTCCAATTTATGCAACTTCTGATTTTACAATTCTCATTATTTTTCAAATATTCCCTCCCACGATCACTATAACCTCCTCCAGCCCCGACAACCCTCCCTATCTCTGTAACCTCCTCCAGCCCCGACAACCCTCCCTATCTCTGTAACCTCCTCCAGCCCCGACAACCCTCCCTATCTCTGTAACCTCCTCAGCCCCGACAACCCTCCCTATCTCTGTAACCTCCTCCAGCCCCGACAACCCTCCCTATCTCTGTAACCTCCTCCAGCCCCGACAACCCTCCCTATCTCTGTAACCTCCTCCAGCCCCGACAACCCTCCCTATCTCTGTAACCTCCTCCAGCCCCGACAACCCTCCCTATCTCTGTAACCTCCTCCAGCCCCGACAACCCTCCCTATCTCTGTAACCTCCTCCAGCCCCGACAACCCTCCCTATCTCTGTAACCTCCTCCAGCCCCGACAACCCTCCCTATCTCTGTAACCTCCTCCAGCCCCGACAACCCTCCCTATCTCTGTAACCTCCTCCAGCCCCGACAACCCTCCCTATCTCTGTAACCTCCTCCAGCCCCGACAACCCTCGCTATCTCTGTAACCTCCTCCAGACCCTACACCCCTCCCTACCTCTGTAACCTCCTCCAGCCCATACAACCCTCCCTATCTCTGTCACCTCCTCCAGCCCTGACACCCTCCCTATCTCTGTAACCTCCTCCAGCCTCTACAACCCTCCCTATCTCTGTAACCTCCTCCAGCCTCTACAACCCTCCCTATCTCTAACCTCCTCCAGCCTCCACAACCCTCCCTATCTCTGTAACCTCCTCCACCCTATACTCTGTAACCTTGACCTACATACGCAGGATCAGCATCTGAGACACAGCCGGACGTTCAGGTACTAGACGGGATTAAATCTTTCCATTTCCCTTGCTGTGGACTGGAGATGTACAGCAGCTTACACTGAGACACACACGCCAGGTGCAGTTACAGAACATATTGAATTACTGCCAACCTCTCAACGTGGACCCTGTCTGTTTAGGCCTATAGGCTCTTAGTATTGCATTGACTGCACAAATGTTAAATCGCGGGTGCCCTCTTGTCTTACACTTGTATCTTGCACCATGAGGCTCTGGTCTGTGGTCGGAAACAGGCTGGACACTGTTAGCAGGTTCGCTTCACCACAGCCCACACAGGTCATTGCATTTTAGTGGCTTCAATGGCCTTTTCATCTGGTCTGTCTGTCAAGCCGCAGACTCGCAGTGAAAGGGACCTCGCTGGTCTCCCACAGTGAAACAATCAACAAAGGGACGGAAAGAAATCTGGGCGTCTGCTCTTGCGAGTGAGACTTGAGAAAGGTAAGGTGAGCCGACACCTCAATGTGACAGAGAGGGAGGATGCGATTGGCCCATCAGAATGTTACCCTCGAAACAGCAACTCTTCCAGTCCCTTAAACCAACACATTCAGGAACGTATAACACCGCCAATTCAATATCCCACTCGCTCAGCCCCGTATCCCACTCGCTCAGCCCCGTATCCCACTCACCCGTTCCCGTATCCCAGTCACCCATTCCCATATCCCACTCCCTCAGCCTCATCTCCCACTCCCTCAGCCGCGTATTCCACTCGCTCAGCCCCGTATCCCACTCGCTCAGCCCCGTATCCCACTCGCTCAGCCCCGTATCCCACTCGCTCAGCCCCGTATCCCACTCGCTCAGCCCCGTATCCCACTCGCTCAGCCCCGTATCCCACTCGCTCAGCCACGTATCCCAGTCACCCATTCCCATATCCCACTTGCTCAGCCTCATATCCCACTTGCTAAGCCTCATATCCCACTCGCTCAGCCTTCGTATCATACTCACTCAGCCCCGTATCCACTCACTCAGCCCCTTGCCCCACCCACTCAGCCTAATGTCTTACTCACTCAGCTCTGTATCCCACTCGCTCAGCCCCGTATCCCACTCGCTCAGCCCCGTATCCCACTCGCTCAGCCATGTATCCCACTCACTCAGCCCCTTGTCTCACTCACACAGACCGTATCTCATTCCCCCAGTCCTGTATACCACTCACTCAGCCCCATATCCCATTCTCCCAGCCCAATATCTCACTCATCCGATCATATATCCCACTCACCCACTCCAATATCCCACTCACCCACTCCAATATCCCACTCACCCACTCCAATATCCCACTCACCCACTCCAATATCCCACTCACCCACTCCAATATCCCACTCACCCACTCCAATATCCCACTCACCCACTCCAATATCCCACTCACCCACTCCAATATCCCACTCACCCACTCCAATATCCCACTCACCCACTCCAAAATCCCACTCACCCACTCCAAAATCCCACTCACCCACTCCAATATCTTACTCACTCAGTCCACTAGCCCACTCACCCAGTCCAATGTCCCACTAGCTGTGAGGTTGCCAGAAATGAACCAAATCCCCAGCAGGAGGGGAAATTTGACCTTTCAGTGAGGTTTCTCACCCCTCCAGCTTTCATTTCAATTTTAGCCATGGTATCTTTAAGTTGGACGGTTTGGATCACCCTGGGGCCTTGCAGCTCCTGACTGTAATCTGACAGTAAAACCCACTCCACTACTCAGTTATAGATTACAATAATGTAATTTTCCTTTGTAGTAAAGCATCACAAGACATTTCACAAGGTTAATTTCCAAACAAAATGCGACAGCGATATACACAAGGAGACCTTCGAACACCCTGTTTAGGCTTCACCCCTTTGATCTTTGACCTACATTTGCTCCAATTTATGCAACTTCTGATTTTATAATTCTCATTATTTTTCAAATATTCCCTCCCACGATCACTATAATCTCCTCCAGCCTCTACAACCCTCCCTATCTCTGTAACCTCTTCCAGCCTCTACAACCCTCCCAATCTCTGTAACCTCTTCCAGCCTCTACAACACGCCCTATCTCTGTAACCTCTTCCAGCCTCTACAACCCTCCCTATCTCTATAACCTCCTCCACCCTGTCCCCTGTAACCTTAACCTACATACGCAGGATCTGCGTCTGAGACACAGCCGGACGGTCAGGTACTAGAAGGGATTAAATCTTTCCATTTCCCCTGCTGTGGACTGGAGATGTACAGCAGCTTACACTGAGACACACACGCCAGGTGCAGTTACAGAATGTATTGAATTACTGCCAACCTCTCAACGTGGACCCTGTCTGTTTAGTCCAATAGGCACTTAATATTGTATTAACTGCACAAGTGTTAAATCGCGGGTGCCCTCTTGTCTTACACTTGCATCTTGCACCATGAGGCTCTGGTCTGTGGTCTGAAACAGGCTGGACAATGTTAGCAGGTTCGCTTCACCACAGCCCGCACAGGTCATTGCATTTTAGTGGCTTCAATGGCCTTTTCATCTGGTCTCTGTCTGTCAAGCCGCAGACTCGCAGTGAAAGGGACCTCGCTGGTCTCCCACAGTGAAACAATCAACAAAGGGACGGAAAGAAATCTGGGCGTCTGCTCTTGCGAGTGAGACTTGAGAAAGGTAAGGTGAGCAGACACCTCAATGTGACAGAGAGGGAGGATGCGATTGGCCCATCAGAATGTTACCCTCGAGACAGCAACTCTTCCAGTCCCTTAAACCAACACATTCAGGAATGTATAACACCGTCAATTCAATATCCCACTCGCTCAGCCCCGTATTCCACTCGCTCAGCCCCGTACCCACTCGCTCAGCCCCGCATCCCACTCACCCGTTCCCGTATCCCAATCACCCATTTCCATAACCCACTCACTCAGCCTTCGTATCCCACTCGCTCAGCCCCGTATCCCACTCGCTCAGCCCCGTATCCCACTCGCTCAGCCCCGTATCCCACTCGCTCAGCCCCTTGTCTCACTCGCTCAGCCCCTTGTCTCACTCGCTCAGCCCCTTGTCTCACTCACACTGACCGTATCCCATTCGCCCAGTGCTGTATCCCACTCACTCAGCCCCGTATCCCACTCACTCAGCCCCGTATCCCACTCACTCAGCCCCTTGTCTCACTCGCTCAGCCCCGTATCCCACTCACTCAGCCCCTTGTCTCACTCACACTGACCGTATCCCATTCGCCCAGTGCTGTATCCCACTCACACAGTCCAATATTCCACTCACCCAATCCAATATCCCACTCACCCAATCCAATATCCCACTCACCCAATCCAATATCCCACTCACCCAATCCAATATCCCACTCACCCAATCCAATATCCCACTCACCCAATCCAATATCCCACTCACCCAATCCAATATCCCACTCACCCAATCCAATATCACACTCACCCAGTCCAATATCACACTCACCCAATCCAATATCACACTCACCCTGTCCAATATCACACTCACCCTGTCCAATACCCCACTCACCCAGTCCACTAACCCACTCACCCAATCCAATTTCCCACTACCCAGTCCAATGTCACACCAACTGTGAGGTTGCCAGAAATGAACAAAATCCCCAGCGGGAGGGGAACTTTGACCTTTCAGTGAGGTTTCTCACCCCTCCAGCTTTCATTTCAAGTTCGGCCATGATATCTGTAAGTTGGACGGTTTGGATCACCCTGGGGCCTTGCAGCTCCTGACTGTAATCTGACAGTAAAACCCACTCCACTACTCAGACTGTCCTAGATTACAATAATGTAATTTTCCTTTGTAGTAAAGCATCACAAAAGATTTCACAAGGTTAATTGCCAAACAAAATGCGACAGCGATATACACAAGGAGACCTTCAAACACCCTGTTTAGGCTTCACCCCTTTGATTGTTGACCTACATTTGCTCCCATTAATGCAACTTCTGATGCTATAATTCCATTTCTTTTTCAAATATTCCCTCCCACGATCACTATACCCTCCTCCAGCCTCTACAACCCTCCCTATCTCTGTAACCGCCTCCAGCCTCTACAACCCTCCCTATCTCTGTAACCTCCTCCACCCTGTACTCTGTAACCTTGACCTACATACGCAGGATCAGCATCTGAGACACAGCCGGACGTTCAGGTACTAGACAGGATTAAATCTTTCCATTTCCCCTGCTGTGGACTGGAGATGTACAGCAGCTTACACTGAGACACACACGCCAGGTGCAGTTACAGAACGTATTGAATTACTGCCAACCTCTCAACGTGGACCCGCTCTGTTTAGTCCAGTAGGCATTTAACATTGTATTGACTGCACAAGTGTTAAATCGCGGGTGCCCTCTTGTCTTACACTTGTATCTTGCACCATGAGGCTCTGGTCTGTGGTCGGAAACAGGCTGGACAATGTTAGCAGGTTCGCTTCACCACAGCCCACACAGGTCATTGCATTTTAGTGGCTCCAATGGCCTTTTCATCTGGTCTCTGTCTGTCAAGCCGCAGACTCGCAGTGAAAGGGACCTCGCTGGTCTCCCACAGTGAAACAATCAACAAAGGGACGGAAAGAAATCTGGGCGTCTTCTCTTGCGAGTGAGACTTGAGAAAGGTAAGGTGAGCAGACACCTCAATGTGACAGAGAGGGAGGATGCGATTGGCCCATCAGAATGTTACCCTCGAGACAGCAACTCTTCCAGTCCCTTAAACCAACACATTCAGGAACGTATAACACCGTCAATTCAATATCCCACTCGCTCAGCCCCGTACCCACTCGCTCAGCCCCGTACCCACTCGCTCAGCCCCGTACCCACTCGCTCAGCCCCGTATCCCACTCGCTCAGCCCCGTATCCCACTCGCTCAGCCCCGTATCCCACTCGCTCAGCCCCGTATCCCACTCACCCATTCCCGTATCCCAATCACCCATTTCCGTATCCCACTCGCTCAGCCTTCGTATCCCACTCGCTCAGCCTTCGCATCCCACTCGCTCAGCCTTCGCATCCCACTCGCTCAGCCTTCGCATCCCACTCGCTCAGCCTTCGCATCCCACTCGCTCAGCCTTCGCATCCACTCGCTCAGCCTTCGCATCCCACTCGCTCAGCCTTCGCATCCCACTCGCTCAGCCTTCGTATCCACTCGCTCAGCCTTCGTATCCACTCGCTCAGCCCCTTGCCCCACCCACTCAGCCCCTTGCCCCACCCACTCAGCCCCTTGCCCCACCCACTCAGCCTAATGTCTTACTCACTCAGCTCTGTATCCCACTCACTCAGCTCTGTATCCCACTCGCTCAGCCTTCGTATCCACTCGCTCAGCCCCTTGCCCCACCCACTCAGCCCCTTGCCCCACCCACTCAGCCTAATGTCTTACTCACTCAGCTCTGTATCCCACTCGCTCAGCTCTGTATCCCACTCGCTCAGCCTTCGTATCCCACTCGCTCAGCCTTCGTATCCCACCCGCTCAGCCCCTTGCCCCACCCGCTCAGCCCCTTGCCCCACCCGCTCAGCCCCTTGCCCCACCCGCTCAGCCCCGTATCCCACCCGCTCAGCCCCGTATCCCACTCGCTCAGCCCCGTATCCCACTCAATCAGCCCCTTGTCTCACTCACACTGACCGTATCCCATTCGCCCAGTGCTGTATCCCACTCACTTAGCCCGGTATCCCACTCACCCAGGCCAATATTCCACTCACCCAGTCCAATATCCCACTCACCCAGTCAAATTTCCCACTCACCCAATCCAATATCCCACTCACCCAATCCAATATCACACTCACCCTGTCCAATACCCCACTCACCCTGTCCAATACCCCACTCACCCAGTCCAATATCCCACTCACCCAGTCCAATACCCCACTCACCCAGTCCAATACCCCACTCACCCTGTCCAATATCCCACTCACCCAGTCCAATATCCCACTCACCCAGTCCAATACCCCACTCACCCTGTCCAATATCCCACTCACCCTGTCCAATACCCCACTCACCCTGTCCACTAACCCACTCACCCAATCCAATATCCCACTACTCAGTCCAATGTCCCACCAAATGTGAGGTTGATAGAAATGAACAAAATCCCCAGCGGGAGGGGAACTTTGACCTTTCAGTGAGGATTCTCACCCCTCCAGCCTTCATTTCAATTTCGGCCATGATATCTTTAAATTGGACAGTTTGGATCACCCTGGGGCCTTGCAGCTCCTGACTGTAATCTGCCAGTAAAACCCACTCCACTACTCAGACTGTCCTAGATTACAATAATGTAATTTTCCTTTGTAGTAAAGCATCACAAGACATTTCACAAGGTTAATTGCCAAACAAAATGCGACAGCGATATACACAAGGAGACCTTCAAACACCCTGTTTAGGCTTCACCCCTTTGATCTTTGACCTACATTTGCTCCAATTAATGAAACTTCTGATGCTATAATTCCATTTCTTTTTCAAATATTCCCTCCCACGATCACTATACCCTCCTCCAGCCTCTACAACCCTCACTATCTCTGTAACCTCCTCCAGCCTCTACAACCCTCACTATCTCTGTAACCTCCTCCACCCTGTCCTCTGTAACCTTGACCTACATACGCAGGATCAGCATCTGAGACACAGCCGGACGTTCAGGTACTAGACGGGATTAAATCTTTCCATTTCCCCTGCTGTGGACTGGAGATGTACAGCAGCTTACACTGAGACACACACGCCAGGTGCAGTTACAGAACATATTGAATTACTGCCAACCTCTCAACGTGGACCCGCTCTTTTTAGGCCCATAGGCTCTTAGTATTGCATTGACTGCACAAATGTTAAATCGCGGGTGCCCTCTTGTCTTACACTTGTATCTTGCACCATGAGGCTCTGGTCTGTGGTCGGAAACCGGCTGGACAATGTTAGCAGGTTCGCTTCACCACAGCCCACACAGGTCATTGCAGTTTAGTGGCTTCAATGGCCTTTTCATCTGGTCTGTCTGTCAAGCCGCAGACTCGCAGTGAAAGGGACCTCGCTGGTCTCCCACAGTGAAACAATCAACAAAGGGACAGAAAGAAATCTGGGCGTCTTCTCTTGTGAGTGAGACTTGAGAAAGGTAAGGTGAGCAGACACCTCAATGTGACAGAGGGGGAGGATGCGATTGGCCCATCAGAATGTTACCCTCGAAACAGCAACTCTTCCAGTCCCTTAAACCAACACATTCAGGAACGTATAACACCGTCAATTCAATATCCCACTCGCTCAGCCCCGTACCCACTCGCTCAGCCCCGTACCCACTCGCTCAGCCCCGTATCCCGCTCAGCCTTCGTATCATTCTCACTCAGCCCCCTGCCCCACCCACGCAGACCTGTATCCCACACACTCAGCCCCGTACCCCACACAAAGCCCCTTGTCCCACCCACTCAGCCCCTTGGCTCACTCACTCAGCTCTGTATCCCACTCGCTCAGCCCCATATCCCAACTGTTCAGCATCATATCCCAGTCACTCAGCCCCTGACCTCAATCTTCCAGCCCCTTGTCTCACTGACTCAGACCGTATCCCACTCACTCAGCTCAGCAACCCACTCACTCAGCCCCTTATCCCACTCGCCCACTCCACTATCCCACTCGCCCACTCCACTATCCCACTCGCCCACTCCACTATCCCACTCGCCCACTCCACTATCCCACTCGCCCACTCCACTATCCCACTCGCCCACTCCACTATCCCACTCGCCCAGCCCAGTATCCCACTCGCCCAGCCCAGTATCCCACTCGCCCAGCCCAGTATCCCACTCGCCCAGCCCAGTATCCCACTCGCCCAGCCCAGTATCCCACTCGCCCAGCCCAGTATCCCACTCGCCCAGCCCAGTATCCCACTCGCCCAGCCCAGTATCCCACTCGCCCAGCCCAGTATCCCACTCACACAGCCCAGTATCCCACTCACACAGCCCAGTATACCACTCACCCATTCCAATACCACACTCACCCTGTCCAATATCTCACGCACCCAGTCCAATATCTCACGCACCCAGTCCAACATTCCACTCACCCCGTTCAATATCACACTCCCCCAATCCAATTTCCCACTCCCCCAGTCCGATATCCCACTCACCCTGTCCAATATACCACTTACCGAATCCAATACCCGACTCACCCAGCCCAATATTCTACTCACCCAGTACAATATTCCACACACCCAGTCCTATATATCCCACTCACTCAGGCCAAAACTCCACTCATCCAGTCCAATAACCCACTCATCCAGTCCACTAACCCACTCATTTAGTCCACTAACCCATTCACCCAGTCCAATGTCCCAATAACTGTGAGGTTGTCAAAAATGAACCAAATCCCCAGCGGGAGGGGAACTTTGACCTTTCAGTGAGGTTTCTCACCCCTCCAGCTTTCATTTCAATTTCGGCCATGATATCTGTAAGTTGGACAGTAAAACCCAAACCACAACTCAGACTGTCATAGATTACAATAATCTCATTTTCCTTTGTAGTAAAGCATCACAAGACATTTCAGAAGGTTAATTTCCAAACAAAATGCGACAGCAATATACACAAGGAGACCTTCAAACACCCTGTTTAGGCTTCACCCCTTTGGTTGTTGACCTACATTTGCTCCCATTTATGCAACTTCTGACTTTATAATTCTCATTCTTTTTCAAATATTCCCTCCCATGATCACTATAACCTTATCCAGCCCCGACAACCCTCCCTTTCCCTGTAACCTCCTCCAGCCTCTACAACCCTCCCTATCTCTGTAACCTCCTCCAGTCCCTACAACCCTCCCTATCTCTGTAACCTCCTCCAGTCCCTACAACCCTCCCAATCTCTGTAACCTCCTCCAGCCCCTACAACCCTCCCTATCTCTGTAACCTCCTCCAGCCTCTACAACCCTCCCTATCTCTGTAACCTCCTCCAGCCTCTACAACCCTCCCTATCTCTGTAACCTCCTCCAGCCTCTACAACCCTCCCTATCTCTGAAACCTCCTCCACCCTGTCCTCTGTAACCTTGACCTACATACACAGGACCTGCATCTGAGACACAGCCGGACGGTCAAGTACTAGACGGGATTAAATCTTTCCATTTCCCCTGCTGTGGACTGGAGATGTACAGCAGCTTACACTGAGACACACACGCCAGGTGCAGTTACAGAACGTATTGAATTACTGCCAACCTCTCAACGTGGACCCTGTCTGTTTAGGTCTATAGGCTCTTAGTATTGCATTGACTGCACAAATGTTAAATCGCGGGTGCCCTCGTCTTACACTTGTATCTTGCACCATGAGGCTCTGGTCTGTGGTCGGAAACAGGCTGGACAATGTTAGCAGGTTCGCTTCACCACAGCCCACACAGGTCATTGCATTTTAGTGGCTCCAATGGCCTTTTCATCTGGTCTCTGTCTGTCAAGCCGCAGACTCGCAGTGAAAGGGACCTCGCTGGTCTCCCACAGTGAAACAATCAACAAAGGGACGGAAAGAAATCTGGGCGTCTTCTCTTGCGAGTGAGACTTGAGAAAGGTAAGGTGAGCAGACACCTCAATGTGACAGAGAGGGAGGATGCGATTGGCCCATCAGAATGTTACCCTCGAAACAGCAACTCTTCCAGTCCCTTAAACCAACACATTCAGGAACGTATAACACCGTCAATTCAATATCCCACTCGCTCAGCCCCGTATCTCACTCACTCAGTCCCGTGCCCACTTGCTCAGCCACAAATCCCACTCACCCATTCCCGTATTCCACTCACACATTTCCATATCCCACTCACTCAGCCTTCGCATCCCACTCGCTCAGCCCCGTATCCATTCACTCAGCCCCTTGTCCCACCCACTCAGCCCCCTGTCTCACTCACTCAGCCCTGTATCCCACTCGCTCAGCCCCATATCCCAGTCGCTCAGCCCCATATCCCATTCTCTAAGCCCCGTATCGCATTTGCACAATCCCGTATCCCACTCACTCAGCCCCGTATCCTATTTGCCCAGCCCAATATCCCACTCACCCGTCCAAAATACAACTCACTCTGTCCAATATCCCACTCAGACAATTTAATATCCCACACGTCCAATCCAATATCCCTGTCACACAGCCCAATATCCCAATCACTATCCAATATCACATTCACCCATTCCAATATCCCAATCACCATGTCCAATATTCCAGTCACCCTGTCCAATACCCCACTCACCCAGTCAAACATCCCACTCACAAATTCCAATATGCCGCTCACCCAGTCCAAGATCCAACTCAACATGTCCAATGGCCCACTCACCCAGTCCAATGGCCCACTCACCCAGTCCAATGGCCCACTCACCCAGTCCAATGGCCCACTCACCCAGTCCAATGGCCCACTCACCCAGTCCAATGGCCCACTCACCCAGTCCAATGGCCCACTCACCCAGTCCAATGGCCCACTCACCCAGTCCAATGGCCCACTCACCCAGTCCAATACCCCACTCACCCAGTCCAATACCCCACTCACCCAGTCCAATACCCCACTCACCCAGTCCAATACCCCACTCACCCAGTCCAATATCCCACTCATCCAGTCCAATATCCCACTCACCCAGTCCAATATCCCACTCAGCCAGTCCAATATGCCAATCATCCAGTCCAATCACCCACTCACCCAGTCCAATATTCCAGTCACCATGTCCTATATCCCACACACCCACTCTAATACTCCACTCACCCTGGCCAATATCCCACTCACCCAGTCAATATACTGCTCACCCAGTCCAATATACCACTAACCGAGTCCAATATCCCACACACTCAGTCCAATACTCCACTCTCCCAGAAGAATATCCCTCTCAACTTATCCTATATCCTACTCACCCAGTCCAATATATCCCACTCATCCAGTCCAATACCCCACTCATCCAGTCCAATATCTCACAAACCGATTCCAATAACCCACTCACCCAGTCCAATATCCCACTCACCCAGTCCAATATGCCAATCACCCAGTCCAATAACCCACTCACCTAGTCCAATATCCCACTCACCATGTCCTATATCCCACGCACCCAGTCTAATACTCCACTCACCCTGTCCAATATCTCACTCACACCTTCCAATATCCCACTCACCTAGTCCAATAACCCACTCATCGACTCCAAAATCCCACACACACAGCCGAATATCACACTCACCCAATACAATATCCCACTCAACCATTCCAATACCCCACTCACACAGGCCAATATCTCATTCACCCAGTCCAATATCCCACTCACCCAATCCAATACCCCACTCATCCTGTCCAATATCGCACTCAGCCAGTCCAATATTGCACTCACTCAGTCCAATATCCCTCTCACCCAGTCCAATATCACAACATCCAGTCCAATATACCGCACACCCAGACCAATACCACATTCACCCAGTCCAATATTCAACTCACCCAGACCAACATCCCATTCACCCAGTCCAATAGCCCACTCACCCAGTCCAATAACCCACTCACCCAATCCAATATCCCACACACACAGCCCAATATCCCAATCACTCAATCCAATTTGACACTCACCCATTCCAATACCCCACTCACCCAGTCCAATATCTCACTCACCCAGTCCAATACCCCACCGACACAGTCCAATATCCCAACCACCCAGTCCAATACCCAGTTCACGCTGTCCAATATCCCACTCAAACATTCCAATATGCAACTCTCCCAGTCCAAAAACCCACTCACCCAGTCCTAGATCCCACTCACCATGTCTAATACTCCACTCACCGAGTCCAATATCCCACTCACACATTCCAATATCCCATTCACCCAGTCCAACAACCCACGCACGCAGTTCAATATCGCACTCAAACAGTCCAATATCCTACTCACCCAATCCAACATACCACTCAACCATTCCAATAACCCACTCACCCAGTCCAATATCTTACTCACCCAGTCCAATACCCACTCACCCAGTCCAATATTCCAATCACAATGTCCAATCTCCCAACCACCCATTCCAATACCCCACTCAACCAGTCCAATTTCGCACTCACACATTCCAATATGCCACTCACCCAGTCCAAAATCCCATGCACCCAGTCTAATACTCCACTCACCCAGTCCAATATCCCACTCACACATTCCAAAACCCCTCTCATCCAGTCCAATATCCAGCTCACCCAGTCCAATATCCAGCTCACCCAGCCCAATATACCACTAACCGAGTCCAATATATCCCACTCACCCAGAAGAATATCCCTCTCAACCAATCCAACATCCTACTCACCCAGCCCAATATATCCCACTCACCCAGCCCAATATATCCCACTCACCCAGCCCAATATATCCCACTCACCCAGCCCAATATATCCCACTCACCCAGCCCAATATATCCCACTCACCCAGCCCAATATATCCCACTCACCCAGCCCAATATATCCCACTCACCCAGCCCAATATATCCCACTCACCCAGCCCAATATATCCCACTCACCCAGCCCAATATATCCCACTCACCCAGCCCAATATATCCCACTCACCCAGCCCAATATATCCCACTCACCCAGCCCAATATATCCCACTCACCCAGCCCAATATATCCCACTCACCCAGCCCAATATATCCCACTCACCCAGCCCAATATATCCCACTCACCCAGCCCAATATATCCCACTCACCCAGCCCAATATATCCCACTCACCCAGCCCAATATATCCCACTCACCCAGCCCAATATATCCCACTCACAAAGCCCAATACCCCACTCACCCAGTCCAATACCCCACTCACCCAGTCCAATACCCCACTCATCCAGTCCAATACCCCACTCATCCAGTCCAATACCCCACTCATCCAGTCCAATACCCCACTCATCCAGTCCAATACCCCACTCATCCAGTCCAACATTCCACTCACCCCGTTCAATGTCACACTCCCCCAATCCAATTTCCCACTCCCCCAGTCCGATATCCCACTCACCCTGTCCAATATTCCACGTACTGAATCCAATACCCGACTCACCCAGCCCAATATTCTACTCACCCAGTCCAATATTCCACTCACCCAGTCCTATATATCCCACTCACTCAGGCCAATACTCCAATCATCCAGTCCAATAACCCACTCATCCAGTCCACTATCCCATTCACCCAGTCCAATGTCCCAATAACTGTGAGGTTGTCAGAAATGAACCAAATCCCCAGCGGGAGGGGAGCTTTGACCTTTCAGTAAGGTTTCTCACCCCTCCAGCTTTCATTTCAATTTCGGCCATGATATCTGTAAGTTGGACAGTTTGGTTCACCTTGGGGCCTTGCAGCTCCTGACTGTAATCTGCCAGTAAAACCCACTCCACTACTCAGACTGTCATAGATTACAATAATCTCATTTTCCTTTGTAGTAAAGCATCACAAGACATTTCAGAAGGTTAATTTCCAAACAAAATGCGACAGCGATATACACAAGGAGACCTTCAAACACCCTGTTTAGGCTTCACCCCTTTGGTTGTTGACCTACATTTGCTCCCATTTATGCAACTTCTGACTTTATAATTCTCATTCTTTTTCAAATATTCCCGCCCATGATCACTATAACCTTATCCAGCCCCGACAACCCTCCCTTTCTCTGTAACCTCCTCCAGCCCCTACAACCCTCCCTATCTCTGTAACCTCCTCCAGCCCCTACAACCCTCCCTATCTCTGTAACCTCCTCCAGCCTCTACAACCCTCCCTATCTCTGTAACCTCCTCCAGCCCCTACAACCCTCCCTATATCTGTAACCTCCTCCAGCCCCTACAACCCTCCCTATCTCTGTAACCCTCTCCAGCCCCGACAACCCTCCCTATCTCTGTTAACTCCTCCAGCCTCTACAACCCTCCCTATCTCTGTAACCTCCTCCACCCTGTACTCTGTAACCTTGACCTACATACGCAGGACCTGCATCTGAGACACAGCCGGACGGTCAAGTACTAGACGGGATTAAATCTTTCCATTTCCCCTGCTGTGGACTGGAGATGTACAGCAGCTTACACTGAGACACACACGCCAGGTGCAGTTACAGAACGTATTGAATTACTGCCAACCTCTCAACGTGGACCCTGTCTGTTTAGGCCTATAGGCTCTTAGTTTTGCATTTTCTGCACAAATGTTAAATCGCGGGTGCCCTCTTGTCTTACACTTGTATCTTGCACCATGAGGCTCTGGTCTGTGGTCGGAAACAGGCTGGACAATGTTAGCAGGTTCGCTTCACCACAGCCCACACAGGTCATTGCAGTTTAGTGGCTTCAATGGCCTTTTCATCTGGTCTGTCTGTCAAGCTGCAGACTCGCAGTGAAAGGGACCTCGCTGGTCTCCCACAGTGAAACAATCAACAAAGGGACGGAAAGAAATCTGGGCGTCTGCTCTTGCGAGTGAGACTTGAGAAAGGTAAGGTGAGCAGACACCTCATTGTGAGAGAGAGGGATGATGCGATTGGCCCATCAGAATGTTACCCTCGAAACAGCAACTCTTCCAGTCCCTTAAACCAACACATTCAGGAACGTATAACACCGTCAATTCAATATCTCACTCGCTCAGCCCCATATCTCACACACTCAGTCCCGTGCCCACTTCCTCAGCCCCATATCCCACTCACCCATTCCCGTATTCCACTCACATTCCCACATCCCACTCACTCAGCCTTTGCATCCCACTCGCTCAGCCCCATATCCCACTCACTCAGCCCCTTGCCCTATCCCATCTGCCCCTTGTCTCATTCACTCAGCCCTGTAACCCAATCGCTCAGCCTCATATCCCACTCGCTCAACCCTGTACCCCACACACTCAGCCCCTTGCCCCACCCACTCAGCCCCTTGTCTCACTCACCTAGCCCCTTGTCTCACTCACCTAGCCCCTTGTCTCACTCACCTAGCCCCTTGTCTCACTCACCTAGCCCCTTGTCTCACTCACCTAGCCCCTTGTCTCACTCACTCAGCCCTGTATCCCATTAGCTCAGCCCCATATCCCAATCGCTCAGCCCCGTATCCCACTCAAACAGCCCCTGGCTCCACACACTCAGCCCCTTGTCTCACTCACTCAGACCGTATCGCACTCACTCAGCTCAGCATCCCACTCACTCTGCCACTTATCCCATTCTCTAAGCCAGGTATCGCATTTGCTCAGTCCCGTATCCCACTCACTCAGCCCCGTATCCTATTTGCCCAGCCCAATATCCCACTCACCCGTCGAAAATACAACTCACTCTGTCCAATATCCCACTCAGACAATTTAATATCCCACACGCCCAATCCAATATCCCTGTCACACAGCCCAATATCCCAATCACTCTATCCAATATCACATTCACCCATTCCAATACCCCTCTCACACAGTCCAATATCCCAATCACCATGTCCAATATCCCAATCACCCTGTCCAATACCCCAATCACCCAGTCAAACATCCCACTCACAAATTCCAATATGCCACTCACCCAGTCCAAGAGCCCACTCACCATGTCCAATATTCCAGACACACAGTCTAATACTCCACTCAACCAGTCCTATATCCCACTCACACATTCCAATATCCCATTCACCCAGTCCAATAAACCACTCACCCAATCCAATATCCAACTCAAACAGCCCAATATCCCACTCACCCAATACAATATCCCAACCACCCATTCCAATACCCCACTCACCCAGTCCAATATCCCACTCACCCAGTCCAATACACCACTCACCCAGTCCAATATCGCACTCATTCAGTCCAATATCCCTCTTACCTAGTCCAATATCCCACTCACCCAGTCCAATATACAGCTCACACAGTCCAATATCACACTCAACCAGTTTAATAACTCACTCACCCAGTCCAATATCCCACTCATCCAATATCCCACTCACACAGCCCAATATCACACTCACCATATCAAATATCCCACTCACCCATTCCAATACCCCACCCAACCAGTCCAATATCTCACTCACTCATTCCAATATCCCTCTCACCCTGTCTAATATCCCACTCACCCAGTCAATATACCGCTCACCCAGTCCAATATACCACTAACCGAGTCCAATATCCCACACACCCAGTCCAATATTCCACTCACCCAGAAGAATATCCCTCGCAACCAATCCAATGTCCCACTCATCCAGTCCAATACCCCACTCATCCAGTCCAAGATCTCACTCACCCAGTCCAATATCCCACTCACCCAGTCCAATATCCCACTCACCCAGTCCAATATCCCACTCACCCAGTCCAATATCCCACTCACCCAGTCCAATATCCCACTCACCCAGTCCAATATCCCACTCACCCAGAAGAATATCCCTCGCAACCAATCCAATGTCCCACTCATCCAGTCCAATACCCCACTCATCCAGTCCAAGATCTCACTCACTGATTCCAATATCCCACTCACCCAGTCCAATATCCCACTCACCCAGTCCAATATCCCACTCACCCAGTCCAATATCCCACTCACCCAGTCCAATATCCCACTCACCCAGTCCAATATCCCACTCACCCAGTCCAATATCCCACTCACCCAGTCCAATATCCCACTCACCCAGTCCAATATCCCACTCACCCAGTCCAATATCCCACTCACCCAGTCCAATATCCCACTCACCCAGTCCAATATCCCACTCACCATGTTCTTTATGCCACGCACCCAGTCTAATACTCCACTCACCCTGTCCAATATCTCACTCACACCTTCCAATATCCCACTCACCCAGTCCAATAAGCCACTCATCCACTCCAATATCCCACTCACTCAGTCCAATATCCCACTCACTCAGTCCAATATCCCACTCACTCAGTCCAATATCCCTCTCACCCAGTCCAATATCCCTCTCACCCAGTCCAATATCCCTCTCACCCAGTCCAATATCACAACATCCAGTCCAATATACCGCACACCCAGACCAATACCACATTCACCCAGTCCAATATTCAACTCACCCAGACCAACATCCCATTCACCCAGTCCAACAGCCCACTCACCCATTCCAATAAGCCACTCACCCATTCCAATATCCCACACACACAGCCCAATATCCCAATCACTCAATCCAATTTCACACTCACCCATTCCAATACCCCTCTCACCCATTCCAATACCCCTCTCACCCAGTCCAATACCCCACTCACCCAGTCCAATACCCCACTCACCCAGTCCAATACCCCTCTCACCCAGTCCAATACCCCTCTCACCCAGTCCAATACCCCTCTCACCCAGTCCAATATCCCTCTCACCCAGTCCATTATCCCTCTCACCCAGTCCAATATCCCTCTCACCCAGTCCAATATCCCTCTCACCCAGTCCAATATCCCTCTCACCCAGTCCAATATCCCTCTCACCCAGTCCAATATCCCTCTCACCCAGTCCAATATCCCTCTCACCCAGTCCAATATCCCTCTCACCCAGTCCAATATCCCTCTCACCCAGTCCAATATCACAACATCCAGTCCAATATCACAACATCCAGTCCAATATCACAACATCCAGTCCAATATCACAACATCCAGTCCAATATCCCTCTCACCCAGTCCAATATCACAACATCCAGTCCAATATCACAACATCCAGTCCAATATCACAACATCCAGTCCAATATACCGCACACCCAGACCAATACCACATTCACCCAGTCCAATATCCCAGTCACTCAATCCAATACCCCACTCACCATGTCCAATATCTCCCACGCCCAGTCTAATACTCCACTCACCGTGTCCAGTATCCAACTCACACAGCCCACTATCCCACTCACACAGCCCACTATCCCACTCACACAGCCCACTATCCCACTCACACAGCCCACTATCCCACTCACACAGCCCACTATCCCACTCACACAGCCCACTATCCCACTCACACAGCCCACTATCCCACTCACACAGCCCACTATCCCACTCACACAGCCCACTATCCCACTCACACAGCCCACTATCCCACTCACACAGCCCACTATCCCACTCACACAGCCCACTATCCCACTCACACAGCCCACTATCCCACTCACACAGCCCACTATCCCACTCACACAGCCCAGTACCCCACTCACACAGCCCAGTACCCCACTCACACAGCCCAGTACCCCACTCACCCAGTCCAATACCCCACTCATCCAGTCCAATACCCCATTCACCCCGTCCAATATCCCACTCACCCCGTCCAATATCCCACTCACCCCGTCCAATATCCCACTCACCCCGTCCAATATCCCACTCACCCCGTCCAATATCCCACTCACCCCGTCCAATATCCCACTCACCCCGTCCAATATCCCACTCACCCCGTCCAATATCCCACTCACCCCGTCCAATATCCCACTCACCCCGTCCAATATCCCACTCACCCCGTCCAATATTCCACTCACCCAGTCCAATATTCCACTCACCCAGTCCAATATTCCACTCACCCAGTCCAATATTCCACTCACCCAGTCCAATATTCCACTCACCCAGTCCAATATTCCACTCACCCAGTCCAATATTCCACTCACCCAGTCCAATATATCCCACTTATTCAGGCCAATACTCCACTCATCCAGTCCAATAACCCACTCATCCAGTCCACTATCCCATTCACCCAGTCCAATGTCCCAATAACTGTGAGGTTGTGAGAAATGAACCAAATCCCTAGCGGGAGGGGAAATTTGACATTTCAGTGAGGTTTCTCAACCCTCCAGCTTTCATTTCAATTTCGGCCATGATATCTGTAAGTTGGACAGTTTGGATCACCCTGGGGCCTTGCAGCTCCTGACTGTAATCTGCCAGTAAAACCCACTCAACTACTCAGACTGTCATAGATTACAATAATGTAATTTTCCTTTGTAGTAAAGCATCACAAGACATTTCACAAGGTTAATTGCCAAACAAAATGCGTCAGCGATATACACAAGGAGACCTTCGAACACCCTGTTTAGGCTTCACCCCTTTGATTGTTGACCTACATTTGCTCCCATTTATGCAACTTCTGACTTTATAATTCTCATTCTTTTTCAAATATTCCCTCCCACGATCACTATAACCTTATCCAGCCCCGACAACCCTCCCTATCTCTGTAACTCCTCCAGCCCCGACAACCCTCCCTTTCTCTGTAACCTCCTCCAGCCCCTACAACCCTCCCTATCTCTGTAACCTCCTCCAGCCCCTACAACCCTCCCTATCTCTGTAACCTCCTCCAGCCCCTACAACCCTCCCTATCTCTGTAACCTCCTCCAGCCTCTACAACCCTCCCTATCTCTGTAACCCCCTCCAGCCCCTACAACCCTCCCTATCTCTGTAACCTCCTCCAGCCCCGACAACCCTCCCCATCTCTATAACCTCCTCCAGCCCCGACAACCCTCCCTATCTCTGTAACCTCCTCTAGCTCCGACAACCCTCCCTATCTCTGTAACCTCCTCCAGCCTCTACAACCCTCCCTATCTCTGTAACCTCCTCCAGCCTCGACAACCCTCCCTATCTCTATAACCTCCTCTAGCTCCGACAACCCTCCCTATCTCTATAACCTCCTCCAGCCCCTACAACCCCTCCCTATCTCTATAACCTCCTCCAGCTCCGACAACCCTCCCTATCTCTGTAACCTCCTCCAGCCGCTACAACCCTCCCTATCTCTGTAACCTCCTCCAGCCCCTACAACCCTCCCTATATCTGCAACCTCCTCCAGCCCCTACAACCCTCCCTATCTCTGTAACCCTCTCCAGCCCCGACAACCCTCCCTATCTCTGTAACCTCCTCCAGCCTCTACAACCCTCCCTATCTCTGTAACCTCCTCCAGCCCCTACAACCCTCCCTATATCTGCAACCTCCTCCAGCCCCTACAACCCTCCCTATCTCTGTAACCCTCTCCAGCCCCGACAACCCTCCCTATCTCTGTAACCTCCTCCAGCCTCTACAACCCTCCCTATCTCTGTAACCTCCTCCACCCTGTACTCTGTAACCTTGACCTACATACGCAGGACCTGCATCTGAGACACAGCCGGACGGTCAAGTACTAGACGGGATTAAATCTTTCCATTTCCCCTGCTGTGGACTGCAGATGTACAGCAGCTTACACTGAGACACACACGCCAGGTGCAGTTACAGAACGTATTGAATTACTGCCAACCTCTCAACGTGGACCCTGTCTGTTTAGGCCTATAGGCTCTTAGTATTGCATTGACTGCACAAATGTTAAATCGCGGGTGCTCTCTTGTCTTACACTTGTATCTTTCACTATGAGGCTCTGGTCTGTGGTCGGAAACCGGCTGGACAATGTTAGCAGGTTCGCTTCACCACAGCCCACACAGGTCATTGCAGTTTAGTGGCTTCAATGGCCTTTTCATCTGGTCTGTCTGTCAAGCCGCAGACTCGCATTGAAAGGGACCTCGCTGGTCTCCCACAGTGAAACAATCAACAAAGGGACGGAAAGAAATCTGGGCGTCTTCTCTTGCGAGTGAGACTTGAGAAAGGCAAGGTGAGCAGACACCTCAATGTGACAGAGAGGGAGGATGCGATTGGCCCATCAGAATGTTACCCTCGAAACAGCAACTCTTCCAGTCCCTTAAACCAACACATTCAGGAACGTATAACACCGTCAATTCAATATCTCACTCGCTCAGTCCCGTGCCCACTTGCTCAGCCCCATACCCCACTCACCCATTCCCGTATTCCACTCACACATTCCCATATCCCACTCACTCAGCCTTTGCATCCCACTCGCTCAGCCCCGTATCCATTCACTCAGCCCCTTGCCCCACCCACTCAGCCCCCTGTCTCACTCACTCAGCCCTGTATCCCACTCGCTCAGCCCTGTATCCCACTCGCTCAGCCCCATATCCCACTCGCTCAGCCCCATATCCCACTCGCTCAGCCCCATATCCCACTCGCTCAGCCCCATATCCCACTCGCTCAGCCCCATATCCCACTCGCTCAGCCCCATATCCCACTCGCTCAGCCCCATATCCCACTCGCTCAGCCCCATATCCCACTCGCTCAGCCCCTTGCCCTACCCCATCTGCCCCTTGTCTCACTCACTCAGCCCTGTATCCCACTAGCTCAGCCCCATATCCCAATCGCTCAGCCCCGTATCCCACTCACACAGCCCCTGGCTCCACACACTCAGCCCCTTGTCTCACTCACTCAGACCGTATCGCACTCACTCAGCTCAGCATCCCACTCACTCAGCCACTTATCCCATTCTCTAAGCCCCGTATCGCATTTGCTCAGTCCCGTGTCCCACTCACTCAGCCCCGTATCCTATTTGCCCAGTCCAATATCCCACTCACCCGTCCAAAATACAACTCACTCTGTCCAATATCCCACTCAGACAATTTAATATCCCACACGCCCAATCCAATATCCCTCTCACACAGCCCAATATCCCAATCACTCTATCCAATATCACATTCACCCATTCCAATACCCCACTCACACAGTCCAATATCCCATTCACCCTGTCCAATACCCCACTCACCCAGTCAAACATCCCACTCACAAATTCCAATATGCCGCTCATCCAGTCCAAGATCCCACTCACCCAGTCCAAGATCCCACTCACCATCTCCAATATCCCACGCACACAGTCTAATACTCCACTCACCCAGTCCAATATCTAACTCAAACAGCCCAATATCCCACTCACATATTCCAATACCCCACTCACCCAGTCCAATATCCCACTCACCCTTTCCAATACGCCAGTCATCCAGTCCAATACGCCACTCATCCAGTCCAATATCCCACTCACCCTGTCCAATATTGCACTCATTCAGTCCAATATCCCTCTTACCTAGTCCAATATCCCACTCACCCAGTCCAATATCACTCTCAACCAGTTTAATAACTCACTCACCCAGTCCAATATCCCACTCATCCAATACCCCACTCACCCAGTCCAATACCCCACTCACCCAGTCCAATACCCCACTCACCCAGTCCAATACCCCACTCACCCAGTCCAATACCCCACTCACCCAGTCCAATACCCCACTCACCCAGTCCAAAACCCCACTCACCCAGTCCAAAACCCCACTCACCCAGTCCAAAACCCCACTCACCCAGTCCAAAACCCCACTCACCCAGTCCAAAACCCCACTCACCCAGTCCAAATCCCCACTCACCCAGTCCAAAACCCCACTCACCCAGTCCAAAACCCCACTCACCCAGTCCAAAACCCCACTCACCCAGTCCAAAACCCAATCACCCAGTCCAAAACCCCACTCACCCAGTCCAAAACCCCACTCACCCAGTCCAAAACCCCACTCACCCAGTCCAAAACCCATCTCACCCAGTCCAAAACCCATCTCACCCAGTCCAATATCCATCTCACCCAGTCCAATATCCATCTCACCCAGTCCAATATCCATCTCACCCAGTCCAATATTGCACTCACTCATTCCAATATCCCTCTCACCCTGTTTAATATCCCACTCACCCAGTCAATATACCGCCCACCCAGTCCAATATACCACTAACCGAATCTAATATCCGACACACCCATTCCAATATTCCACTCACCCAGAAGAATATCCCTCTCCATCAATCCAATATCCTACTCACTCAGTCCCATATATCCCACTCATCCAGTCCAATACCCCACTCATCCAGTCCAATATCTCACTCACTGATTCCAATACCCCACTCTCTCATTCCAATTTCCCACTCACCATGTACTATATGCCATGCACCCAGTCTAATACTCCACTCACCCTGTCCAATATCTCACTCACACCTTCCAATATCCCACTCACCCAGTCCAATAACCCACTCACCCATTCCAATACCCCACTCACACAGGCCAATATCTCATTCACCCAGTCCAATATCCCACTCACCCAATCCAATACCCCACTCATCCTGTCCAATATCGCACTCAGCCAGTCCAATGTTGCACTCACTCAGTCCAATATCCCTCTCACCCATCCAATGTCACAACATCCAGTCCAATATACCACACACCCAGACCAATACCACACTCACCCAGTCCAATATTCAACTCACCCAGACCAACATCCCATTCACCCAGTCCATTTGCCCACTCACCCAGTCCAATAACCCATTCACCCATTCCAATATCCCACACACGCAGCCCAATATCCCAATCACTCAATCCAATTTCACACTCACCCATTCCAATACACCACTCACCCAGTCCAATACCCCACTGACACAGTCCAATATCCCAATCACCATGTCCAATATCCCAACCACCCAGTCCAATACCCCACACACGCTGTCCAATATCCCACTCAAACATTCCAAGATCCCACTCACCATGTCCAAAATCTCCCACACCCAGTCTAATACTCCACTCAACCAGTCTAATACCCCACTCACCCAGTCCAATACCCCACTCACCCAGTCCCATACCCCACTCACCCAGTCCCATACCCCACTCACCCAGTCCCATACCCCACTCACCCAGTCCAATACCCCACTCACCCAGTCCAATACCCCACTCACCCAGTCCAATACCCCACTCACCCAGTCCAATACCCCACTCACCCAGTCCAATACCCCACTCCCCCAGTCCAATACCCCACTCCCCCAGTCCAATACCCCACTCCCCCAGTCCAATACCCCACTCCCCCAGTCCAATACCCCACTCCCCCAGTCCAATACCCCACTCCCCCAGTCCAATACCCCACTCCCCCAGTCCAATACCCCACTCCCCCAGTCCAATACCCCACTCCCCCAGTCCAATACCCCACTCCCCCAGTCCAATACCCCACTCCCCCAGTCCAATACCCCACTCCCCCAGTCCAATATCCCACTCACCCAGTCCTATATCCCACTCACCCAGTCCTATATCCCACTCACCCAGTCCTATATCCCACTCACCCGTTCCAATATCCCACTCACCCGTTCCAATATCCCACTCACCCGTTCCAATATCCCACTCACCCGTGCCAATATCCCACTCACCCGTTCCAATATCCCACTCACCCGTTCCAATATCCCACTCACCCGTTCCAATATCCCACTCACCCGTTCCAATATCCCACTCACCCGTTCCAATATCCCACTCACCCGTTCCAATATCCCACTCACCCGTTCCAATATCCCACTCACCCGTTCCAATATCCCACTCACCCGTTCCAATATCCCACTCACCCGTTCCAATATCCCACTCACCCGTTCCAATATCCCACTCACCCGTTCCAATATCCCACTCACCCGTTCCAATATCCCACTCACCCGTTCCAATATCCCACTCACCCATACCTATATCCCACACACCCAGTCCAATATTGCACTCATTCATTCCAATATCCCTCTCACCCAGTCCAATTTCCCGCTCACCCAGTCCAATATAACACTTACCCAGTCAAATATCCCACACACCCAGTCCAATATTCCACTCACCCAGCACAACGTCCCTCTCACCCAGTCCAATATCGCAATCACCAGTCCAATTTCCCTCTTCCCCAGTCCAATATCCCACTCACCCAATCCAATATCCTACTCACCCAGCCCAATATATCCCACTTATCCACTCCAATACTCCACTCATCCAGTCCAATATCTCACTCACCGATTCCAATACCCCACTCGCCCAGTCCAATATCCAACTCACACATTCCAATATGCCATTCACCCATTCCAATAACCCACTCACCCATTTCAATATCCCACTCACCATGTGCTATATCCCACGCACCCAGTCTAATACTCCACTCACCCTGTCCAATATCCCACTCACAACTTCCAATATCCTGCTCACCCAATCCAATATCCCCTCATCCCCAGTCCAATATCCCTCTCACATAGTCCAATATATCCCACTCACATAGTCCAATATATCCCACTCACATAGTCCAATATATCCCACTCCCCCAGTCCAATATATCCCACTCCCCCAGTCCAATATATCCCACTCCCCCAGTCCAATATATCCCACTCCCCCAGTCCAATATATCCCACTCCCCCAGTCCAATATATCCCACTCCCCCAGTCCAATATATCCCACTCCCCCAGTCCAATATATCCCACTCCCCCAGTCCAATATATCCCACTCCCCCAGTCCAATATATCCCACTCCCCCAGTCCAATATATCCCACTCCCCCAGTCCAATATATCCCACTCCCCCAGTCCAATATATCCCACTCCCCCAGTCCAATATATCCCACTCCCCCAGTCCAATATATCCCACTCCCCCAGGCCAATATATCCCACTCCCCCAGGCCAATATATCCCACTCCCCCAGGCCAATATATCCCACTCCCCCAGGCCAATATATCCCACTCACCCAGGCCAATATATCCCACTCACCCAGTCCAATATCCCACTCACCCAGTCCAATATCCCACTCACCCATACCTATATCCCACACACCCAATCCAATATTGCACTCATTCATTCCAATATCCCTCTCACCCAGTCCAATTTCCCGCTCACCCAGTCCAATATAACACTTACCCAGTCAAATATCCCACACACCCAGTCCAATATTCCACTCACCCAGCACAACGTCCCTCTCACCCAGTCCAATATCGCAATCACCAGTCCAATTTCCCTCTCCCCCAGTCCAATATCCCACTCACCCAATCCAATATCCTACTCACCCAGTCCAATATATCCCACTTATTCACTCCAATACTCCACTCATCCAGTCCAATATCTCACTCACCGATTCCAATACGCCACTCGCCCAGTCCAATATCCAACTCACACATTCCAATATGCCATTCACCCATTCCAATAACCCACTCACCCATTTCAATATCCCACTCACCATGTGCTATATCCCACGCACCCAGTCTAATACTCCACTCACCCTGTCCAATATCCCACTCACAACTTCCAATATCCTGCTCACTCAGTCCAATAACCCACTCACCCAATCCAATATCCCCTCATCCCCAGTCCAATATCCCACTCACCCAGTCCAATATTGCACTCACTCAGTCCAATATCCCTCTCACATAGTCCAATATCCCACTCACATAGTCCAATATCCCACTCACCCAGTCCAATATTAAACTCACCCAGTCCAATATTAAACTCACCCAGTCCAATATCCCACTCACCCAGTCCAATATCCCACTCACCCAGTCCAATAAGCAACTGATCCAGTCCAATATCCCATTCACCGAGTCCAATATTGCACTCATTCAGACCATATTCCTCTTACCAAGTCCAATAACACACTCACCCAGTCCAATATCCCACTCCCCCAGTCCAATATATCCCACTCCCCCAGTCCAATATATCCCCCTCACCCAGCCCAATATATCCCACTCCCCCAGTCCAATATATCCCACTCCCCCAGTCCAATATATCCCACTCCCCCAGTCCAATATATCCCACTCCCCCAGTCCAATATATCCCACTCCCCCAGTCCAATATATCCCACTCACCCAGCCCAATATATCCCACTCACCCAGCCCAATATATCCCACTCACCCAGCCCAATATATTCCACTCACCCAGCCCAATATATCCCACTCACCCAGCCCAATATATCCCACTCACCCAGCCCAATATATCCCACTCACCCAGCCCAATATATCCCACTCACCCAGCCCAATATATCCCACTCACCCAGCCCAATACCCCACTCATCCAGTCCAATACCCCACTCATCCAGTCCAATACCCCACTCATCCAGTCCAATACCCCACTCACCCAGTCCAATACCCCACTCATCCAGTCCAATACCCCACTCATCCAGTCCAACATTCCACTCACCCCGTTCAATGTCACACTCCCCCTTTCCAATTTCCCACTCCCCCAGTCCGATATCCCACTCACCCTGTCCAATATTCCACGTACTGAATCCAATACCCGACTCACCCAGCCCAATATTCTACTCACCCAGTCCAATATTCCACTCACCCAGTCCTATATATCCCACTCACTCAGGCCAATACTCCACTCATCCAGTCCAATAACCCACTCATCCAGTCCACTATCCCATTCACCCAGTCCAATGTCCCAATAACTGTGAGGTTGTCAGAAATGAACCAAATCCCCAGCGGGAGGGGAGCTTTGACCTTTCAGTGAGGTTTCTCACCCCTCCAGCTTTCATTTCAATTTCGGCCATGATATCTGTAAGTTGGACAGTTTGGTTCACCTTGGGGCCTTGCAGCTCCTGACTGTAATCTGCCAGTAAAACCCACTCCACTACTCAGACTGTCATAGATTACAATAATCTCATTTTCCTTTGTAGTAAAGCATCACAAGACATTTCAGAAGGTTAATTTCCAAACAAAATGCGACAGCGATATACACAAGGAGACCTTCAAACACCCTGTTTAGGCTTCACCCCTTTGGTTGTTGACCTACATTTGCTCCCATTTATGCAACTTCTGACTTTATAATTCTCATTCTTTTTCAAATATTCCCGCCCATGATCACTATAACCTTATCCAGCCCCGACAACCCTCCCTTTCTCTGTAACCTCCTCCAGCCCCTACAACCCTCCCTATCTCTGTAACCTCCTCCAGCCTCTACAACCCTCCCTATCTCTGTAACCTCCTCCAGCCCCTACAACCCTCCCTATCTCTGTAACCTCCTCCAGCCTCTACAACCCTCCCTATCTCTGTAACCTCCTCCAGCCCCTACAACCCTCCCTATTTCTGTAACCCTCTCCAGCCCCGACAACCCTCCCTATCTCTGTAACCTCCTCCACCCTGTACTCTGTAACCTTGACCTACATACGCAGGACCTGCATCTGAGACACAGCCGGACGGTCAAGTACTAGACGGGATTAAATCTTTCCATTTCCCCTGCTGTGGACTGGAGATGTACAGCAGCTTACACTGAGACACACACGCCAGGTGCAGTTACAGAACGTATTGAATTACTGCCAACCTCTCAACGTGGACCCTGTCTGTTTAGGCCTATAGGCTCTTAGTATTGCATTTTCTGCACAAATGTTAAATCGCGGGTGCCCTCTTGTCTTACACTTGTATCTTGCACCATGAGGCTCTGGTCTGTGGTCGGAAACCGGCTGGACAATGTTAGCAGGTTCGCTTCACCACAGCCCACACAGGTCATTGCAGTTTAGTGGCTTCAATGGCCTTTTCATCTGGTCTCTGTCGTCAAGCCGCAGACTCGCAGTGAAAGGGACCTCGCTGGTCTCCCACAGTGAAACAATCAACAAAGGGACGGAAAGAAATCTGGGCGTCTGCTCTTGCGAGTGAGACTTGAGAAAGGTAAGGTGAGCAGACACCTCAATGTGACAGAGAGGGAGGATGCGATTGGCCCATCAGAATGTTACCCTCGAAACAGCAACTCTTCCAGTCCCTTAAACCAACACATTCAGGAACGTATAACACCGTCAATTCAATATCTCACTCGCTCAGCCCCATATCTCACTCACTCAGTCCCGTGCCCACTTCCTCAGCCCCATATCCCACTCACCCATTCCCGTATTCCACTCACATTCCCATATCCCACTCACTCAGCCTTTGCATCCCACTCGCTCAGCCCCATATCCCACTCACTCAGCCCCTTGCCCTATCCCATCTGCCCCTTGTCTCATTCACTCAGCCCTGTAACCCAATCGCTCAGCCTCATATCCCACTCGCTCAACCCTGTACCCCACACACTCAGCCCCTTGCCCCACCCACTCAGCCCCTTGTCTCACTCACCCAGCCCCTTGTCTCACTCACCCAGCCCCTTGTCTCACTCACTCAGCCCTGTATCCCATTAGCTCAGCCCCATATCCCAATCGCTCAGCCCCATATCCCACTCAAACAGCCCCTGGCTCCACACACTCAGCCCCTTGTCTCACTCACTCAGACCGTATCGCACTCACTCAGCTCAGCATCCCACTCACTCTGCCACTTATCCCATTCTCTAAGCCCCGTATCGCATTTGCTCAGTCCCGTATCCCAATCACTCAGCCCCGTATCCTATTTGCCCAGCCCAATATCCCACTCACCCGTCGAAAATACAACTCACTCTGTCCAATATCCCACTCAGACAATTTAATATCCCACACGCCCAATCCAATATCCCTGTCACACAGCCCAATATCCCAATCACTCTATCCAATATCACATTCACCCATTCCAATACCCCTCTCACACAGTCCAATATCCCAATCACCATGTCCAATATCCCAATCACCCTGTCCAATACCCCAATCACCCAGTCAAACATCCCACTCACAAATTCCAATATGCCACTCACCCAGTCCAAGAGCCCACTCACCATGTCCAATATTCCAGACACACAGTCTAATACTCCACTCAACCAGTCCTATATCCCACTCACACATTCCAATATCCCATTCACCCAGTCCAATAAACCACTCACCCAATCCAATATCCAACTCAAACAGCCCAATATCCCACTCACCCAATACAATATCCCAACCACCCATTCCAATACCCCACTCACCCAGTCCAATATCCCACTCACCCAGTCCAATACACCACTCACCCAGTCCAATATCGCACTCACCCAGTCCAATATCGCAATCACCCAGTCCAATATCCCTCTTACCTAGTCCAATATCCCACTCACCCAGTCCAATATACAGCTCACACAGTCCAATATCACACTCAACCAGTTTAATAACTCTCTCACCCAGTCCAATATCCCACTCATCCAATATCCCACTCACACAGCCCAATATCATACTCACCATATCAAATATCCCACTCACCCATTCCAATACCCCACCCAACCAGTCCAATATCTCACTCACTCATTCCAATATCCCTCTCACCCTGTCTAATATTCCACTCACCCAGTCAATATACCGCTCACCCAGTCCAATATACCACTAACCGAGTCCAATATCCCACACACCCAGTCCAATATTCCACTCAACCCAGAAGAATATCCCTCGCAACCAATCCAATATCCTACTCACTCAGTCCAATATGTCCCACTCATCCAGTCCAATACCCCACTCATCCAGTCCAAGATCTCACTCACTGATTCCAATACCCCACTCACCCAGTCCAATATCCCACTCACACATTCCAATACGCCAATCACTCAGTCCAATAACCCACTCACCCAGTCCAATAACCCACTCACCCAGTCCAATAACCCACTCACCCAGTCCAATATCCCACTCACCCAGTCCAATATCCCACTCACCCAGTCCAATATCCCACTCACCCAGTCCAATATCCCACTCACCCAGTCCAATATCCCACTCACCCAGTCCAATATCCCACTCACCCAGTCCAATTTCCCACTCACCCAGTCCAATTTCCCACTCACCCAGTCCAATATCCCACTCACCCAGTCCAATATCCCACTCACCCAGTCCAATATCCCACTCACCCAGTCCAATATCCCACTCACCCAGTCCAATATCCCACTCACCCAGTCCAATATCCCACTCACCCAGTCCAATATCCCACTCACCCAGTCCAATATCCCACTCACCCAGTCCAATATCCCACTCACCATGTTCTTTATGCCACGCACCCAGTCTAATACTCCACTCACCCTGTCCAATATCTCACTCACACCTTCCAATATCCCACTCACACCTTCCAATATCCCACTCACCCAGTCCAATAAGCCACTCACCCATTCCAATATCCCACACACACAGCCCAATATTCCAATCACTCAATCCAATTTCACACTCACCCATTCCAATACCCCACTCACCCAGTCCAATATCCCTCTCACCCAGTCCAATATCCCTCTCACCCAGTCCAATATCCCTCTCACCCAGTCCAATATCCCTCTCACCCAGTCCAATATCCCTCTCACCCAGTCCAATATCCCTCTCACCCAGTCCAATATCCCTCTCACCCAGTCCAATATCCCTCTCACCCAGTCCAATATCCCTCTCACCCAGTCCAATATCCCTCTCACCCAGTCCAATATCCCTCTCACCCAGTCCAATATCCCTCTCACCCAGTCCAATATCCCTCTCACCCAGTCCAATATCCTTCTCACCCAGTCCAATATCCTTCTCACCCAGTCCAATACCCCTCTCACCCAGTCCAATACCCCTCTCACCCAGTCCAATATCCCTCTCACCCAGTCCAATATCCCTCTCACCCAGTCCAATATCCCTCTCACCCAGTCCAATATCCCTCTCACCCAGTCCAACATCCCTCTCACCCAGTCCAACATCCCTCTCACCCAGTCCAATATCACAACATCCAGTCCAATATCACAACATCCAGTCCAATATCACAACATCCAGTCCAATACCACATTCACCCAGTCCAATATCCCAGTCACTCAATCCAATACCCCACTCACCATGTCCAATATCTCCCACGCACAGTCTAATACTCCACTCACCGTGTCCAGTATCCCACTCACACAGCCCACTATCCCACTCACACAGCCCACTATCCCACTCACACAGCCCACTATCCCACTCACACAGCCCACTATCCCACTCACACAGCCCACTATCCCACTCACACAGCCCACTATCCCACTCACACAGCCCACTATCCCACTCACACAGCCCACTATCCCACTCACACAGCCCACTATCCCACTCACACAGCCCACTATCCCACTCACACAGCCCACTATCCCACTCACACAGCCCACTATCCCACTCACACAGCCCACTATCCCACTCACACAGCCCACTATCCCACTCACACAGCCCACTATCCCACTCACACAGCCCACTATCCCACTCACACAGCCCACTATCCCACTCACACAGCCCACTATCCCACTCACACAGCCCACTATCCCACTCACACAGCCCACTATCCCACTCACACAGCCCACTATCCCACTCACACAGCCCACTATCCCACTCACACAGCCCACTATCCCACTCACACAGCCCACTATCCCACTCACCCAGTCCAATACCCCACTCACCCAGTCCAATACCCCACTCACCCAGTCCAATACCCCACTCACCCAGTCCAATACCCCACTCACCGAATCCAATACCCCACTCACCCAGTCCAATACCCCACTCACCCAGTCCAATACCCCACTCACCCAGTCCAATACCCCACTCACCCAGTCCAATACCCCACTCACCCAGTCCAATACCCCACTCACCCAGTCCAATATCCCACTCACCCAGTCCAATACCCCACTCACCCAGTCCAATACCCCACTCACCCAGTCCAATATTCCACTCACCCAGTCCAATATTCCACTCACCCAGTCCAATATTCCACTGCTTGTTTGTCTACACAAGCACCTCTGTCTCTCTCTCTCTCTCCTTCCCCCCCCCCCCCCCCCCCCCACACACCTTAAACCAGCTTATATTTCAACTCTTTCCTGGACTCGAAATCAAGTTCTGTCGAAGGGTCATGAGGACTCGAAACGTCAACTCTTTTCTCCTCCGCCGATGCTGCCAGACCTACTGAGTTTTTCCAGGTAATTCTGTTTTTGTTTTAGATTTCCAGCATCCGCAGTTTTCTTTGTTTTCAACCAATATTCCACTCACCCAGTCCAATATTCCACTCACCCAGTCCAATATTCCACTCACCCAGTCCAATATTCCACTCACCCAGTCCAATATTCCACTCACCCAGTCCAATATATCCCACTCATTCAGGCCAATACTCCAGTCATCCAGTCCAATAACCCACTCATCCAGTCCACTATCCCATTCACCCAGTCCAATGTCCCAATAACTGTGAGGTTGTCAGAAATGAACCAAATCCCTAGCGGGAGGGGAAATTTGACATTTCAGTGAGGTTTCTCAACCCTCCAGCTATCATTTCAATTTCGGCCATGATATCTGTAAGTTGGACAGTTTGGATCACCTTGGGGCCTTGCAGCTCCTGACTGTAATCTGCCAGTAAAACCCACTCAACTACTCAGACTGTCATAGATTACAATAATGTAATTTTCCTTTGCAGTAAAGCATCACAAGACATTTCACAAGGTTAATTGCCAAACAAAATGCGTCAGCGATATACACAAGGAGACCTTCGAACACCCTGTTTAGACTTCACCCCTTTGATTGTTGACCTACATTTGCTCCCATTTATGCAACTTCTGACTTTATAATTCTCATTCTTTTTCAAATATTCCCTCCCACGATCACTATAACCTTATCCAGCCCCGACAACCCTCCCTATCTCTGTAACTCCTCCAGCCCCGACAACCCTCCCTTTCTCTGTAACCTCCTCCAGCCCCTACAACCCTCCCTATCTCTGTAACCTCCTCCAGCCCCTACAACCCTCCCTATCTCTGTAACCCCCTCCAGCCCCTACAACCCTCCCTATCTCTGTAACCTCCTCCAGCCCCGACAACCCTCCCCATCTCTATAACCTCCTCCAGCCCCGACAACCCTCCCTATCTCTGTAACCTCCTCTAGCTCCAACAACCCTCCCTATCTCTGTAACCTCCTGCAGCCTCTACAACCCTCCCTATCTCTGTAACCTCCTCCAGCCTCTACAACCCTCCCTATCTCTGTAACCTCCTCTAGCTCCGACAACCCTCCCTATCTCTGTAACATCCTCCAGCCTCTACAACCCTCCCTATCTCTGTAACCTCCTCCAGCCTCTACAACCCTCCCTATCTCTGTAACCTCCTCCAGCCTCTACAACCCTCCCTATCTCTGTAACCTCCTCCAGCCCCTACAACCCCTCCCTATCTCTATAACCTCCTCCAGCTCCGACAACCCTCCCTATCTCTGTAACCTCCTCCAGCCTCTACAACCCTCCCTATCTCTGTAACCTCCTCCAGCCCCTACAACCCTCCCTATATCTGCAACCTCCTCCAGCCCCTACAACCCTCCCTATCTCTGTAACCCTCTCCAGCCCCTACAACCCTCCCTATCTCTGTAACCCTCTCCAGCCCCGACAACCCTCCCTATCTCTGTTAACTCCTCCAGCCTCTACAACCCTCCCTATCTCTGTAACCTCCTCCACCCTGCACTCTGTAACCTTGACCTACATACACAGGACCTGCATCTGAGACACAGCCGGACGGTCAAGTACTAGAGGGGATTAAATCTTTCCATTTCCCCTGCTGTGGACTGGAGATGTACAGCAGCTTACACTGAGACACACACGCCAGGTGCAGTTACAGAACGTATTGAATTACTGCCAACCTCTCAACGTGGACCCTGTCTGTTTAGGCCTATAGGCTCTTAGTATTGCATTGACTGCACAAGTGTTAAATCGGGGGTGCTCTCTTGTCTTACACTTGTATCTTTCACTATGAGGCTCTGGTCTGTGGTCGGAAACCGGCTGGACAATGTTAGCAGGTTCGCTTCACCACAGCCCACACAGGTCATTGCAGTTTAGTGGCTTCAATGGCCTTTTCATCTGGTCTCTGTCTGTCAAGCTGCAGACTCGCAGTGAAAGGGACCTCGCTGGTCTCCCACAGTGAAACAATCAACAAAGGGACGGAAAGAAATCTGGGCGTCTTCTCTTGCGAGTGAGACTTGAGAAAGGCAAGGTGAGCAGACACCTCAATGTGACAGAGAGGGAGGATGCAATTGGCCCATCAGAATGTTACCCTCGAAACAGCAACTCTTCCAGTCCCTTAAACCAACACATTCAGGAACGTATAACACCGTCAATTCAATATCTCACTCGCTCAGCCCCATATCTCACTCACTCAGTCCCGTGCCCACTTGCTCAGCCCCATACCCCACTCACCCATTCCCGTATTCCACTCACACATTCCCATATCCCACTCACTCAGCCTTTGCATCCCACTCGCTCAGCCCCGTATCCATTCACTCAGCCCCTTGCCCCACCCACTCAGCCCCCTGTCTCACTCACTCAGCCCTGTATCCCACTCGCTCAGCCCCATATCCCACTCGCTCAGCCCCATATCCCACTCGCTCAGCCCCATATCCCACTCGCTCAGCCCCATATCCCACTCGCTCAGCCCCATATCCCACTCGCTCAGCCCCATATCCCACTCGCTCAGCCCCATATCCCACTCGCTCAGCCCCTTGCCCTACCCCATCTGCCCCTTGTCTCACTCACTCAGCCCTGTATCCCACTAGCTCAGCCCCATATCCCAATCGCTCAGCCCCGTATCCCACTCACACAGCCCCTGGCTCCACACACTCAGCCCCTTGTCTCACTCACTCAGACCGTATCGCACTCACTCAGCTCAGCATCCCACTCACTCAGCCACTTATCCCATTCTCTAAGCCCCGTATCGCATTTGCTCAGTCCCGTGTCCCACTCACTCAGCCCCGTATCCTATTTGCCCAGTCCAATATCCCACTCACCCGTCCAAAATACAACTCACTCTGTCCAATATCCCACTCAGACAATTTAATATCCCACACGCCCAATCCAATATCCCTCTCACACAGCCCAATATCCCAATCACTCTATCCAATATCACATTCACCCATTCCAATACCCCACTCACACAGTCCAATATCCCATTCACCCTGTCCAATACCCCACTCACCCAGTCAAACATCCCACTCACAAATTCCAATATGCCGCTCATCCAGTCCAAGATCCCACTCACCCAGTCCAAGATCCCACTCACCATCTCCAATATCCCACGCACACAGTCTAATACTCCACTCACCCAGTCCAATATCTAACTCAAACAGCCCAATATCCCACTCACCGAATACAATATCCCACTCATATTCCAATACCCCACTCACCCAGTCCAATATCCCACTCAACCTTTCCAATACGCCACTCACCCTGTCCAATATTGCACTCATTCAGTCCAATATCCCTCTTACCTAGTCCAATATCCCACTCACCCAGTCCAATATCCCACTCACCCAGTCCAATATCCCACTCATCCAATACTCCACTCACCCAGTCCAATACCCCACTCACCCAGTCCAATACCCCACTCACCCAGTCCAATACCCCACTCACCCAGTCCAATACCCCACTCACCCAGTCCAATACCCCACTCACCCAGTCCAATACCCCACTCACCCAGTCCAATACCCCACTCACCCAGTCCAATACCCCACTCACCCAGTCCAATACCCCACTCACCCAGTCCAATACCCCACTCACCCAGTCCAATACCCCACTCACCCAGTCCAATACCCCACTCACCCAGTCCAATACCCCACTCACCCAGTCCAATACCCCACTCACCCAGTCCAATACCCCACTCACCCAGTCCAATACCCCACTCACCCAGTCCAATACCCCACTCACCCAGTCCAATATCCCACTCACCCAGTCCAATATCCCACTCACCCAGTCCAATATCCCACTCACCCAGTCCAATATCCCACTCACCCAGTCCAATATCCCACTCACCCAGTCCAATATCCCACTCACCCAGTCCAATATCCCACTCACCCATTCCAATATCCCACTCACCCATTCCAATATCCCACTCACCCATACCTATATCCCACACACCCAGTCCAATATTGCACTCATTCATTCCAATATCCCTCTCACCCAGTCCAATTTCCCGCTCACCCAGTCCAATATAACACTTACCCAGTCAAATATCCCACACACCCAGTCCAATATTCCACTCACCCAGCACAACGTCCCTCTCACCCAGTCCAATATCGCAATCACCAGTCCAATTTCCCTCTTCCCCAGTCCAATATCCCACTCACCCAATCCAATATCCTACTCACCCAGTCCAATATATCCCACTTATCCACTCCAATACTCCACTCATCCAGTCCAATATCTCACTCACCGATTCCAATACCCCACTCGCCCAGTCCAATATCCAACTCACACATTCCAATATGCCATTCACCCATTCCAATAACCCACTCACCCATTTCAATATCCCACTCACCATGTGCTATATCCCACGCACCCAGTCTAATACTCCACTCACCCTGTCCAATATCCCACTCACAACTTCCAATATCCTGCTCACTCAGTCCAATAACCCACTCACCCAATCCAATATCCCCTCATCCCCAGTCCAATATCCCACTCACCCAGTCCAATATTGCACTCACTCAGTCCAATATCCCTCTCACATAGTCCAATATCCCACTCACCAAGTCCAATATACCACTCACCCAGTCCAATATTAAACTCACCCAGTGCAATATTAAACTCACCCAGACCAATAGCACATTCACCCAGTCCAATAGCCCGCTCACCCAGTCCAAAATCACACTCACCCAGTCCAATATCCCACTCACCCAGTCCAATATCCCACTCACCCAGTCCAATATCCCACTCACCCAGTCCAATAAGCAACTGATCCAGTCCAATATCCCATTCATCCAGTCCAATATTGCACTCATTCAGTCCATTTTCCTCTTACCAAGTCCAATATCAAACTCATTCAGTCCATATTCCTCTTACCCAGTCCAATATATCCCACTCCCCCAGTCCAATATATCCCACTCCCCCAGTCCAATATATCCCACTCCCCCAGTCCAATATATCCCACTCCCCCAGTCCAATATATCCCACTCCCCCAGTCCAATATATCCCACTCCCCCAGTCCAATATATCCCACTCCCCCAGTCCAATATATCCCACTCCCCCAGTCCAATATATCCCACTCCCCCAGTCCAATATATCCCACTCCCCCAGTCCAATATATCCCACTCCCCCAGTCCAATATATCCCACTCCCCCAGTCCAATATATCCCACTCCCCCAGTCCAATATATCCCACTCCCCCAGGCCAATATATCCCACTCCCCCAGGCCAATATATCCCACTCCCCCAGGCCAATATATCCCACTCCCCCAGTCCAATATATCCCACTCCCCCAGTCCAATATATCCCACTCCCCCAGGCCAATATATCCCACTCCCCCAGGCCAATATATCCCACTCCCCCAGGCCAATATATCCCACTCACCCAGGCCAATATATCCCACTCACCCAGGCCAATATATCCCACTCACCCAGGCCAATATATCCCACTCACCCAGGCCAATATATCCACTCACCCAGGCTATATATCCCACTCACCCAGGCCAATATATCCCACTCACTCAGGCCAATACTCCACTCATCCAGTCCAATAACCCACTCATCCAGTCCACTATCCCATTCACCCAGTCCAATGTCCCAATAACTGTGAGGTTGTCAGAAATGAACCAAATCCCCAGCGGGAGGGGAGCTTCAGTGAGGTTTCTCACCCCTCCAGCTTTCATTTCAATTTCGGCCATGATATCTGTAAGTTGCACAGTTTGGTTCACCCTGGAGCCTTGCAGCTCCTGACTGTAATCTGACAGTAAAACCCACTCAACTACTCAGACTGTCATAGATTACAATAATCTCATTTTCCTTTGTAGTAAAGCATCACAAGACATTTCAGAAGGTTAATTTCCAAACAAAATGCGACAGCAATATACACAAGGAGACCTTCAAACACCCTGTTTAGGCTTCACCCCTTTGGTTGTTGACCTACATTTGCTCCCATTTATGCAACTTCTGACTTTATAATTCTCATTCTTTTTCAAATATTCCCTCCCACGATCACTATAACCTTATCCAGCCCCGACAACCCTCCCTATCTCTGTAACCTCCTCCAGCCTCTACAACCCTCCCTATCTCTGTAACCTCCTCCAGCCTCTACAACCCTCCCTATCTCTGTAACCTCCTCCAGCCCCTACAGCCCTCCCTATCTCAGTAATCTCCTCCAGCCCCTACAACCCTCCCTATCTCTGTAACCTCCTCCAGCCCCGACAACCCTCCCTATCTCTGTAACCTCCTCCAGCCCCGACAACCCTCCCTATCTCTGTAACCTCCTCCAGCCTCTACAACCCTCCCTCTCTTTTTAACCTCCTCCACCCTGTACTCTGTAACCTTGACCTACGTACGCAGGACGTGCATCTGAGACACAGCCGGACGGTCAAGTACTAGTCGGGATTAAATCTTTCCATTTCCCCTGCTGTGGACTGGAGATGTACAGCAGCTTACACTGAGACACACACGCCAGGTGCAGTTACAGAACATATTGAATTACTGCCAACCTCTCAACCTTGACCCTGTCTGTTTAGGCCTATAGGCTCTTAGTATTGCATTGACTGCACAAATGTTAAATCGCGGGTGCCCTTTTGTCTTACACTTGTATCTTGCACCATGAGGCTCTGGTCTGTGGTCGGAAACAGGCTGGACAATGTTAGCAGGTTCGCTTCACCACAGCCCACACAGGTCATTGCAGTTTAGTGGCTCCAATGGCCTTTTCATCTGGTCTGTCTGTCAAGCCGCAGACTCGCAGTGAAAGGGACCTCGCTGGTCTCCCACAGTGAAACAATCAACAAAGGGACGGAAAGAAATCTGGGCGTCTTCTCTTGTGAGTGAGACTTGAGAAAGGTAAGGTGAGCAGACACCTCAATGTGACAGAGAGGGAGGATGCGATTGGCCCATCAGAATGTTACCCTCGAGACAGCAACTCTTCCAGTCCCTTAAACCAACACATTCAGGAACGTATAACACCGTCAATTCAATATCCCACTCGCTCAGCCCCGTATTCCACTCGCTCAGCCCCGTATCCCACTCACTCAGTCCAGTGCCCACTTGCTCAGCCCCATATCCCATTCACTCAGCCCCTTGCCTCACTCGCTCAGACCCAGGTCCCACTCGCTCAGACCCAGGTCCCACTCGCTCAGACCCAGGTCCCACTCGCTCAGACCCAGGTCCCACTCGCTCAGACCCAGGTCCCACTCGCTCAGACCCAGGTCCCACTCGCTCAGACCCAGGTCCCACTCGCTCAGACCCAGGTCCCACTCGCTCAGACCCAGGTCCCACTCGCTCAGACCCAGGTCCCACTCGCTCAGACCCAGGTCCCACTCGCTCAGACCCAGGTCCCACTCGCTCAGACCCAGGTCCCACTCGCTCAGACCCAGGTCCCACTCGCTCAGACCCAGGTCCCACTCGCTCAGACCCAGGTCCCACTCGCTCAGACCCAGGTCCCACTCGCTCAGACCCAGGTCCCACTCGCTCAGACCCAGGTCCCACTCGCTCAGACCCAGGTCCCACTCGCTCAGACCCAGGTCCCACTCGCTCAGACCCAGGTCCCACTCGCTCAGACCCAGGTCCCACTCGCTCAGACCCATGTCCCACTCGCTCAGACCCATGTCCCACTCGCTCAGCCCCATGTCCCCCTCGCTCAGCCCCATTTCCCCCTCGCTCAGCCCAATTTCCCCCTCGCTCAGCCCCATATCCCACTCCCTCAGCCCCATATCCCACTCCCTCAGCCCCATATCCCACTCCCTCAGCCCCTTGCCCTACCCCATCTGCCCCTTGTCTCATTCACTCAGCCCTGTAACCCAATCACTCAGCCTCATATCCCACTCGCTCAGCCCTATACCCCACACACTCAGCCCCTTGCCCCACCCACTCAGCCCCTTGTCTCACTCACTCAGCCCTGTATCCCACTAGCTCAGCCCCATATCCCAATCGCTCAGCCCCGTATCCAACTCAGACAGCCCCTTGCTCCACAGACTCAGCCCCTTGTCTCACTCACTCAGACCGTATCGCACTCACTCAGCTCAGCATCCCACTCACTCAGCCACTTATCCCATTCTCTAAGCCCTGTATCGCATTTGCCCAGTCCCGTATCCCACTCACTCAGCCCCGTATCGTATTTGCCCAGCCCAATATCCCACTCACCCGTCCAAAATACAACTCACTCTGTCCAATATCCCACTCAGACAATTTAATATCCAACACGCCCAGTCCAAGATCCCACTCACCCAGTCCAAGATCCCACTCACCCAGTCCAAGATCCCACTCACCCAGTCCAAGATCCCACTCACCCAGTCCAAGATCCCACTCACCCAGTCCAAGATCCCACTCACCCAGTCCAAGATCCCACTCACCCAGTCCAAGATCCCACTCACCCAGTCCAAGATCCCACTCACCCAGTCCAAGATCCCACTCACCCAGTCCAAGATCCCACTCACCCAGTCCAAGATCCCACTCACCCAGTCCAAGATCCCACTCACCCAGTCCAAGATCCCACTCACCCAGTCCAAGATCCCACTCACCCAGTCCAATATCCCACTCACCCAGTCCAATATCCCACTCACCCAGTCCAATATCCCACTCACCCAGTCCAATATCCCACTCACCCAGTCCAATATCCCACTCACCCAGTCCAATATCCCACTCACCCAGTCCAATATCCCACTCAACCAGTCCAAAACCCCACTCATCCAGTCCAATATCCATCTCACCCAGTCCAATATTGCACTCACTCATTCCAATATCCCTCTCACCCTGTCTAATATCCCACTCACCCAGTCAATATACTGCTCACCCAGTCCAATATCCCACAAACCCAATCCAATATTCCACTCACCCAGAAGAATATCCCTCTCAAACAATCCAATATCCTACTCACTCAGTCCAATATATCCCACTCATCCAGTCCAATACCCCACTCATCCTGTCCAATATATCACTCAGTGATTCCAATAACACACTCAGCCAGTCCAATATCCCACTCACACATTCCAATATGCCAATCACCCAGTCCAATAACCCACTCACCTAGTCCAATATCCCACTCACCATGTCCTATATTCCAACCACCCAGTCCAATACCACACTCACCCAGTCCAATATTCAACTCACCCAGACCAATATCACATTCACTCAGTCCAATAGCCCACTCACCCAGTCCAATATCCCACTCACCCGGTCCAATATCCCATTCACCCGGTCCGATAACCCATCACCAAATCCAATATCGCACACACACAGCCCAATATCCCACTCACCCTGTCCAATATCCCACTCAACCATTCCAATACCCCACTCAACCATTCCAATACCCCACGCAACCATTCCAATACCCCACGCAACCATTCCAATACCCCACGCAACCATTCCAATACCCCACGCAACCATTCCAATACCCCACTCAACCATTCCAATACCCCACTCAACCATTCCAATACCCCACTCACCCTGTACAATATCCCATTCACCCAGTCCAATATTGCACTCATTCTGTCCATATTCCTCTTACAAAGTCCAATATCCCAATCACCCAGTCCAAATCCCCACTCATCCAGTCCAATATTGCACTCACCCAGTCCAATATCCCACTCACCCAGTCCAATATCCCACTCACCCAGTCCAATATCCCACTCACCCAGTCCAATATCCCACTCACCCAGTCCAATATCCCACTCACCCAGTCCAATATCCCACTCACCCAGTCCAATATCCCACTCACCCAGTCCAATATCCCACTCACCCAGTCCAATATCCCACTCACCCAGTCCAATATCCCACTCACCCAGTCCAATATCCCACTCACCCAGTCCAATATCCCACTCACCCAGTCCAATATCCCACTCACCCAGTCCAATATCCCACTCACCCAGTCCAATATCCCACTCACCCAGTCCAATATCCCACTCACCCAGTCCAATATCCCACTCACCCAGTCCAATATCCCACTCACCCAGTCCAATATCCCACTCACCCAGTCCAATATCCCACTCACCCAGTCCAATATCCCACTCACCCAGTCCAATATCCCACTCACCCAGTCCAATATCCCACTCACCCAGTCCAATATCCCACTCACCCAGTCCAATATCCCACTCACCCAGTCCAATATCCCACTCACCCAGTCCAATATCCCACTCACCCAGTCCAATATCCCACTCACCCAGTCCAATATCCCACTCACCCAGTCCAATATCCCACTCACCCAGTCCAATATCCCACTCACCCAGTCCAATATCCCACTCACCCAGTCCAATATCCCACTCACCCATCCCAACATCACACTCACCCAGTCCAATATCCCACTCACCCAGTCCAATATCCCACTCAACCAGTCCAAAATCCCACTCATCCAGTCCAATATCCATCTCACCCAGTCCAATATTGCACTCACTCATTCCAATATCCCTCTCACCCTGTCTAATATCCCACTCACCCAGTCAATATACTGCTCACCCAGTCCAATATCCCACAAACCCAATCCAATATTCCACTCACCCAGAAGAATATCCCTCTCAACCAATCCAATATCCTACTCACTCAGTCCAATATATCCCACTCATCCAGTCCAATACCCCACTCATCCTGTCCAATATATCACTCAGTGATTCCAATAACACACTCAGCCAGTCCAATATCCCACTCACACATTCCAATATGCCAATCACCCAGTCCAATAACCCACTCACCTAGTCCAATATCCCACTCACCATGTCCTATATTCCAACCACCCAGTCCAATACCACACTCACCCAGTCCAATATTCAACTCACCCAGACCAATATCACATTCACCCAGTCCAATAGCCCACTCACCCAGTCCAATATCCCACTCACCCAGTCCAATATCCCACTCACCCAGTCCAATATCCCATTCACCCGGTCCGATAACCCATCACCAAATCCAATATCGCACACACACAGCCCAATATCCCACTCACCCTGTCCAATATCCCACTCAACCATTCCAATACCCCACTCAACCATTCCAATACCCCACTCAACCATTCCAATACCCCACTCAACCATTCCAATACCCCACTCAACCATTCCAATACCCCACTCACCCTGTACAATATCCCACTCACCCTGTACAATATCCCACTCACCCTGTACAATATCCCACTCACCCTGTACAATATCCCACTCACCCTGTACAATATCCCATTCACCCAGTCCAATATTGCACTCATTCTGTCCATATTCCTCTTACAAAGTCCAATATCCCAATCACCCAGTCCAAATCCCCACTCATCCAGTCCAATATCGCTCTCACCCAGTCCAATATTGCACTCAATCATTCCAATATCCCTCTCACCCTGTCCAATATCCCACTCACCCTGTCCAATATCCCACTCACCCTGTCCAATATCCCACTCACCCTGTCCAATATCCCACTCACCCTGTCCAATATCCCACTCACCCTGTCCAATATCCCACTCACCCTGTCCAATATCCCACTCACCCTGTCCAATATCCCACTCACCCTGTCCAATATCCCACTCACCCTGTCCAATATCCCACTCACCCTGTCCAATATCCCACTCACCCTGTCCAATATCCCACTCACCCTGTCCAATATCCCACTCACCCTGTCCAATATCCCACTCACCCAGTCCAATATCCCACTCACCCAGTCCAATATCCCACTCACCCAGTCCAATATCCCACTCACCCAGTCCAATATCCCACTCACCCAGTCCAATATCCCACTCACCCATTCCAATATCCCACTCACCCATTCCAATATCCCACTCACCCATTCCAATATCCCACTCACCCATTCCAATATCCCACTCACCCAGTCCAATATCCCACTCACCCATACCTATATCCCACTCACCCATACCTATATCCCACACACCCAGTCCAATATTGCACTCATTCATTCCAATATCCCTCTCACCCAGTCCAATTTCCCGCTCACCCAGTCCAATATAACACTTACCCAGTCAAATATCCCACACACCCAGTCCAATATTCCACTCACCCAGCACAACGTCCCTCTCACCCAGTCCAATATCGCAATCACCAGTCCAATTTCCCTCTCCCCCAGTCCAATATCCCACTCACCCAATCCAATATCCTACTCACCCAGTCCAATATATCCCACTTATCCACTCCAATACTCCACTCATCCAGTCCAATATCTCTCTCACCGATTCCAATACCCCACTCGCCCAGTCCAATATCCAACTCACACATTCCAATATGCCATTCACCCATTCCAATAACCCACTCACCCATTTCAATATCCCACTCACCATGTGCTATATCCCACGCACCCAGTCTAATACTCCACTCACCCTGTCCAATATCCCACTCACAACTTCCAATATCCTGCTCACTCAGTCCAATAACCCACTCACCCAATCCAATATCCCCTCATCCCCAGTCCAATATCCCACTCACCCAGTCCAATATTGCACTCACTCAGTCCAATATCCCACTCACCAAGTCCAATATTAAACTCACCCAGTCCAATATTAAACTCACCCAGTCCAATATTAAACTCACCCAGTCCAATATTAAACTCACCCAGTCCAATATTAAACTCACCCAGTCCAATAAGCAACTGATCCAGTGCAATAAGCAACTGATCCAGTCCAATATCCCATTCACCCAGTCGAATATTGCACTCATTCAGTCCATTTTCCTCTTACCAAGTCCAATATCCCATTCACCCAGTCCAATATTGCACTCATTCAGTCCATTTTCCTCTTACCAAGTCCAATATCCCACTCACCCAGTCCAATATTGCACTCATTCAGTCCATTTTCCTCTTACCCAGTCCAATAACTCACTCACCCAGTCCAATATCACACTCACCCAGTCCAATATCAAACTCATTCAGACCATTTTCCTCTTACCCAGTCCAATATATCCCACTCCCCCAGTCCAATATATCCCACTCCCCCAGGCCAATATATCCCACTCCCCCAGGCCAATATATCCCACTCCCCCAGGCCAATATATCCCACTCCCCCAGGCCAATATATCCCACTCCCCCAGGCCAATATATCCCACTCCCCCAGGTCAATATATCCCACTCCCCCAGGTCAATATATCCCACTCCCCCAGGCCAATATATCCCACTCCCCCAGGCCAATATATCCCACTCCCCCAGGCCAATATATCCCACTCCCCAAGTCCAATATCCCACTCACCCAGTCCAATATCCCACTCACCCAGTCCAATATCCCACTCACCCAGTCCAATATCCCACTCACCCAGTCCAATATCCCACTCACCCAGTCCAATATCCCACTCACCCAGTCCAATATCCCACTCACCCAGTCCAATATCCCACTCACCCAGTCCAATATCCCACTCACCCAGTCCAATATCCCACTCACCCAGTCCAATATCCCACTCACCCAGTCCAATAACCCACTCACCCAGTCCAATAACCCACTCACCCAGTCCAATATCCCACTCAACCAGTCCAAAATCCCACTCATCCAGTCCAATATCCATCTCACCCAGTCCAATATTGCACTCACTCATTCCAATATCCCTCTCACCCTGTCTAATATCCCACTCACCCAGTCAATATACTGCTCACCCAGTCCAATATCCCACAAACCCAATCCAATATTCCACTCACCCAGAAGAATATCCCTCTCAACCAATCCAATATCCTACTCACTCAGTCCAATATATCCCACTCATCCAGTCCAATACCCCACTCATCCTGTCCAATATATCACTCAGTGATTCCAATAACACACTCAGCCAGTCCAATATCCCACTCACACATTCCAATATGCCAATCACCCAGTCCAATAACCCACTCACCTAACCAATATCGCACTCACCTAGTCCAATATCCACTCACCATGTCCTATATTCCAACCACCCAGTCCAATACCACACTCACCCAGTCCAATATTCAACTCACCCAGACCAATATCACATTCACCCAGTCCAATAGCCCACTCACCCAGTCCAATATCCCACTCACCCAGTCCAAGATCCCACTCACCCAGTCCAAGATCCCACTCACCCAGTCCAAGATCCCACTCACCATGTCCTATATTCCAACCACCCAGTCCAATACCACACTCACCCAGACCAATATCACATTCACCCAGTCCAATAGCCCACTCACCCAGTCCAATATCCCACTCACCCAGTCCAATATCCCACTCACCCAGTCCAATATCCCACTCACCCAGTCCAATATCCCACTCACCCGGTCCGATAACCCATCACCAAATCCAATATCGCACACACACAGCCCAATATCCCACTCACCCTGTCCAATATCCCACTCAACCATTCCAATACCCCACTCAACCATTCCAATACCCCACTCAACCATTCCAATACCCCACTCAACCATTCCAATACCCCACTCAACCATTCCAATACCCCACTCAACCATTCCAATACCCCACTCAACCATTCCAATACCCCACTCAACCATTCCAATACCCCACTCACCCTGTACAATATCCCACTCACCCTGTACAATATCCCACTCACCCTGTACAATATCCCACTCACCCTGTACAATATCCCATTCACCCAGTCCAATATTGCACTCATTCTGTCCATATTCCTCTTACAAAGTCCAATATCCCAATCACCCAGTCCAAATCCCCACTCATCCAGTCCAATATCGCTCTCACCCAGTCCAATATTGCACTCAATCATTCCAATATCCCTCTCACCCTGTCCAATATCCCACTCACCCTGTCCAATATCCCACTCACCCAGTCCAATATCCCACTCACCCAGTCCAATATCCCACTCACCCAGTCCAATATCCCACTCACCCAGTCCAATATCCCACTCACCCAGTCCAATATCCCACTCACCCAGTCCAATATCCCACTCACCCAGTCCAATATCCCACTCACCCAGTCCAATATCCCACTCACCCAGTCCAATATCCCACTCACCCATTCCAATATCCCACTCACCCATTCCAATATCCCACTCACCCAGTCCAATATCCCACTCACCCATACCTATATCCCACTCACCCATACCTATATCCCACACACCCAGTCCAATATTGCACTCATTCATTCCAATATCCCTCTCACCCAGTCCAATTTCCCGCTCACCCAGTCCAATATAACACTTACCCAGTCAAATATCCCACACACCCAGTCCAATATTCCACTCACCCAGCACAACGTCCCTCTCACCCAGTCCAATATCGCAATCACCAGTCCAATTTCCCTCTCCCCCAGTCCAATATCCCACTCACCCAATCCAATATCCTACTCACCCAGTCCAATATATCCCACTTATCCACTCCAATACTCCACTCATCCAGTCCAATATCTCTCTCACCGATTCCAATACCCCACTCGCCCAGTCCAATATCCAACTCACACATTCCAATATGCCATTCACCCATTCCAATAACCCACTCACCCATTTCAATATCCCACTCACCATGTGCTATATCCCACGCACCCAGTCTAATACTCCACTCACCCTGTCCAATATCCCACTCACAACTTCCAATATCCTGCTCACTCAGTCCAATAACCCACTCACCCAATCCAATATCCCCTCATCCCCAGTCCAATATCCCACTCACCCAGTCCAATATTGCACTCACTCAGTCCAATATCCCACTCACCAAGTCCAATATTAAACTCACCCAGTCCAATATTAAACTCACCCAGTCCAATATTAAACTCACCCAGTCCAATATTAAACTCACCCAGTCCAATATTAAACTCACCCAGTCCAATAAGCAACTGATCCAGTGCAATAAGCAACTGATCCAGTCCAATATCCCATTCACCCAGTCGAATATTGCACTCATTCAGTCCATTTTCCTCTTACCAAGTCCAATATCCCATTCACCCAGTCCAATATTGCACTCATTCAGTCCATTTTCCTCTTACCAAGTCCAATATCCCACTCACCCAGTCCAATATTGCACTCATTCAGTCCATTTTCCTCTTACCCAGTCCAATAACTCACTCACCCAGTCCAATAACTCACTCACCCAGTCCAATATCACACTCACCCAGTCCAATATCAAACTCATTCAGACCATTTTCCTCTTACCCAGTCCAATATATCCCACTCCCCCAGGCCAATATATCCCACTCCCCCAGGCCAATATATCCCACTCCCCCAGGCCAATATATCCCACTCCCCCAGGCCAATATATCCCACTCCCCCAGGCCAGTATATCCCACTCCCCCAGTCCAATATATCCCACTCCCCCAGTCCAATATATCCCACTCCCCCAGTCCAATATATCCCACTCCCCCAGTCCAATATATCCCACTCCCCCAGTCCAATATATCCCACTCCCCCAGTCCAATATATCCCAGTCCCGCAGGCCAACATATCCCAGTCCCCCAGGCCAATATATCCCACTCACCCAGGCCAATATATCCCACTCACCCAGGCCAATATATCCCACTCACCCAGGCCAATATATCCCACTCACCCAGGCCAATATATCCCACTCACCCAGGCCAATATATCCCACGCACCCAGGCCAATATATCCCACTCACCCAGGCCAATATATCCCACTCACCCAGGCCAATATATCCCACTCACCCAGGCCAATATATCCCACTCACCCAGGCCAATATATCCCACTCACCCAGGCCAATATATCCCACTCACCCAGGCCAATATATCCCACTCACCCAGGCCAATATATCCCACTCACCCAGGCCAATATATCCCACTCACTCAGGCCAATACTCCACTCATCCAGTCCAATAACCCACTCATCCAGTCCACTATCCCATTCACCCAGTCCAATGTCCCAATAACTGTGAGGTTGTCAGAAATGAACCAAATCCCCAGCGGGAGGGGAGCTTCAGTGAGGTTTCTCACCCCTCCAGCTTTCATTTCAATTTCGGCCATGATATCTGTAAGTTGCACAGTTTGGTTCACCCTGGAGCCTTGCAGCTCCTGACTGTAATCTGACAGTAAAACCCACTCAACTACTCAGACTGTCATAGATTACAATAATCTCATTTTCCTTTGTAGTAAAGCATCACAAGACATTTCAGAAGGTTAATTTCCAAACAAAATGCGACAGCGATATACACAAGGAGACCTTCAAACACCCTGTTTAGGCTTCACCCCTTTGGTTGTTGACCTACATTTGCTCCCATTTATGCAACTTCTGACTTTATAATTCTCATTCTTTTTCAAATATTCCCTCCCACGATCACTATAACCTTATCCAGCCCCGACAACCCTCCCTATCTCTGTAACCTCCTCCAGCCTCTACAACCCTCCCTATCTCTGTAACCTCCTCCAGCCTCTACAACCCTCCCTATCTCTGTAACCTCCTCCAGCCCCTACAGCCCTCCCTATCTCAGTAATCTCCTCCAGCCCCTACAACCCTCCCTATCTCTGTAACCTCCTCCAGCCCCGACAACCCTCCCTATCTCTGTAACCACCTCCAGCCCCGACAACCCTCCCTATCTCTGTAACCTCCTCCAGCCTCTACAACCGTCCCTCTCTTTTTAACCTCCTCCACCCTGTACTCTGTAACCTTGACCTACATACGCAGGACGTGCATCTGAGACACAGCCGGACGGTCAAGTACTAGACGGGATTAAATCTTTCCATTTCCCCTGCTGTGGACTGGAGATGTACAGCAGCTTACACTGAGACACACACGCCAGGTGCAGTTACAGAACATATTGAATTACTGCCAACCTCTCAACGTGGACCCTGTCTGTTTAGGCCTATAGGCTCTTAGTATTGCATTGACTGCACAAATGTTAAATCGCGGGTGCCCTCTTGTCTTACACTTGTATCTTGCACCATGAGGCTCTGGTCTGTGGTCGGAAACAGGCTGGACAATGTTAGCAGGTCGCTTCACCTCAGCCCACACAGGTCATTGCAGTTTAGTGGCTCCAATGGCCTTTTCATCTGGTCTCTGTCTGTCAAGCCGCAGACTCGCAGTGAAAGGGACCTCGCTGGTCTCCCACAGTGAAACAATCAACAAAGGGACGGAAAGAAATCTGGGCGTCTTCTCTTGTGAGTGAGACTTGAGAAAGGTAAGGTGAGCAGACACCTCAATGTGACAGAGAGGGATGATGCGATTGGCCCATCAGAATGTTACCCTCGAAACAGCAACTCTTCCAGTCCCTTAAACCAACACATTCAGGAACGTATAACACAGTCAATTCAATATCCCACTCGCTCAGCCCCGTATTCCACTCGCTCAGCCCCGTATCCCACTCACTCAGTCCCGTGCCCACTTGCTCAGCCCCATATCCCACTCACCCATTCCCGTATTCCACTCACACATTTCCATATCGCACTCGCTCAGCCCCGTATCCATTCACTCAGCCCCTTGCCTCACTCGCTCAGCCCCTTGCCTCACTCGCTCAGCCCCAGGTCCCACTCGCTCAGCCCCAGGTCCCACTCGCTCAGCCCCAGGTCCCACTCGCTCAGCCCCAGGTCCCACTCGCTCAGCCCCAGGTCCCACTCGCTCAGCCCCAGGTCCCACTCGCTCAGCCCCAGGTCCCACTCGCTCAGCCCCAGGTCCCACTCGCTCAGCCCCAGGTCCCACTCGCTCAGCCCCAGGTCCCACTCGCTCAGCCCCAGGTCCCACTCGCTCAGCCCCAGGTCCCACTCGCTCAGCCCCAGGTCCCACTCGCTCAGCCCCAGGTCCCACTCGCTCAGCCCCAGGTCCCAATCGCTCAGCCCCAGGTCCCAATCGCTCAGCCCCAGGTCCCACTCGCTCAGCCCCATGTCCCACTCGCTCAGCCCCATGTCCCACTCGCTCAGCCCCATTTCCCCCTCGCTCAGCCGCATGTCCCACTCGCTCAGCCCCATGTCCCACTCGCTCAGCCCAATGTCCCACTCGCTCAGCCCCATGTCCCACTCGCTCAGCCCCATATCCCACTCGCTCAGCCCCATATCCCACTCGCTCAGCCCCATATCCCACTCCCTCAGCCCCTTGCCCTACCCCATCTGCCCCTTGTCTCATTCACTCAGCCCTGTAACCCAATCACTCAGCCTCATATCCCACTCGCTCAGCCCTATACCCCACACACTCAGCCCCTTGCCCCAACCACTCAGCCCCTTGTCTCACTCACTCAGCCCTGTTTCCCACTAGCTCAGCCCCATATCCCAATCGCTCAGCCCCGTATCCAACTCACACAGCCCCTTGCTCCACAGACTCAGCCCCTTGTCTCACTCACTCAGACCGTATCGCACTCACTCAGCTCAGCATCCCACTCACTCAGCCACTTATCCCATTCTCTAAGCCCTGTATCGCATTTGCCCAGTCCCGTATCCCACTCACTCAGCCCCGTATCGTATTTGCCCAGCCCAATATCCCACTCACCTGTCCAAAATACAACTCACTCTGTCCAATATCCCACTCAGACAATTTAATATCCAACACGCCCAGTCCAAGATCCCACTCACCCAGTCCAAGATCCCACTCACCCAGTCCAAGATCCCACTCACCCAGTCCAAGATCCCACTCACCCAGTCCAAGATCCCACTCACCCAGTCCAAGATCCCACTCACCCAGTCCAAGATCCCACTCACCCAGTCCAAGATCCCACTCACCCAGTCCAAGATCCCACTCACCCAGTCCAAGATCCCACTCACCCAGTCCAAGATCCCACTCACCCAGTCCAAGATCCCACTCACCCAGTCCAAGATCCCACTCACCCAGTCCAAGATCCCACACACCCAGTCCAAGATCCCACTCACCCAGTCCAATATCCCACTCACCCAGTCCAATATCCCACTCACCCAGTCCAATATCCCACTTACCCAGTCCAATATCCCACTCACCCAGTCCAATATCCCACTCACCCAGTCCAATATCCCACTCAACCAGTCCAAAACCCCACTCATCCAGTCCAATATCCATCTCACCCAGTCCAATATTGCACTCACTCATTCCAATATCCCTCTCACCCTGTCTAATATCCCACTCACCCAGTCAATATACTGCTCACCCAGTCCAATATCCCACAAACCCAATCCAATATTCCACTCACCCAGAAGAATATCCCTCTCAAACAATCCAATATCCTACTCACTCAGTCCAATATATCCCACTCATCCAGTCCAATACCCCACTCATCCTGTCCAATATATCACTCAGTGATTCCAATAACACACTCAGCCAGTCCAATATCCCACTCACACATTCCAATATGCCAATCACCCAGTCCAATAACCCACTCACCTAGTCCAATATCCCACTCACCATGTCCTATATTCCAACCACCCAGTCCAATACCACACTCACCCAGACCAATATCACATTCACCCAGTCCAATAGCCCACTCACCCAGTCCAATATCCCACTCACCCAGTCCAATATCCCACTCACCCAGTCCAATATCCCACTCACCCAGTCCAATATCCCACTCACCCAGTCCAATATCCCATTCACCCGGTCCGATAACCCATCACCAAATCCAATATCGCACACACACAGCCCAATATCCCACTCACCCTGTCCAATATCCCACTCAACCATTCCAATACCCCACTCAACCATTCCAATACCCCACTCAACCATTCCAATACCCCACTCAACCATTCCAATACCCCACTCAACCATTCCAATACCCCACTCACCCTGTACAATATCCCACTCACCCTGTACAATATCCCACTCACCCTGTACAATATCCCATTCACCCAGTCCAATATTGCACTCATTCTGTCCATATTCCTCTTACAAAGTCCAATATCCCAATCACCCAGTCCAAATCCCCACTCATCCAGTCCAATATCGCTCTCACCCAGTCCAATATTGCACTCAATCATTCCAATATCCCTCTCACCCTGTCCAATATCCCACTCACCCAGTCAATATACCGCTCACCTATTCCAATATACCACTAACCGAGTCCAATATCCCACACACCCAGTCCAATATTCCACTCACCCAGAAGAATATCCCTCTCAACCATTCCAATATCCTACTCACCCAGTCCAATATATCCCACTCATCCAGTCCAATACCCCACTCATCCAGTCCAATATCTCACACACCGCTTCCAATATCCCAAACACCCAGTCTAATATGCCAATCACCCAGTCCAAAAACCCACTCACCCTGTCCTATATCCCACACACCCAGTCCAATACCCCACTCACCCAGTCCAATACCCCACTCACCCAGTCCAATACCCCACTCACCCAGTCCAATACCCCACTCACCCAGTCCAATACCCCACTCCCCCAGTCCAATACCCCACTCCCCCAGTCCAATACCCCACTCCCCCAGTCCAATACCCCACTCACCCAGTCCAATACCCCACTCACCCAGTCCAATACCCCACTCACCCAGTCCAATACCCCACTCACCCAGTCCAATACCCCACTCACCCAGTCCAATACCCCACTCACCCAGTCCAATACCCCACTCACCCAGTCCAATACCTCACTCACCCAGTCCAATACCCCACTCACCCAGTCCAATACCCCACTTACTCAGCCCAATATCCCAGTCACTCAATCCAATATCACACTCACACTTTCCAATACCTCACTCACACAATCCAATATCTCACTCACCCAGTCCAATACCCAACTCACACAGTCCAATATCGCAATCACCATGTCCAATATCCCAACCACCCAGTCCAATACCCCACTCACGCAGTCCAATATCCCACTCAAACATTCCAATATGCCACTCTCCCAGTCCAATAACCGACTCACCCAGTATATGATCCCTTTCACCTTGTCCAATATCCCACGCACCCAATCTAATACTCCACTCCCCCAGTCCAATATCCCACTCACCCATTCCAATACCCCACTCACCCAGTCCAATATCCCACTCACCCAGTCCAAAACGCCACTCATCCAGTCCAATATCCCACTCACCCACTCCAATATTGCACTCAATCAGTCCAATATCCCTCTTACCCAGTCTAATATCCCACTCACCCAGTCCAATATACCGCTCACACAGTCCAATATCCCACTCACCCATTCCAATAACACACTCACCCAGTCCAACATCCTACTCACGATGTCTCATATCCATGCACCCAGTCTAGTACTCCACTCAACCAGTCCTATAGCCCACTCACACATTCCAATATACCATTCACCCAGTCCAATAACTCACTCACCCAGTCCAATATCCCACTCACACAGCCCAATATCAAACTCACCATATCAAATATCCCAAACACCCATTCCAATACCCCACTCAACCAGTCCAATATCTCACTCACACAGTCCAATATCCCTCTCACCCAGTCCAATATTGCACTCACTCATTCCAATATCCCTCTCACCCTGACCAATATCCCACTCACCCAGTCAATATACTGCTCACCCAGTCCAATATACCACTAACCGAGTCCAATATCCCACACACCCAGTCCAATACTCCACTCACCCAGAAGAATATCCCTCTCAACTTATCCTATATCCTACTCACCCAGTCCAATATATCCCGCTCATCCAGTCCAATACCGCACTCATCCAGTCCAATATCTCACAAACCGATTCCAATAACCCACTCACCCAGTCCAATATCCCACTCAGCCAGTCCAATATGCCAATCATCCAGTCCAATCACCCACTCACCCAGTCCAATATTCCAGTCACCATGTCCTATATCCCACACACCCACTCTAATACTCCACTCACCCTGACCAATATCCCACTCACCCAGTCAATATACTGCTCACCCAGTCCAATATACCACTTACCGAGTCCAATATCCCACACACTCAGTCCAATACTCCACTCTCCCAGAAGAATATCCCTCTCAACTTATCCTATATCCTACTCACCCAGTCCAATATATCCCACTCATCCAGTCCAATACCCCTCTCATCCAGTCCAATATCTCACAAACCGATTCCAATAACCCACTCACCCAGTCCAATATCCCACTCACCCAGTCCAATATGCCAATCATCCAGTCCAATCACCCACTCACCCAGTGCAATATTCCAGTCACCATGTCCTATATCCCACACACCCACTCTAATACTCCACTCACCCTGTCCAATATCCCACTCACACCATCCAATAACCCACTCATCCATTCCAATATTCCACTCACACAGCCCAATATCACACTCACCATATCAAATATCCCAAACACCCATTCCAATACCCCACTCAACCAGTCCAATATCTCACTCACACAGTCCAATATCCCTCTCACCCAGTCCAATATTGCACTCACTCATTCCAATATCCCTCTCACCCTGACCAATATCCCACTCATCCAGTCAATATACTGCTCACCCAGTCCAATATACCACTAACCGAGTCCAATATCCCACACACCCAGTCCAATACTCCACTCACCCAGAAGAATATCCCTCTCAACTTATCCTATATCCTACTCACCCAGTCCAATATATCCCGCTCGTCCAGTCCAATACCGCACTCATCCAGTCCAATATCTCACAAACCGATTCCAATAACCCACTCACCCAGTCCAATATCCCACTCAGCCAGTCCAATATGCCAATCATCCAGTCCAATCACCCACTCACCCAGTCCAATATTCCAGTCACCATGTCCTATATCCCACACACCCACTCTAATACTCCACTCACCCTGACCAATATCCCACTCACCCAGTCAATATACTGCTCACCCAGTCCATTATACCACTAACCGAGTCCAATATCCCACACACTCAGTCCAATACTCCACTCTCCCAGAAGAATATCCCTCTCAACTTATCCTATATCCTACTCACCCAGTCCAATATATCCCACTCATCCAGTCCAATACCCCTCTCATCCAGTCCAATATCTCACAAACCGATTCCAATATCCAACTCACCCAGTCCAATAACCCACTCATCCATTCCAATATTCCACTCACACAGCCCAATATCACACTCACCCAATCCAATAACCCAATCACCCATTGCAATACCCCACTCACCCAGTCTCAAAATCTCACTCACCCAGTCCAATATCCCACTCACCCAATGCAATACGCCTCTCACCCAATGCAATACGCCTCTCACCCAATGCAATACGCCTCTCAGCCAATGCAATACGCCTCTCAGCCAATGCAATACGCCTCTCAGCCAGTCCAATATCCCTCTCAGCCAGTCCAATATCCCTCTCAGCCAGTCCAATATCCCTCTCAGCCAGTCCAATATCCCTCTCAGCCAGTCCAATATCCCTCTCAGCCAGTCCAATATCCCTCTCAGCCAGTCCAATATCCCTCTCAGCCAGTCCAATATCCCTCTCAGCCAGTCCAATATCCCTCTCAGCCAGTCCAATATCCCTCTCAGCCAGTCCAATATCCCTCTCAGCCAGTCCAATATCCCTCTCAGCCAGTCCAATATCCCTCTCAGCCAGTCCAATATCCCTCTCAGCCAGTCCAATATCCCTCTCAGCCAGTCCAATATCCCTCTCAGCCAGTCCAATATCCCTCTCAGCCAGTCCAATATCCCTCTCAGCCAGTCCAATATCCCTCTCAGCCAGTCCAATATCCCTCTCAGCCAGTCCAATATCCCTCTCAGCCAGTCCAATATCCCTCTCAGCCAGTCCAATATCCCTCTCAGCCAGTCCAATATTGCACTCACTCATTCCAATATCCCACACACCCAGTCCAATACTCCACTCACCCAGAAGAATATCCCTCTCAACTTATCCTATATCCTACTCACCCAGTCCAATATATCCCGCTCATCCAGTCCAATATCTCACAAACCGATTCCAATAACCCACTCACCCAGTCCAATATCCCACTCAGCCAGTCGAATATCCAAATCACCCAGTCCAATATCCCACTCACACCTTCCAATATCCAAATCACCCAGTCCAATAACCCACTCATCCATTCCAATATCGTACTCACCATGTCTCATATCCATGCAGCCAGCCCACTACCGCACTCAGCCAGCCCACTACCGCACTCAGCCAGCCCACTACCGCACTCAGCCAGCCCACTACCGCACTCAGCCAGCCCACTACCGCACTCAGCCAGCCCACTACCGCACTCAGCCAGCCCACTACCGCACTCAGCCAGCCCACTACCGCACTCAGCCAGCCCACTACCGCACTCAGCCAGCCCACTACCGCACTCAGCCAGCCCACTACCGCACTCAGCCAGCCCACTACCGCACTCAGCCAGCCCACTACCGCACTCAGCCAGCCCACTACCGCACTCAGCCAGCCCACTACCGCACTCAGCCAGCCCACTACCGCACTCAGCCAGCCCACTACCGCACTCAGCCAGCCCACTACCGCACTCAGCCAGCCCACTACCGCACTCAGCCAGCCCACTACCGCACTCAGCCAGCCCACTACCGCACTCAGCCAGCCCACTACCGCACTCAGCCAGCCCACTACCGCACTCAGCCAGTCCAATATCGCACTCATCCAGTCCAATATCCCACTCACCCAGTCCAATATCCCACTCACCCAGTCCAATATCCCACTCACCCAGTCCAATATCCCACTCACCCAGCCCAATATCCCACTCACCCAGCCCAATACCCCACTCACCCAGCCCAATACCCCACTCACCCAGTCCAATACCCCACTCACCCAGTCCAATATCCCAATCACTCAATCCAATATCCCACTCACCCATTCCAATATCTCACTCACACAGTCCAATACCCCACTCACACAGTCCAATACCCCACTCACACAGTCCAATATCCCAATCACCAGGTCCAATATACCAACAACCCTGTCCAATACCCCACTCACCCAGTCCAATACCCCACTCACCCAGTCCAATATCCCACTCACCCAGTCCAATATCCCACTCACCCAGTCCAATATCCCACTCACCCAGTCCAATATCCCACTCACCCAGTCCAATATCCCACTCACCCAGTCCAATATCCCACTCACCCAGTCCAATATCCCACTCACCCAGTCCAATATCCCACTCACCCAGTCCAATATCCCACTCACCCAGTCCAATATCCCACTCACCCAGTCCAATATCCCACTCACCCAGTCCAATAACTTACTCACCCAATCCAATATCCCACACACACAGTCCAATATCCCAATCACTCAATCCAATATCCCACTCACCCATTCCAATACCCCATTCACCCAGTCCAATATCTCACTCACCCAGTCAAATACCCCACTGACACAGTCCAATATCCCAATCACCATGTCCAATATTCCAACCACCCAGTCCAATACCCAGCTCGCGCTGTCCAATATCTCACTCAAAGATTCCAATATGCCACTCACCCAGTCCAAAAAGCCACTCACCCAGTCCAAGATCCCACTCACCATGTCCAAAATCTCCCACACCCAGTCTAATACTCCACTCACTGAGTCCAATATCCCATTCACCCAGTCCAACAACCCACTCACCCTGTCCAATATCCACTCAAACAGTCCAAGATCCGACTCACCCAATCCAATAACCCACTCACCCAATCCAATACCCCACTCACCCAATCCAATACCCCACTCACCCAATCCAATACCCCACTCACCCAATCCAATACCCCACTCACCCAATCCAATACCCCACTCACCCAATCCAATACCCCACTCACCCAATCCAATACCCCACTCACCCAATCCAATACCCCACTCACCCAATCCAATACCCCACTCACCCAATCCAATACCCCACTCACCCAATCCAATACCCCACTCACCCAATCCAATACCCCACTCACCCAATCCAATACCCCACTCACCCAATCCAATACCCCACTCACCCAATCCAATACCCCACTCACCCAATCCAATACCCCACTCACCCAATCCAATACCCCACTCACCCAATCCAATACCCCACTCACCCAGTCCAATACCCCACTCACACAGTCCAATACCCCACTCACACAGTCCAATACCCCACTCACACAGTCCAATACCCCACTCACACAGTCCAATACCCCACTCACACAGTCCAATACCCCAATCACCAGGTCCAATATACCAACAACCCTGTCCAATACCCCACTCACCCAGTCCAATACCCCACTCACCCAGTCCAATATCCCACTCACCCAGTCCAATATCCCACTCACCCAGTCCAATATCCCACTCACCCAGTCCAATATCCCACTCACCCAGTCCAATATCCCACTCACCCAGTCCAATATCCCACTCACCCAGTCCAATATCCCACTCACCCAGTCCAATAACTTACTCACCCAATCCAATATCCCACACACCCAGTCCAATATCCCACTCACCCAGTCCCAATATCAAACTCACCATTGGCAATATCACACTCACCCATTCCAATACCACACTAACCCAGTCCAATATTTCACTCACCCAGAACAATATCCCACTCACCCAGTCCAATACCCCACTCATCCAGTGCAATATCCCAATCACCCAGTCCAATATTGCACTCACTTATTCCATTATTCCGTTCACCCAGTCCAATATCCCGCTCACCCTGTCCAATATCCCACTTACCCAATCTAATATACCACACACCCAGTCCAATATTCCACTCACCCAGTACAATATCCCTCTCACCCAGTCCAATATCGCAATCACGAGTCCAATTTCCCATGCCCCCAGTCCAATATCCTACTCACCCCATCCAATATCATACTCACCCAGTCCTATATATCCCACTCACCCTGTCCAATACCCCACTCATCCAGTCCAATATCCCTCTCAACCAGTCCAATATTGCAATCACTCATTCCAATATCCATCTCAACCACTATCCACCCAGACAAATATTCTTCTCACCCAGATCAATATCCCGCACACCCAATCCAATATCCCACTTACCTATTCCAATCTCCCACACACCCAGTCCAATGTTCCACTCACCCAGAAGAATATCCCTCTCACCCAATCCAATATCCTACTCACCCAGTCCAAAATATCCCACTCACCCAGTCCAATATCCCCCTCACCCAGTCCAATATCTGACTCACCGATTCCAATACCCCACTCACTCAATCCAATATCCCACTCACCCAGTCCAGTATGCCATTCACCCAGTCCAATAACCCACTCACCCAGTCCAATATCCCACTCACCATGTCCTATATCCCAAGCACCCAGTCTAATATTCCACTCACCCTGTCCAATATCCCCTCACACCTTCCAATATCGCACTCACCCAGTCCAATATCACAATCACGAGTCCAATTTCCCACGCCCCCAGTCCAATATCCCACTCACCCAATCCAATATCATACTCACCCAGTCCTATATATCCCACTCACCCAATCAAATACCCCACTCATCAGTCCAATATCGCAATCAACAGTCCAATTTCCCACTCTCCCAATCCATTATCCCACTCACCCAGTCCAATAACCCACTCACCCTGTCCAAAATCCCACTCACAAATTCCAATAACCCACTCACCCTGTCCAATATAACACTCAGACAGCCCAATATCCCACTCACCCAGCCCAATATCCCACTCACCCAGCCCAATATCCCACTCACCCAGCCCAATATCCCACTCACCCAGTCCAATACCACACTCACCCATTCCAATACCACACTCACCCATTCCAATACCACACTCACCCATTCCAATACCACACTCACCCATTCCAATACCACACTCACCCAGTCCAATATCCCACTCACCCAGTCCAATATCCCACTCACCCAGTCCAATATCCCACTCACCCAGTCCAATATCCCACTCACCCAGTCCAATATCCCACTCACCCAGTCCAATATCCCACTCACCCAGTCCAATATCCCACTCACCCAATCCAATATCCCACTTACCCAATCCAATACCCCACTCATCCTGTCCAATATCCCACTCACCCACTCCAATATTGCACTCACTCAGTCCAATATCCCTCTTACCCAGTCTAATATCCCACTCACCCAGTCCAATATACTGCTCACACAGTCCAATATCACACTCACCCAGTCCAATATCCCACGCACACAGTCCCAATATCAAACTCATCATATGCAATATCCCACTCTCCCATTCCAATACCACACTAACCCAGTCCAATATCTCACTCACCCAGAACAGTATCCCGCACACCAAATCCAATATCCCACTTACCTGTTCCAATCTCCCACACACCCAGTCCAATGTTCCACTCGCCCAGTCCAATGTTCCACTCACCCAGTCCAATGTTCCACTCACCCAGAAGAATATCCCTCTCATCCAATCCAATATCCTACTCACCCAGTCCAAAATATCCCACTCACCCAGTCCAATATTCCACTAATCCAGTCCAATAACTGACACACCAATTCCAATACCCCACTCACCGAGTCCAATATCCCACTCACACATTCCAGTATGCCATTCACCCAGTCCAATAACCCACTCACCCAGTCCAATATCCCACTCACGACGACCTATATCCCAAGCACCCAGTCTAATACTCCACTCACCCTGTCCAATATCCCACTGACACCTTCCAATATCCCACTCACCCAGTCCAATATCCCACTCACCCAGCCCAATATCCCACTCACCCAGCCCAATACCCCACTCACCCAGCCCAATACCCCACTCACCCAGTCCAATACCCCACTCACCCAGTCCAATATCCCAATCACTCAATCCAATATCCCACTCACCCATTCCAATATCTCACTCACACAGTCCAATACCCCACTCACACAGTCCAATACCCCACTCACACAGTCCAATATCCCAATCACCAGGTCCAATATACCAACAACCCTGTCCAATACCCCACTCACCCAGTCCAATACCCCACTCACCCAGTCCAATATCCCACTCACCCAGTCCAATATCCCACTCACCCAGTCCAATATCCCACTCACCCAGTCCAATATCCCACTCACCCAGTCCAATATCCCACTCACCCAGTCCAATATCCCACTCACCCAGTCCAATATCCCACTCACCCAGTCCAATATCCCACTCACCCAGTCCAATATCCCACTCACCCAGTCCAATATCCCACTCACCCAGTCCAATATCCCACTCACCCAGTCCAATATCCCACTCACCCAGTCCAATATCCCACTCACCCAGTCCAATATCCCACTCACCCAGTCCAATATCCCACTCACCCAGTCCAATAACTTACTCACCCAATCCAATATCCCACACACACAGTCCAATATCCCAATCACTCAATCCAATATCCCACTCACCCATTCCAATACCCCATTCACCCAGTCCAATATCTCACTCACCCAGTCAAATACCCCACTGACACAGTCCAATATCCCAATCACCATGTCCAATATTCCAACCACCCAGTCCAATACCCAGCTCGCGCTGTCCAATATCCCACTCAAAGATTCCAATATGCCACTCACCCAGTCCAAAAAGCCACTCACCCAGTCCAAGATCCCACTCACCATGTCCAAAATCTCCCACACCCAGTCTAATACTCCACTCACTGAGTCCAATATCCCATTCACCCAGTCCAACAACCCACTCACCCTGTCCAATATCCACTCAAACAGTCCAAGATCCGACTCACCCAATCCAATAACCCACTCACCCAATCCAATACCCCACTCACCCAATCCAATACCCCACTCACCCAATCCAATACCCCACTCACCCAATCCAATACCCCACTCACCCAATCCAATACCCCACTCACCCAATCCAATACCCCACTCACCCAATCCAATACCCCACTCACCCAATCCAATACCCCACTCACCCAATCCAATACCCCACTCACCCAATCCAATACCCCACTCACCCAATCCAATACCCCACTCACCCAATCCAATACCCCACTCACCCAATCCAATACCCCACTCACCCAATCCAATACCCCACTCACCCAATCCAATACCCCACTCACCCAATCCAATACCCCACTCACCCAATCCAATACCCCACTCACCCAATCCAATACCCCACTCACCCAATCCAATACCCCACTCACCCAATCCAATACCCCACTCACCCAATCCAATACCCCACTCACCCAATCCAATACCCCACTCACCCAATCCAATACCCCACTCACCCAATCCAATACCCCACTCACCCAATCCAATACCCCACTCACCCAATCCAATACCCCACTCACCCAATCCAATACCCCACTCACCCAATCCAATACCCCACTCACCCAATCCAATACCCCACTCACCCAATCCAATACCCCACTCACCCAATCCAATACCCCACTCACCCAATCCAATACCCCACTCACCCAATCCAATACCCCACTCACCCAATCCAATACCCCACTCACCCAATCCAATACCCCACTCACCCAATCCAATACCCCACTCACCCAATCCAATACCCCACTCACCCAGTCCAATACCCCACTCACACAGTCCAATACCCCACTCACACAGTCCAATACCCCACTCACACAGTCCAATACCCCACTCACACAGTCCAATACCCCACTCACACAGTCCAATACCCCACTCACACAGTCCAATACCCCACTCACACAGTCCAATACCCCAATCACCAGGTCCAATATACCAACAACCCTGTCCAATACCCCACTCACCCAGTCCAATACCCCACTCACCCAGTCCAATATCCCACTCACCCAGTCCAATATCCCACTCACCCAGTCCAATATCCCACTCACCCAGTCCAATATCCCACTCACCCAGTCCAATATCCCACTCACCCAGTCCAATATCCCACTCACCCAGTCCAATATCCCACTCACCCAGTCCAATAACTTACTCACCCAATCCAATATCCCACACACCCAGTCCAATATCCCACTCACCCAGTCCCAATATCAAACTCACCATTGGCAATATCACACTCACCCATTCCAATACCACACTAACCCAGTCCAATATTTCACTCACCCAGAACAATATCCCACTCACCCAGTCCAATACCCCACTCATCCAGTGCAATATCCCAATCACCCAGTCCAATATTGCACTCACTTATTCCATTATTCCGTTCACCCAGTCCAATATCCCGCTCACCCTGTCCAATATCCCACTTACCCAATCTAATATACCACACACCCAGTCCAATATTCCACTCACCCAGTACAATATCCCTCTCACCCAGTCCAATATCGCAATCACGAGTCCAATTTCCCATGCCCCCAGTCCAATATCCTACTCACCCCATCCAATATCATACTCACCCAGTCCTATATATCCCACTCACCCTGTCCAATACCCCACTCATCCAGTCCAATATCCCTCTCAACCAGTCCAATATTGCAATCACTCATTCCAATATCCATCTCAACCACTATCCACCCAGACAAATATTCTTCTCACCCAGATCAATATCCCGCACACCCAATCCAATATCCCACTTACCTATTCCAATCTCCCACACACCCAGTCCAATGTTCCACTCACCCAGAAGAATATCCCTCTCACCCAATCCAATATCCTACTCACCCAGTCCAAAATATCCCACTCACCCAGTCCAATATCCCCCTCACCCAGTCCAATATCTGACTCACCGATTCCAATACCCCACTCACTCAATCCAATATCCCACTCACCCAGTCCAGTATGCCATTCACCCAGTCCAATAACCCACTCACCCAGTCCAATATCCCACTCACCATGTCCTATATCCCAAGCACCCAGTCTAATATTCCACTCACCCTGTCCAATATCCCCTCACACCTTCCAATATCGCACTCACCCAGTCCAATATCACAATCACGAGTCCAATTTCCCACGCCCCCAGTCCAATATCCCACTCACCCAATCCAATATCATACTCACCCAGTCCTATATATCCCACTCACCCAATCAAATACCCCACTCATCAGTCCAATATCGCAATCAACAGTCCAATTTCCCACTCTCCCAATCCATTATCCCACTCACCCAGTCCAATAACCCACTCACCCTGTCCAAAATCCCACTCACAAATTCCAATAACCCACTCACCCTGTCCAATATAACACTCAGACAGCCCAATATCCCACTCACCCAGCCCAATATCCCACTCACCCAGCCCAATATCCCACTCACCCAGCCCAATATCCCACTCACCCAGTCCAATACCACACTCACCCATTCCAATACCACACTCACCCATTCCAATACCACACTCACCCATTCCAATACCACACTCACCCATTCCAATACCACACTCACCCAGTCCAATATCCCACTCACCCAGTCCAATATCCCACTCACCCAGTCCAATATCCCACTCACCCAGTCCAATATCCCACTCACCCAGTCCAATATCCCACTCACCCAGTCCAATATCCCACTCACCCAGTCCAATATCCCACTCACCCAATCCAATATCCCACTTACCCAATCCAATACCCCACTCATCCTGTCCAATATCCCACTCACCCACTCCAATATTGCACTCACTCAGTCCAATATCCCTCTTACCCAGTCTAATATCCCACTCACCCAGTCCAATATACTGCTCACACAGTCCAATATCACACTCACCCAGTCCAATATCCCACGCACACAGTCCCAATATCAAACTCATCATATGCAATATCCCACTCTCCCATTCCAATACCACACTAACCCAGTCCAATATCTCACTCACCCAGAACAGTATCCCGCACACCAAATCCAATATCCCACTTACCTGTTCCAATCTCCCACACACCCAGTCCAATGTTCCACTCGCCCAGTCCAATGTTCCACTCACCCAGTCCAATGTTCCACTCACCCAGAAGAATATCCCTCTCATCCAATCCAATATCCTACTCACCCAGTCCAAAATATCCCACTCACCCAGTCCAATATTCCACTAATCCAGTCCAATAACTGACACACCAATTCCAATACCCCACTCACCGAGTCCAATATCCCACTCACACATTCCAGTATGCCATTCACCCAGTCCAATAACCCACTCACCCAGTCCAATATCCCACTCACGACGACCTATATCCCAAGCACCCAGTCTAATACTCCACTCACCCTGTCCAATATCCCACTGACACCTTCCAATATCCCACTCACCCAGTCCAATATCCCACTCACCCAGTCCAATATCACACTCACAGAATCCAATATCCCACTCTCCCATTCCAATACCACACTAACCCAGTCCAATATCTCACTCACCCAGAACAGTATCCCGCACACCAAATCCAATATCCCACTTACCTGTTCCAATCTCCCACACACCCAGTCCAATGTTCCACTCGCCCAGTCCAATGTTCCACTCACCCAGTCCAATGTTCCACTCACCCAGAAGAATATCCCTCTCATCCAATCCAATATCCTACTCACCCAGTCCAAAATATCCCACTCACCCAGTCCAATATTCCACTAATCCAGTCCAATAACTGACACACCAATTCCAATACCCCACTCACCGAGTCCAATATCCCACTCACACATTCCAGTATGCCATTCACCCAGTCCAATAACCCACTCACCCAGTCCAATATCCCACTCACGACGACCTATATCCCAAGCACCCAGTCTAATACTCCACTCACCCTGTCCAATATCCCACTGACACCTTCCAATATCCCACTCACCCAGTCCAATATCCCACTCACCCAGTCCAATATCACACTCACAGAATCCAATATCCCACTCACCCATTCCAATACCTCACTCACACTGTCCAATATCCCAACCACACAGTCCAATATCCCAACCACACAGTCCAATATCCCAACCACACAGTCCAATATCCCAACCACACAGTCCAATATCCCAACCACATAGTCCAATATCCCAACCACACAGTCCAATATCCCAACCACACAGTCCAATATCCCAACCACACAGTCCAATATCCCAACCACACAGTCCAATATCCCAACCACACAGTCCAATATCCCAACCACACAGTCCAATATCCCAACCACACAGTCCAATATCCCAACCACACAGTCCAATATCCCAACCACACAGTCCAATATCCCAACCACACAGTCCCAATATCAAACTCATCATATGCAATATCCCACTCACCCAGTCCAATATCCCACTCACACAGTCCCAATATCAAACTCATCATATGCAATATCCCAATCACCCAGTCCAATATTGCACTCACTCATTCCATTATCCCTTTCACCCAGTCCAATGTCCCACTCGCCCAGTCCAATGTCCCACTCGCCCAGTCCAATGTCCCACTCGCCCAGTCCAATGTCCCACTCGCCCAGTCCAATGTCCCACTCGCCCAGTCCAATGTCCCACTCGCCCAGTCCAATGTCCCACTCGCCCAGTCCAATGTCCCACTCGCCCAGTCCAATGTCCCTCTCGCCCAGTCCAATGTCCCACTCGCCCAGTCCAATGTCCCACTCGCCCAGTCCAATGTCCCACTCGCCCAGTCCAATATCCCACTCGCCCAGTCCAATATCCCACTCGCCCAGTCCAATATCCCACTCGCCCAGTCCAATATCCCACTCGCCCAGTCCAATATCCCACTCCCCCAGTCCAATATCCCACTCACCCAGTCCAATATCCCACTCACCCAGTCCAATATCCCACTCACCCAATCCAATATCCCATTTACCCAATCCAATATCCCACTCACCCATTCCAATACCCCACTTACCAGGTCCAATATCCCACTCACCCAGGCCAATACGCCACTCATCCTGTCCAATATCCCACTCACCCACTCCAATATTGCACTCACTCAGTCCAATATCCCTCTTACACAGTCTAATATCCCACTCACCCAATCCAATATCCCACTCACCCAATCCAATATCCCACTCATCCAATCCAATATCCCATTTACCCAATCCAATATCCCACTCACCCATTCCAATACCCCACTCACCAAGTCCAATATCCCACTCACCCAGGCCAATACGCCACTCATCCTGTCCAATATCCCACTCACCCACTCCAATATTGCACTCACTCAGTCCAATATCCCTCTTACCCAGTCTAATATCCCACTCACCCAGTCCAATATACTGCTCACACAGTCCAATATCACACTCACCCAGTCCAATATCCCACTCACCCAGTCCCAATATCAAACTCATCATATGCAATATCCCACTCTCCCATTCCAATACCACACTTACCCAGTCCAATATCTCACTCACCCAGAACAGTATCCCGCACACCAAATCCAATATCCCACTTACCTGTTCCAATCTCCCACACACCCAGTCCAATGTTCCACTCGCCCAGTCCAATGTTCCACTCACCCAGTCCAATGTTCCACTCACCCAGAAGAATATCCCTCTCATCCAATCCAATATCCTACTCACCCAGTCCAAAATATCCCACTCACCCAGTCCAATATTCCACTAATCCAGTCCAATAACTGACACACCAATTCCAATACCCCACTCACCGAGTCCAATATCCCACTCACACATTCCAGTATGCCATTCACCCAGTCCAATAACCCACTCACCCAGTCCAATATCCCACTCACGACGACCTATATCCCAAGCACCCAGTCTAATACTCCACTCACCCTGTCCAATATCCCACTGACACCTTCCAATATCCCACTCACCCAGTCCAATATCACTCTCACAGCCCAATATCGCAATCACCCAATCCAATACCTCACTCACCCATTCCAATACGTCACTCACCCATTCCAATACCCCAACCGCACAGTCCAATACCCCAACCGCACAGTCCAATACCCCAACCGCACAGTCCAATACCCCAACCGCACAGTCCAATACCCCAACCGCACAGTCCAATACCCCAACCGCACAGTCCAATACCCCAACCGCACAGTCCAATACCCCAACCGCACAGTCCAATACCCCAACCGCACAGTCCAATACCCCAACCGCACAGTCCAATACCCCAACCGCACAGTCCAATATCCCAACCGCACAGTCCAATATCCCAACCGCACAGTCCAATATCCCACTCGCCCAGTCCAATATCCCACTCGCCCAGTCCAATATCCCACTCGCCCAGTCCAATATCCCACTCGCCCAGTCCAATATCCCACTCGCCCAGTCCAATATCCCACTCGCCCAGTCCAATATCCCACTCGCCCAGTCCAATATCCCACTCGCCCAGTCCAATATCCCACTCGCCCAGTCCAATATCCCACTCGCCCAGTCCAATATCCCACTCGCCCAGTCCAATATCCCACTCGCCCAGTCCAATATCCCACTCGCCCAGTCCAATATCCCACTCGCCCAGTCCAATATCCCACTCGCCCAGTCCAATATCCCACTCGCCCAGTCCAATATCCCACTCGCCCAGTCCAATATCCCACTCGCCCAGTCCAATATCCCACTCGCCCAGTCCAATGTCCCACTCGCCCAGTCCAATGTCCCACTCGCCCAGTCCAATGTCCCACTCACCCAATCCAATATCCCACTCACCCAATCCAATACTCCACTCACCCAGTCCAAAATCCCAAGCACACAGTCCAATATCCCACTCACACAGTTCAATATCCCACTCACACTGTCCAATATTGCACTCACTCAGTCCAATATCCCTGTTACCCAGTCTAATATCCCCTCACCCTGTCCAATATACCGCTCACCCAGTCCAATATCCCACTCACACAGTCCCAATATCAAACTCATCATATGCAATATCCCACTCACCCATTCCAATACCACACTAACCCAATCTAATATACCACACACCCAGTCCAATATTCCACTCACCCAGTCCAATATGCCTCTCACCCAGTCCAATATCCCACTCGCCCAGTCCAATATCCCACTCGCCCAGTCCAATATCCCACTCGCCCAGTCCAATATCCCACTCGCCCAGTCCAATGTCCCACTCGCCCAGTCCAATGTCCCACTCGCCCAGTCCAATGTCCCACTCACCCAATCCAATATCCCACTCACCCAATCCAATACTCCACTCACCCAGTCCAAAATCCCAAGCACACAGTCCAATATCCCACTCACACAGTTCAATATCTCACTCACACTGTCCAATATTGCACTCACTCAGTCCAATATCCCTGTTACCCAGTCTAATATCCCCTCACCCTGTCCAATATACCGCTCACCCAGTCCAATATCCCACTCACACAGTCCCAATATCAAACTCATCATATGCAATATCCCACTCACCCATTCCAATACCACACTAACCCAATCTAATATACCACACACCCAGTCCAATATTCCACTCACCCAGTCCAATATGCCTCTCACCCAGTCCAATATCCCACTCACCCAGTCCAATATCCCACTCACCCAGTCCAATATCCCACTCACCCAGTCCAATATCCCACTCACCCAGTCCAATATCCCACTCACCCAGTCCAATATCCCACTCACCCAGTCCAATATCCCACTCACCCAGTCCAATATCCCACTCACCCAGTCCAATATCCCACTCACCCAGTCCAATATCCCACTCACCCAGTCCAATATCCCACTCACCCAGTCCAATATCCCACTCACCCAGTCCAATATCCCACTCACCCAGTCCAATATCCCACTCACCCAGTCCAATATCCCACTCACCCAGTCCAATATCCCACTCACCCAGTCCAATATCCCACTCACCCAGTCCAATATCCCACTCACCCAGTCCAATATCCCACTCACCCAGTCCAATATCACACTCACCCAGTCCAATATCACACTCACAGAATCCAATATCCCACTCACCCATTCCAATATCCCACTCACCCATTCCAATATCCCAACCACCCAGTCCAATATCCCAACCACACAGTCCAATATCCCAACCACACAGTCCAATATCCCAACCACACAGTCCAATATCCCAACCACACAGTCCAATATCCCAACCACACAGTCCAATATCCCAACCACACAGTCCAATATCCCAACCACACAGTCCAATATCCCAACCACACAGTCCAATATCCCAACCACACAGTCCAATATCCCAACCACACAGTCCAATATCCCAACCACACAGTCCAATATCCCAACCACACAGTCCAATATCCCAACCACACAGTCCAATATCCCAACCACACAGTCCAATATCCCAACCACACAGTCCAATATCCCAACCACACAGTCCAATATCCCAACCACACAGTCCAATATCCCAACCACACAGTCCAATATCCCAACCACACAGTCCAATATCCCAACCACACAGTCCAATATCCCAACCACACAGTCCAATATCCCAACCACACAGTCCAATATCCCAACCACACAGTCCAATATCCCAACCACACAGTCCAATATCCCAACCACACAGTCCAATATCCCAACCACACAGTCCCAATATCAAACTCATCATATGCAATATCCCACTCTCCCATTCCAATACCACACTAACCCAGTCCAATATCTCACTCACCCAGAACAGTATCCCGCACACCAAATCCAATATCCCACTTACCTGTTCCAATCTCCCACACACCCAGTCCAATGTTCCACTCGCCCAGTCCAATGTTCCACTCACCCAGTCCAATGTTCCACTCACCCAGAAGAATATCCCTCTCATCCAATCCAATATCCTACTCACCCAGTCCAAAATATCCCACTCACCCAGTCCAATATTCCACTAATCCAGTCCAATAACTGACACACCAATTCCAATACCCCACTCACCGAGTCCAATATCCCACTCACACATTCCAGTATGCCATTCACCCAGTCCAATAACCCACTCACCCAGTCCAATATCCCACTCACGACGACCTATATCCCAAGCACCCAGTCTAATACTCCACTCACCCTGTCCAATATCCCACTGACACCTTCCAATATCCCACTCACCCAGTCCAATATCACTCTCACAGCCCAATATCGCAATCACCCAATCCAATACCTCACTCACCCATTCCAATACCCCAACCGCACAGTCCAATACCCCAACCGCACAGTCCAATATCCCAACCGCACAGTCCAATATCCCAACCGCCCAGTCCAATATCCCAACCGCCCAGTCCAATATCCCAACCGCCCAGTCCAATATCCCAACCGCCCAGTCCAATATCCCAACCGCCCAGTCCAATATCCCACTCGCCCAGTCCAATATCCCACTCGCCCAGTCCAATATCCCACTCGCCCAGTCCAATATCCCACTCGCCCAGTCCAATATCCCACTCGCCCAGTCCAATATCCCACTCGCCCAGTCCAATATCCCACTCGCCCAGTCCAATATCCCACTCGCCCAGTCCAATATCCCACTCGCCCAGTCCAATATCCCACTCGCCCAGTCCAATATCCCACTCGCCCAGTCCAATGTCCCACTCGCCCAGTCCAATGTCCCACTCGCCCAGTCCAATGTCCCACACGCCCAGTCCAATGTCCCACACGCCCAGTCCAATGTCCCACTCGCCCAGTCCAATGTCCCACTCGCCCAGTCCAATGTCCCACTCGCCCAGTCCAATGTCCCACTCGCCCAGTCCAATGTCCCACTCGCCCAGTCCAATGTCCCACTCGCCCAGTCCAATGTCCCACTCGCCCAGTCCAATGTCCCACTCGCCCAGTCCAATGTCCCACTCGCCCAGTCCAATGTCCCACTCGCCCAGTCCAATGTCCCACTCGCCCAGTCCAATGTCCCACTCGCCCAGTCCAATGTCCCACTCGCCCAGTCCAATGTCCCACTCGCCCAGTCCAATGTCCCACTCGCCCAGTCCAATGTCCCACTCGCCCAGTCCAATGTCCCACTCGCCCAGTCCAATGTCCCACTCGCCCAGTCCAATGTCCCACTCGCCCAGTCCAATGTCCCACTCGCCCAGTCCAATGTCCCACTCGCCCAGTCCAATGTCCCACTCGCCCAGTCCAATGTCCCACTCGCCCAGTCCAATGTCCCACTCGCCCAGTCCAATGTCCCACTCGCCCAGTCCAATGTCCCACTCGCCCAGTCCAATACCTCACTCGCCCAGTCCAATACCTCACTCGCCCAGTCCAATATCCCAACCACACAGTCCAATATCCCAACCACACAGTCCAATATCCCAACCACACAGTCCAGTATCCCAACCACACAGTCCAATATCCCAACCACACAGTCCAATATCCCAACCACACAGTCCAATATCCCAACCACACAGTCCAATATCCCAACCACACAGTCCAATATCCCAACCACACAGTCCAATATCCCAACCACACAGTCCAATATCCCAACCACACAGTCCAATATCCCAACCACACAGTCCAATATCCCAACCACACAGTCCAATATCCCAACCACACAGTCCAATATCCCAACCACACAGTCCAATATCCCAACCACACAGTCCAATATCCCAACCACACAGTCCAATATCCCAACCACACAGTCCAATATCCCAACCACACAGTCCAATATCCCAACCACACAGTCCAATATCCCAACCACACAGTCCAATATCCCAACCACACAGTCCAATATCCCAACCACACAGTCCAATATCCCAACCACACAGTCCAATATCCCAACCACACAGTCCAATATCCCAACCACACAGTCCAATATCCCAACCACACAGTCCAATATCCCAACCACACAGTCCAATATCCCAACCACACAGTCCAATATCCCAACCACACAGTCCAATATCCCAACCACACAGTCCAATATCCCAACCACACAGTCCCAATATCAAACTCATCATATGCAATATCCCACTCACCCAGTCCAATATTGCACTCACTCATTCCATTATCCCTTTCACCCAGTCCAATGTCCCACTCGCCCAGTCCAATGTCCCACTCGCCCAGTCCAATGTCCCACTCGCCCAGTCCAATGTCCCACTCGCCCAGTCCAATGTCCCACTCGCCCAGTCCAATGTCCCACTCGCCCAGTCCAATGTCCCACTCGCCCAGTCCAATGTCCCACTCGCCCAGTCCAATGTCCCACTCGCCCAGTCCAATGTCCCACTCGCCCAGTCCAATGTCCCACTCGCCCAGTCCAATGTCCCACTCGCCCAGTCCAATGTCCCACTCGCCCAGTCCAATGTCCCACTCGCCCAGTCCAATGTCCCACTCGCCCAGTCCAATGTCCCACTCGCCCAGTCCAATGTCCCACTCGCCCAGTCCAATGTCCCACTCGCCCAGTCCAATGTCCCACTCGCCCAGTCCAATGTCCCACTCGCCCAGTCCAGTGTCCCACTCGCCCAGTCCAGTGTCCCACTCGCCCAGTCCAATGTCCCACTCGCCCAGTCCAATGTCCCACTCGCCCAGTCCAATGTCCCACTCGCCCAGTCCAATGTCCCACTCGCCCAGTCCAATGTCCCACTCGCCCAGTCCAGTGTCCCACTCGCCCAGTCCAATATCCCTCTTACCCAGTCTAATATCCCCTCACCCTGTCCAATATACCGCTCACCCAGTCCAATATCCCACTCACACAGTCCCAATATCAAACTCATCATATGCAATATCCGACTCACCCATTCCAATACCACACTAACCCAGTCCAATATCCCACTCACCCAGAACAATATCCCACTCACCCAGTCCAATACCCCACTCATCCAATGCAATATCCCAATCACCCAGTCCAATATTGCACTCACTCAGTCCAATATCCCACTCACCCAGTCCAATATCCCACTCACCCAGTCCAATATCCCACTCACCCAGTCCAATATCACACTCACCCAGTCCAATATCACACTCACAGAATCCAATATCCCACTCACCCATTCCAATACCTCACTCACCCAGTCCAATATCCCAACCACACAGTCCAATACCTCACTCACCCAGTCCAATACCTCACTCACCCAGTCCAATACCTCACTCACACAGTCCAATACCTCACTCACACAGTCCAATACCTCACTCACACAGTCCAATATCCCAACCACACAGTCCAATATCCCAACCACACAGTCCAATATCCCAACCACACAGTCCAATATCCCAACCACACAGTCCAATATCCCAACCACACAGTCCAATATCCCAACCACACAGTCCAATATCCCAACCACACAGTCCAATATCCCAACCACACAGTCCAATATCCCAACCACACAGTCCAATATCCCAACCACACAGTCCAATATCCCAACCACACAGTCCAATATCCCAACCACACAGTCCAATATCCCAACCACACAGTCCAATATCCCAACCACACAGTCCAATATCCCAACCACACAGTCCAATATCCCAACCACACAGTCCAATATCCCAACCACACAGTCCAATATCCCAACCACACAGTCCAATATCCCAACCACACAGTCCAATATCCCAACCACACAGTCCAATATCCCAACCACACAGTCCAATATCCCAACCACACAGTCCAATATCCCAACCACACAGTCCAATATCCCAACCACACAGTCCAATATCCCAACCACACAGTCCAATATCCCAACCACACAGTCCAATATCCCAACCACACAGTCCAATATCCCAACCACACAGTCCAATATCCCAACCACACAGTCCAATATCCCAACCACACAGTCCAATATCCCAACCACACAGTCCAATATCCCAACCACACAGTCCAATATCCCAACCACACAGTCCAATATCCCAACCACACAGTCCAATATCCCAACCACACAGTCCAATATCCCAACCACACAGTCCAATATCCCAACCACACAGTCCAATATCCCAACCACACAGTCCCAATATCAAACTCATCATATGCAATATCCCACTCACCCAGTCCAATATCCCACTCACACAGTCCCAATATCAAACTCATCATATGCAATATCCCACTCACCCAGTCCAATATTGCACTCACTCATTCCATTATCCCTTTCACCCAGTCCAATGTCCCACTCGCCCAGTCCAATGTCCCACTCGCCCAGTCCAATGTCCCACTCGCCCAGTCCAATGTCCCACTCGCCCAGTCCAATGTCCCACTCGCCCAGTCCAATGTCCCACTCGCCCAGTCCAATGTCCCACTCGCCCAGTCCAATGTCCCACTCGCCCAGTCCAATGTCCCACTCGCCCAGTCCAATGTCCCACTCGCCCAGTCCAATGTCCCACTCGCCCAGTCCAATGTCCCACTCGCCCAGTCCAATGTCCCACTCGCCCAGTCCAATGTCCCACTCGCCCTGTCCAATGTCCCACTCGCCCAGTCCAATGTCCCACTCGCCCAGTCCAATGTCCCACTCGCCCAGTCCAATGTCCCACTCGCCCAGTCCAATGTCCCACTCGCCCAGTCCAATGTCCCACTCGCCCAGTCCAATGTCCCACTCGCCCAGTCCAATGTCCCACTCGCCCAGTCCAATGTCCCACTCGCCCAGTCCAATGTCCCACTCGCCCAGTCCAATGTCCCACTCGCCCAGTCCAATGTCCCACTCGCCCAGTCCAATGTCCCACTCGCCCAGTCCAATGTCCCACTCGCCCAGTCCAATGTCCCACTCGCCCAGTCCAATGTCCCACTCGCCCAGTCCAATGTCCCACTCGCCCAGTCCAATGTCCCACTCGCCCAGTCCAATGTCCCACTCGCCCAGTCCAGTGTCCCACTCGCCCAGTCCAATGTCCCACTCGCCCAGTCCAATGTCCCACTCGCCCAGTCCAATGTCCCACTCGCCCAGTCCAATGTCCCACTCGCCCAGTCCAATGTCCCACTCGCCCAGTCCAATGTCCCACTCGCCCAGTCCAATGTCCCACTCCCCCAGTCCAATATCCCACTCACCCAGTCCAATATCCCACTCACCCAGTCCAATATCCCACTCACCCAGTCCAATATCCCACTCACCCAGTCCAATATCCCAATCACCCAGTCCAATATCCCACTCACCCAATCCAATATCCCATTTACCCAATCCAATATCCCACTCACCCATTCCAATACCCCACTTACCAAGTCCAATATCCCACTCACCCAGGCCAATACGCCACTCATCCTGTCCAATATCCCACTCACCCACTCCAATATTGCACTCACTCAGTCCAATATCCCTCTTACCCAGTCTAATATCCCACTCACCCAATCCAATATCCCACTCATCCAATCCAATATCCCATTTACCCAATCCAATATCCCACTCACCCATTCCAATACCCCACACACCCATTCCAATATCCCACTCACCCAGGCCAATACGCCACTCATCCTGTCCAATATCCCACTCACCCACTCCAATATTGCACTCACTCAGTCCAATATCCCTCTTACCCAGTCTAATATCCCACTCACCCAGTCCAATATACTGCTCACACAGTCCAATATCCCACTCACCCAGTCCAATATCCCACTCACCCAGTCCAATATCCCACTCACCCAGTCCCAATATCAAACTCATCATATGCAATATCCCACTCTCCCATTCCAATACCACACTAACCCAGTCCAATATCTCACTCACCCAGAACAGTATCCCGCACACCAAATCCAATATCCCACTTACCTGTTCCAATCTCCCACACACCCAGTCCAATGTTCCACTCGCCCAGTCCAATGTTCCACTCACCCAGTCCAATGTTCCACTCACCCAGAAGAATATCCCTCTCATCCAATCCAATATCCTACTCACCCAGTCCAACATATCCCACTCACCCAGTCCAATATTCCACTAATCCAGTCCAATAACTGACACACCAATTCCAATACCCCACTCACCGAGTCCAATATCCCACTCACACATTCCAGTATGCCATTCACCCAGTCCAATAACCCACTCACGACGACCTATATCCCATCACCCAGTCTAATACTCCACTCACCCTGTCCAATATCCCACTGACACCTTCCAATATCCCACTCACCCAGTCCAATATCACTCTCACAGCCCAATATCGCAATCACCCAATCCAATACCCCAACCGCACAGTCCAATACCCCAACCGCCCAGTCCAATACCCCAACCGCCCAGTCCAATACCCCACTCGCCCAGTCCAATACCCCACTCGCCCAGTCCAATACCCCACTCGCCCAGTCCAATATCCCACTCGCCCAGTCCAATATCCCACTCGCCCAGTCCAATATCCCACTCGCCCAGTCCAATATCCCACTCGCCCAGTCCAATATCCCACTCGCCCAGTCCAATATCCCACTCGCCCAGTCCAATATCCCACTCGCCCAGTCCAATATCCCACTCGCCCAGTCCAATATCCCACTCGCCCAGTCCAATATCCCACTCGCCCAGTCCAATATCCCACTCGCCCAGTCCAATATCCCACTCGCCCAGTCCAATATCCCACTCGCCCAGTCCAATATCCCACTCGCCCAGTCCAATATCCCACTCGCCCAGTCCAATATCCCACTCGCCCAGTCCAATATCCCACTCGCCCAGTCCAATATCCCACTCGCCCAGTCCAATATCCCACTCGCCCAGTCCAATATCCCACTCGCCCAGTCCAATATCCCACTCGCCCAGTCCAATATCCCACTCGCCCAGTCCAATATCCCACTCGCCCAGTCCAATATCCCACTCGCCCAGTCCAATATCCCACTCGCCCAGTCCAATATCCCACTCGCCCAGTCCAATATCCCACTCGCCCAGTCCAATATCCCACTCGCCCAGTCCAATATCCCACTCGCCCAGTCCAATATCCCACTCGCCCAGTCCAATATCCCACTCGCCCAGTCCAATATCCCACTCGCCCAGTCCAATATCCCACTCGCCCAGTCCAATATCCCACTCGCCCAGTCCAATATCCCACTCGCCCAGTCCAATATCCCACTCGCCCAGTCCAATATCCCACTCGCCCAGTCCAATATCCCACTCGCCCAGTCCAATATCCCACTCGCCCAGTCCAATGTCCCACTCGCCCAGTCCAATGTCCCACTCGCCCAGTCCAATGTCCCACTCGCCCAGTCCAATGTCCCACTCGCCCAGTCCAATGTCCCACTCGCCCAGTCCAATGTCCCACTCGCCCAGTCCAATGTCCCACTCGCCCAGTCCAATGTCCCACTCGCCCAGTCCAATGTCCCACTCGCCCAGTCCAATGTCCCACTCGCCCAGTCCAATATCCCACTCGCCCAGTCCAATGTCCCACTCGCCCAGTCCAATGTCCCACTCACCCAGTCCAATGTCCCACTCACCCAGTCCAATGTCCCACTCACCCAGTCCAATGTCCCACTCACCCAATCCAATATCCCACTCACCCAATCCAATATCCCACTCACCCAATCCAATACTCCACTCACCCAGTCCAAAATCCCAAGCACACAGTCCAATATCCCACTCACACAGTTCAATATCCCACTCACACTGTCCAATATTGCACTCACTCAGTCCAATATCCCTCTTACCCAGTCTAATATCCCCTCACCCTGTCCAATATACCGCTCACCCAGTCCAATATCCCACTCACACAGTCCCAATATCAAACTCATCATATGCAATATCCCACTCACCCATTCCAATACCACACTAACCCAGTCCAATATCCCACTCACCCAGAACAATATCCCACTCACCCAGTCCAATACCCCACTCATCCAATGCAATATCCCAATCACCCAGTCCAATATTGCACTCACTCATTCCATTATCCCTTTCACCCAGTCCAATATCCCGCTCACCCTGTCCAATATCCCACTTACCCAATCTAATATACCACACACCCAGTCCAATATTCCACTCACCCAGTACAATATGCCTCTCACCCAGTCCAATATCGCAATCACGAGTCCAATTTCCCACGCCCCCAGTCCAATATCCCTCTCACCCAATCCAATGTCATACTCACCCAGTCCTATATATCCCACTCACCCTGTCCAATACCCCACTCATCCAGTCCAATATCCCTCTCACCCAGTCCAATATTGCAATCACTCATTCCAATATCCATCTCAACCAGTATGCACCCTGACCAATATTCAACTCACCCCGATCAATTTCCCGCACACCCTCCAATATCCCACACACCCAGTCCAATGTTCCACTCACCCAGAAGAATATCCCTCTCACCCAACCCAATAACCGACTCACCCAGTCTAAAATATCCCACTCACCCAGACCAATATCCCACTCATCCAGTCCAATATCTCACTCACCGATTCCAATTCCCCACTCACCCAGTCCAATATCCCACTCACACATTCCAGTATGCCATTCACCCAGTCCAATAACCCACTCACCCAGTCCAATATCCCACTCACCATGTCCTATATCCCACGCACCCAGTCTAATACTCCACTCACACTGTGCAATATCCCACTCACACCTTCCAATATCCCACTCACCCTGTCCAATATCCCACTCACCCTGTCCAATATCGCAATCACCCAATCCAATATCTCACTCACCCAGAACAGTATCCCGCACACCAAATCCAATATCCCACTTACCTGTTCCAATCTCCCACACACCCAGTCCAATGTTCCACTCGCCCAGTCCAATGTTCCACTCGCCCAGTCCAATGTTCCACTCGCCCAGTCCAATGTTCCACTCGCCCAGTCCAATGTTCCACTCCCCCAGTCCAATGTTCCACTCACCCAGTCCAATGTTCCACTCACCCAGTCCAATGTTCCACTCACCCAGAAGAATATCCCTCTCATCCAATCCAATATCCTACTCACCCAGTCCAAAATATCCCACTCACCCAGTCCAATATTCCACTAATCCAGTCCAATAACTGACACACCAATTCCAATACCCCACTCACCGAGTCCAATATCCCACTCACACATTCCAGTATGCCATTCACCCAGTCCAATAACCCACTCACCCAGTCCAATATCCCACTCACGACGACCTATATCCCAAGCACCCAGTCTAATACTCCACTCACCCTGTCCAATATCCCACTCACACCTTCCAATATCCCACTCACCCAGTCCAATATCACTCTCACAGCCCAATATCGCAATCACCCAATCCAATACCCCAACCGCACAGTCCAATACCCCAACCGCACAGTCCAATACCCCAACCGCCCAGTCCAATACCCCAACCGCCCAGTCCAATATCCCACTCGCCCAGTCCAATATCCCACTCGCCCAGTCCAATATCCCACTCGCCCAGTCCAATATCCCACTCGCCCAGTCCAATATCCCACTCGCCCAGTCCAATATCCCACTCGCCCAGTCCAATATCCCACTCGCCCAGTCCAATATCCCACTCGCCCAGTCCAATATCCCACTCGCCCAGTCCAATATCCCACTCGCCCAGTCCAATATCCCACTCGCCCAGTCCAATATCCCACTCGCCCAGTCCAATATCCCACTCGCCCAGTCCAATATCCCACTCGCCCAGTCCAATATCCCACTCGCCCAGTCCAATATCCCACTCGCCCAGTCCAATATCCCACTCGCCCAGTCCAATATCCCACTCGCCCAGTCCAATATCCCACTCGCCCAGTCCAATATCCCACTCGCCCAGTCCAATATCCCACTCGCCCAGTCCAATATCCCACTCGCCCAGTCCAATATCCCACTCGCCCAGTCCAATATCCCACTCGCCCAGTCCAATATCCCACTCGCCCAGTCCAATATCCCACTCGCCCAGTCCAATATCCCACTCGCCCAGTCCAATATCCCACTCGCCCAGTCCAATATCCCACTCGCCCAGTCCAATGTCCCACTCGCCCAGTCCAATGTCCCACTCGCCCAGTCCAATGTCCCACTCGCCCAGTCCAATGTCCCACTCGCCCAGTCCAATGTCCCACTCGCCAAGTCCAATGTCCCACTCGCCCAGTCCAATGTCCCACTCGCCCAGTCCAATGTCCCACTCGCCCAGTCCAATGTCCCACTCGCCCAGTCCAATATCCCACTCGCCCAGTCCAATGTCCCACTCGCCCAGTCCAATGTCCCACTCGCCCAGTCCAATGTCCCACTCGCCCAGTCCAATGTCCCACTCGCCCAGTCCAATGTCCCACTCGCCCAGTCCAATGTCCCACTCGCCCAGTCCAATGTCCCACTCGCCCAGTCCAATGTCCCACTCGCCCAGTCCAATGTCCCACTCGCCCAGTCCAATGTCCCACTCGCCCAGTCCAATGTCCCACTCGCCCAGTCCAATATCCCACTCGCCCAGTCCAATGTCCCACTCGCCCAGTCCAATGTCCCACTCACCCAGTCCAATGTCCCACTCACCCAATCCAATATCCCACTCACCCAATCCAATATCCCACTCACCCAATCCAATATCCCACTCACCCAATCCAATACTCCACTCACCCAGTCCAAAATCCCAAGCACACAGTCCAATATCCCACTCACCCAATCCAATACTCCACTCACCCAGTCCAAAATCCCAAGCACACAGTCCAATATCCCACTCACACAGTTCAATATCCCACTCACACTGTCCAATATTGCACTCACTCAGTCCAATATCCCTCTTACCCAGTCTAATATCCCCTCACCCTGTCCAATATACCGCTCACCCAGTCCAATATCCCACTCACACAGTCCCAATATCAAACTCATCATATGCAATATCCCACTCACCCATTCCAATACCACACTAACCCAGTCCAATATCCCACTCACCCAGAACAATATCCCACTCACCCAGTCCAATACCCCACTCATCCAATGCAATATCCCAATCACCCAGTCCAATATTGCACTCACTCATTCCATTATCCCTTTCACCCAGTCCAATATCCCGCTCACCCTGTCCAATATCCCACTTACCCAATCTAATATACCACACACCCAGTCCAATATTGCACTCACCCAGTACAATATGCCTCTCACCCAGTCCAATATCGCAATCACGAGTCCAATTTCCCACGCCCCCAGTCCAATATCCCTCTCACCCAATCCAATGTCATACTCACCCAGTCCTATATATCCCACTCACCCTGTCCAATACCCCACTCATCCAGTCCAATATCCCTCTCACCCAGTCCAATATTGCAATCACTCATTCCAATATCCATCTCAACCAGTATGCACCCTGACCAATATTCAACTCACCCCGATCAATTTCCCGCACACCCTCCAATATCCCACACACCCAGTCCAATGTTCCACTCACCCAGAAGAATATCCCTCTCACCCAACCCAATAACCGACTCACCCAGTCTAAAATATCCCACTCACCCAGACCAATATCCCACTCATCCAGTCCAATATCTCACTCACCGATTCCAATTCCCCACTCACCCAGTCCAATATCCCACTCACACATTCCAGTATGCCATTCACCCAGTCCAATAACCCACTCACCCAGTCCAATATCCCACTCACCATGTCCTATATCCCACGCACCCAGTCTAATACTCCACTCACACTGTGCAATATCCCACTCACACCTTCCAATATCCCACTCACCCTGTCCAATATCCCACTCACCCTGTCCAATATCGCAATCACCCAATCCAATATCTCACTCACTCATTCCAATACCCCATGCACCCAGTCCAATACCCCACTCATCAGTCCAATATCCCACTCACCCAGCCCAATATCCCACTCACCCAGTCCAATATCCCACTCACCCAGTCCAATATCCCACTCACCCAGTCCAATATCCCACTCACCCAGTCCAATATCCCACTCACCCAGTCCAATATCCCACTCACCCAGTCCAATATCCCACTCACCCAGTCCAATATCCCACTCACCCAGTCCAATATCCCACTCACCCAGTCCAATATCCCACTCACCCAGTCCAATATCCCACTCACCCAGTCCAATATCCCACTCACCCAGTCCAATATCCCACTCACCCAGTCCAATATCCCACTCACCCAGTCCAATATCCCACTCACCCAGTCCAATATCCCACTCACCCAGTCCAATATCCCACTCACCCAATCCAATATCCCATTTACCCAATCCAATATCCCACTCACCCATTCCAATACCCCACTTACCAAGTCCAATATCCCACTCACCCAGGCCAATACGCCACTCATCCTGTCCAATATCCCACTCACCCACTCCAATATTGCACTCACTCAGTCCAATATCCCTCTTACCCAGTCTAATATCCCACTTACCCAATCCAATATCCCACTGACCCAATCCAATATCCCACTCACCCATTCCAATATCCCACTCATCCAATCCAATAGCCCACTTATCCAGTCCAATAACCCACTCACCCAGTCCAATATTCAACTCAACCAGTCCGATATCCCACTCACCCAGTCCAATATCCCATTTACCTAGTACAATAACCCGCACACCAACTCCAATATTCCACTCACCCAGAAGAATATCCCTCTCACCCAAACCAATATCCTACTCACCCAGTCCAATATATCCCACTCACTGATTCCAATATCCCACTCACACAATCCAGTATGCCATTCACCCAGTCCAATAACCCACTCACCCAGTCCAATATCCCACTCACACTGCCCAATATCGCACTCACCCAATCCAATATCCCACTCACCCATTCCATAACCCCTCTCACCCAGCACAATATCTCACTCACCCAGTCCATTATCCCACTCACACATTCCAATACCCCACTCATCCAGTCCAATATCCCACTCACCCAGTCCAATATTGCATTCACTCAGTCCAATATCTCTCTCATCCAGTCCAATATCCCTCACACCCAGTCCAATATACCGCTCACCTAGTCCAATATCACACTCACCCAGACCAATATTCAACTCACCCTGACAAAATATCCCACTCACGCAGTCCAATATCCCACTCACGCAGTCCAATATTTCACTCACTCAGTCCAATATCCCTCTTACACAGACCAATATCCCACTCAGCCAGTCCAATAAATGGCTCACACAGTCCAATATCACACTCACCCAGTAAATAACTCACTCACCCTGTCCAATATCCCACTCACACAGCCCAGTTTCAAACTCACCTTATCAAATATCTCACTTACCCATTCCAATAACCCACACACACAGTCCAATATCCCACTTACCCAGTCCAATATCCCACACACCCAGTCCAATATTCCACTCACCCAGTACAATATCCCTCACAACCAGTCCAATATCGCAATCAAAATTCCAATTTCCCACTCCCCCAATCCAATATCCCACTCAACCAATCCAATATCCTACTCACCCAGTCCAATATATCCCAATCACCCAGTCCAATACCCCACTCATCCAGTCAATATCTCACTCTCCAGTGTCAATACCCCACTCACCCAGTCAAATATCCCACTCACAAATTCCAATATGCCATTCACCCAGTCCAATAACCCACACTCCCATTCCAGTATCCCACTCACAAAGCCCAATATCACACTCACCCAATCCAATATCCCACTCATGCATTACAGTACCCCTCTCACACAGTCCAATATGTCACTCACCCAGCACAATATCCCACTCACCCAGTCCAGTATTGCACTCACTAAGTCCAATATCCCTTTCACCCAGTCCAATGTCCCACTCACCCAGTCCAATGTACCGCTCACCCAGTCCAATGTCACACTCACCCAGACCAATATTTAACTCACCCAGATCAATATCACACTCAAACATTCCAATATCCCTTTCACCCAGTCCAATAACCCACTCACCCAATCCAATATACCACAAACACAGCCCAATATCCCACTCACCCAAAGAAATATCCCACTAACCCATTCCAAAATCCCACTCATCCAGTCCAATATCTCATTCACCCAGTCCAAAATCCCACTCACCCAATCCAATAACCCACTCATCCAGTCGAATATCCCACTCACACACCCCAATACCCCTTTCACTCAATCCAATCTCACACTCACCCATTCCAAGACCCCACTCACCCAGTCCAATATCTCACTCACCCAGTCCAATACCCCACTCACCCAGTCGAATATCTGAATCACCATGTCCAATATCCCAACCACCCAGTCCAATACCCCACTCACGCAGTCCAATATCCCACTCAAACATTCCAATATGCCACTCACCCAGTCCAATAACCCACTCACCCAGTCCAAGATCACACTCACCATGTGCAATATCCCACGCACCCAATCTAATACTCCACTCACCCAGTCCAATATCCCATTCACCCAGTCCACTAACCCACTCACCCAATCCAATATCCCACTCAAACAGTCCAATATCCCAGTCATGCAATCCAATATCCCACTCACCCATTCCAATATCCCACTCACCCAGTCCAATATACCACTCACACAGTCCAATATACCACTCACACAGTCCAATATCACACTCACCCAGTCCTATAACTCACTCACCCTGTCCAATAACCCACTGACACAGCCCAGTATCAAACTCACCATATCAAATACCCCACTCATCCTGTCCAATATCCCTCTCACCCATTCCATTACCCCACTCACTCAGTCCAATATCTCATTCAGCCAGTCCAAAATCCCACTCATCCAGTCGAATATCCCACTCACACAGCCCAGTACCCCTATCACACTCCAATATCACACAACCATTCCAATATACCACTCACCCAGTCCAATATACCACTCACCCAATCCAATATTCAACTCAGCCAGACCAATATCACATTCACCCAGTCCAATAGCCCACTCACCAATTCCAATATCCCACTCACACATTCCAATATCCCATTCACCCAGCCCAATAACCCACTCACCCAATCCAATATCCCAAACACACAGCCCAATATCCCACTCACCCAATGCAATATCCCACTCACCCATTCCAATACCCCACTCACACAGTCCAATATCTCACTCAGTCCGTCCAAAATCCCACTCATCCAGTCCAATACCCCACTCATCCAGTCCAATATCCCACTCACCCAGCCCAATAACCCAATCACTCAATCCAATATCACACTCACCCATTACAATACCTCACTCACCATGTCCAATATCTCACGCACCCAGTCCAATAGCCCCCTCACTCAGTCTAATATCCCAATCACCAAGTCCAATATCCCAACCACCCAGTCCAATACCCCACTCACGCAGTCCAAAATCTGACTCAAACATTCCAATATGCCACCCACCCAGCCCAATAATCCACTCACCCAGTCCAAGATCCCACTCACCATGTGCAATATCCCACGCACCCAATCTAATACTCCACTCACCCAGTCCAATATCCCACTCACACATTCCAATATCCCATTCACCCAGTCCACTAACCCACTCACCCAGTCCATTGTCCCACTCAAACAGTCCAATATCCCACTCACCCAGTCCAATATCCCACTCACCCAGTCCAATATACCACTCACCCAGTCCAATATACCACTCACCCAGTCCAATATCACACTCACAAAGCCCAGTATCAAACTCACCATATCAAATATCCCACTCACCCATTCCAATACCCCTCTCATCCAATCCAATATCCCAATCACCCATGCAATATTACACTCACTCATTCCAATATCCCTCTCACCCAGTCCAATAACCCGCTCACCCAGTCCAATATCCCACTTACCCAGTCTAATATCCCACACACCCAGTCCAATATTCCACTCACCCAGTACAATATCCCTCTCAACCAGTCCAATATCGCAATCAACAGTCCAATTTCCCACCCCCCCAATCCAATATCCCACTCACCCAATCCAATATCCTAATCACCCAGTCCAATATATCCCACTCACCCAGTCCAATATCTCAATCTCCAATGCCAATATCCAACTCACCCAGTCCAATATCCCACTCAAACATTCCATTATGCCATTCACCCAGTCCAGTAACCCACTCTCCCATTCCAGTATCCCACTCACCATGTCCTATATCCCACGCACCCAGTCTAATACTCCACTCACCCTGTCCAATATCCAACTCACAACTTCCAATATCCCACTCACCCAGTCCAATAACCCACTCACACAGTCCAATATTCCACTCAAAGAACCCAATATCGGACTCACCCAATCCAATATCCCACTCAAGCATTCCAATACCCCTCTCACCCAGTCAAATATCTCTCTCAACCAGTCCAATATCCCACTCACCCAATCCAATATCCCACTCATCCAGTCCAATATCCCACTCAGCCTGTCAAATATTCAACTCAACCAGTCCAATATCCCACTCACCCAGTCCGATATCCCACTTACCCATTCCAATATCCCACACACCCAGTCCAATATTCCACTCACTCAATCCAATATCCCTCTCACCCAGTCCAATATCCCTCTCACCCAGTCCAATATATCGCTCACCCAGTCCAATATCACACACACCCAGTCCAATATTCAACTCACCCAGACCAATATCCCATTCACCCAGTCCATTAACCCACTGACCCAATCCAATAGCCCACACACACAGCCCAATATCCCACTCACCGAATGCAATATCACACGCACCCATTCCAATTCCCCACTCACCCAGTCCAATATCACACTCACCCAGTCCAAAATCCCACTCATCCAGTCCAATACCCCACTCATCCAGTCCAATACCCCACTCATCCAGTCCAATACCCCACTCATCCAGTCCAATACCCCACTCATCCAGTCCAATACCCCACTCATCCAGTCCAATACCCCACTCATCCAGTCCAATACCCCACTCATCCAGTCCAATACCCCACTCATCCAGTCCAATACCCCACTCATCCAGTCCAATACCCCAATCACACAGCCCAATATCCCAATCACTCAATCCAATATCACACTCACCCATTCCAATAATCCGCTCACCCAGTCCAATATCTCATGCATCCAGTCCAATATATCCCATTCACACAGTCCAATATCCCAATCACCTTGTCCAATAACCCAACCACCCAGTCCAATACCGCACTCACGCAGTCCAAAATCTGACTCAAACATTCCAATATGCCACTCACTCAGTCCAATAACCCACTCACCCAGTCCAAGATCCCACTCACCATGTCCAATATCCCACGTACCCAATCTAATACTCCACTTACCCTGTCCAATATCCTACTCACCAAGTCCAATATATCCCACTCACCCAGTCCAATACCCCACTCATCCTGTCCAATATCTCACTCACCGATTCCAATACCCCACTCACCCATTCCAATATCCCACTCACCATGTGCTATATCCCACGCGCCCAGTCTAATTCACCACTCACACTGTCCAATATCCCACTCAAAACTTCCAAAGCCCACTCACCCAGTCTAATATTGCACTCACCCAAGCCAATATCACACTCACCCATTCCAATGCCCCACTCACCCAGTCCAATATCTCACTCACCTAGTCCAATATCCCACTCACCCAATCCAAAACCCGACTCATCCAATCGAATATCCCACTCACCCAGTCCAATATTGCACTCACCCAAGCCAATATCACACTCACCCATTCCAATGCCCCACTCACCCAGTCCAATATCTCACTCACCTAGTCCAATATCCCACTCACCCAATCCAAAACCCGACTCATCCAATCGAATATCCCACTCACCCAGTCCAATATTGCACTCACTCAGTCCAATATCCCTCTCACCCAGTCCAATATCCCACTCACCCACTCCATTATCACACTCACCCTCTCCAATATCACACTCACCCTGTCCAATATCACACTCACCCTGTCCAATCACCCACTCACCCATTCCAATATCGCACTCACACAGCCCAATATCCCACTCACCCAATCCAAAATTCCACACACCAAGTCCAGTATTGCACTCAATCAGTCCAATATTCCTCTTACCCTGTCCAATATGCCACTCACCCAGTCCAATATATCCCACTCACCAAGTCCAATGCCCGACTCACCCCATCCAATATCCCAGTCACCCAGTCCAATATCTCCCTCACCCTGTCCATTATCCATCTCACCCAGTCCAATATATCGCTCACCCAGTCCAATATCACACACACCCAGTCCAATAGTCAACTCACCCAGACCAATATCCCATTCACCCAGTCCAATAGCCCACTCACCAAGTCCAATATCCCACTCAGACATTCCAATATCCCATTCACCCAGTCCATTAACCCACACACCCAATCCAATATCCCACACACACAGCCCAATATCCCACTCACCCAATCCAATATCCCACTCAAGCATTCCAAAACCCCTCTCACCCAGTCAAATATCTCTCTCACCCAATCCAATATCCCACTCACCCAGTCCAATATCCCACTCATCCAGTCCAATATCCCACTCATCCAGTCCAATATCCCACTCATCCAGTCCAATATCCCACTCATCCAGTCCAATATCCCACTCATCCAGTCCAATATCCCACTCATCCAGTCCAATATCCCACTCATCCAGTCCAATATCCCACTCATCCAGTCCAATATCCCACTCATCCAGTCCAATATCCCACTCATCCAGTCCAATATCCCACTCATCCAGTCCAATATCCCACTCATCCAGTCCAATATCCCACTCATCCAGTCCAATATCCCACTCATCCAGTCCAATATCCCACTCATCCAGTCCAATATCCCACTCATCCAGTCCAATATCCCACTCATCCAGTCCAGTATCCCACTCATCCAGTCCAGTATCCCACTCATCCAGTCCAGTATCCCACTCATCCAGTCCAGTATCCCACTCATCCAGTCCAGTATCCCACTCATCCAGTCCAATATCCCACTCATCCAGTCCAATATCCCACTCATCCAGTCCAATATCCCACTCATCCAGTCCAATATCCCACTCAGCCTGTCAAATATTCAACTCAACCAGTCCAATATCCCACTTACCCATTCCAATATCCCACACACCCAGTCCAATATTCCACTCACCAATATAATATCCCAGTCACCCACTCCAATATCTCACTCACCTAGTCCAATACGCCCCTCACCCAGTCCAATATCCCTCAAACCCAGTCCAATATATCCCGCTCACCCAGTCCAATATATCCCGCTCACCCAGTCCAATACCCCACTCACCCTGTCCAATATCCCTCACACCCACTCCAATATCCCACTCACCCACTCCAATATCCCACTCACCCACTCCAATATCCCACTCACCCACTCCAATATCCCACTCACCCACTCCAATATCCCACTCACCCACTCCAATATCCCACTCACCCACTCCAATATCCCACTCACCCACTCCAATATCCCACTCACCCACTCCAATATCCCACTCACCCACTCCAATATCCCACTCACCCACTCCAATATCCCACTCACCCACTCCAATATCCCACTCACCCACTCCAATATCCCACTCACCCACTCCAATATCCCACTCACCCACTCCAATATCCCACTCACCCACTCCAATATCCCACTCACCCACTCCAATATCCCACTCACCCACTCCAATATCCCACTCACCCACTCCAATATCCCACTCACCCACTCCAATATCCCACTCACCCACTCCAATATCCCACTCACCCACTCCAATATCCCACTCACCCACTCCAATATCCCACTCACCCACTCCAATATCCCACTCACCCACTCCAATATCCCACTCACCCACTCCAATATCCCACTCACCCACTCCAATATCCCACTCACCCACTCCAATATCCCACTCACCCACTCCAATATCCCACTCACCCACTCCAATATCCCACTCACCCACTCCAATATCCCACTCACCCACTCCAATATCCCACTCACCCACTCCAATATCCCACTCACCCACTCCAATATCCCACTCACCCACTCCAATATCCCACTCACCCACTCCAATATCCCACTCACCCACTCCAATATCCCACTCACCCACTCCAATATCCCACTCACCCACTCCAATATCCCACTCACCCACTCCAATATCCCACTCACCCACTCCAATATCCCACTCACCCACTCCAATATCCCACTCACCCACTCCAATATCCCACTCACCCACTCCAATATCCCACTCACCCACTCCAATATCCCACTCACCCACTCCAATATCCCACTCACCCACTCCAATATCCCACTCACCCACTCCAATATCCCACTCACCCACTCCAATATCCCACTCACCCACTCCAATATCCCACTCACCCACTCCAATATCCCACTCACCCACTCCAATATCCCACTCACCCACTCCAATATCCCACTCACCCACTCCAATATCCCACTCACCCACTCCAATATCCCACTCACCCACTCCAATATCCCACTCACCCACTCCAATATCCCACTCACCCACTCCAATATCCCACTCACCCACTCCAATATCCCACTCACCCACTCCAATATCCCACTCACCCACTCCAATATCCCACTCACCCACTCCAATATCCCACTCACCCACTCCAATATCCCACTCACCCACTCCAATATCCCACTCACCCACTCCAATATCCCACTCACCCACTCCAATATCCCACTCACCCACTCCAATATCCCACTCACCCACTCCAATATCCCACTCACCCACTCCAATATCCCACTCACCCACTCCAATATCCCACTCACCCACTCCAATATCCCACTCACCCACTCCAATATCCCACTCACCCACTCCAATATCCCACTCACCCACTCCAATATCCCACTCACCCACTCCAATATCCCACTCACCCACTCCAATATCCCACTCACCCACTCCAATATCCCACTCACCCACTCCAATATCCCACTCACCCACTCCAATATCCCACTCACCCACTCCAATATCCCACTCACCCACTCCAATATCCCACTCACCCACTCCAATATCCCACTCACCCACTCCAATATCCCACTCACCCACTCCAATATCCCACTCACCCACTCCAATATCCCACTCACCCACTCCAATATCCCACTCACCCACTCCAATATCCCACTCACCCACTCCAATATCCCACTCACCCACTCCAATATCCCACTCACCCACTCCAATATCCCACTCACCCACTCCAATATCCCACTCACCCACTCCAATATCCCACTCACCCACTCCAATATCCCACTCACCCACTCCAATATCCCACTCACCCACTCCAATATCCCACTCACCCACTCCAATATCCCACTCACCCACTCCAATATCCCACTCACCCACTCCAATATCCCACTCACCCACTCCAATATCCCACTCACCCACTCCAATATCCCACTCACCCACTCCAATATCCCACTCACTCACTCCAATATCACAGTCACCCAGTCCAATATCCCACTCACCCAGTCCAATATCCCACGCAACCAATCCAATATCACACTCACCCTGTCCAATATCCCACAGATCCTGTCCAAAATCCCACTCACCAAGTCCAATATCCCACTCACCCACTCCAATATCACACTCACCCTGTCCAATACCCCAATCAACCAGTCCAATCACCCACTCACCCAGTCCAATATCAAACTCACACAGCCCAATATCCCACTCACCCAATCCAAAATTCCACTCACCAAGTCCAGTATTGCACTCACTCAGTCCAATATTCCTCTTACCCAGTCCAATATGCCACTCACCCAGTCCAATATATCCCACTCACCCAGTCCAATTCCCGAATCACCCCGTCCAATATCCCACTCACCCAGTCCAATATCTCCCTCACCCAGACCATTATCCCACTCACCGAATCCAATACCCCAATCATCCAGTCCAATATCCCACTCACCGAGTCCAATATTGCACTCACTCAGTCCAATATCCCTCTCACCCAGTCCAATATCCCTCTCACCCTGTCCAATATATCACTCACCCAGTCCAATATCACACACACCCAGTCAATATTCAACTCACCCAGACCAATATCCCATTCACCCAGTCCAATAGCCCACTCACCCAGTCCAATATCCCTCTCACACATTCCAATATCCCACTCACCCTGTCCAATACCCCACTCACCCCGTCCAATATCCCACTCACCTAGTCCAATATCCCACTCACCCAGTCCAATATCCCACTCACCCAGTCCAATATCCCACTCACTCAGTCCAATATCCCAATCACACATTCCAATATCCCATTCATCCAGTCCAATAACCCACTCACCCAATCCAATAACCCACACACACAGCCCAATATCCCACTCACCCAATGCAATATCCCACTCACCCATTCCAATTCCCCACTCACCCACTCCAATACCCCAGTCATCCAGTCAAATATCCCACGCACACAGCCCAATATCCCAATCACTCAATCCAATATCACACTCACCCATTCCAATAATCCGCTCACCCAGTCCAATGTCTCACGCACCCAGTCCAATACCCCACTCACCTAGTCCAATATCCCAATCACCATGTCCAATATCCCAACCACCCAGTCCAATACCCCACTCACGCAGTCCAAAATCTGACTCAAAAATTACAATATGCCACTCACCCAGTCCAATAATCCACTCACCCAGTCCAAGATCCCACTCACCATGTCCAATATCCCATGCATGCAATCTAATACTCCACTCACCCAGTTCAATATCCCTCTCACACATTCCAATATCCCACTCACCCCGTCCGATGTCCCACTCACCCAGTCCAATACGCCACTCATCCAGTCCAATATCCCACTCACCCACTCCAATATTGCACTCACTGAGTCCAATATCCCTCTTATCCAGTCCAATATCCCACTCACCCCGTCCAATATACCGCTCACACAGTCCAATATCACCCTCACCAAGTGCAAAAACTCACTCACCCAGTTCAACAACCAACTCACACAGCACAATATCAAACTCAACATATCCAATATCCCACTCACCCATTCCAATACGCCACTCATGCAATCCAATATCTCACTCACAAATCCAATATCCCACTCACCCAATCCAATAACCCACACACACAGCCTAATATCCCACTCACCCAATGCAATATCACACTCACCCATTCCAATACCCAACTCACCCAGTCCAATATCTCACTCACCCAGTCCAAAATCCCACTCATCCAGCCCAATACCCCACTCATCCAGTCCATTATCCCACTCATCCAGTCCATTATCCCACTCACACAGCCCAATAACCCAATCACACAATCCACTATTACACTCACCCATTCCTATACCCCACTCACCTAGTCCAATATCCCAATCACCATGTCCAATATCCCAACCACCCAGTCCAATACCCCACTCACGCAGTCCAAAATCTGACTCAAACATTCCAATATGCCACTCACCCAGTCCAATAATCCACTCACCCAGTCCAAGATCCCACTCACCATGTCCAATATCCCATGCACGCAATCTAATACTCCACTCACCCAGTCCAATATCCCTCTCACACATTCCAATATCCCACTCACCCCGTCCGATGTCCCACTCACCCAGTCCAATACGCCACTCATCCAGTCCAATATCCCACTCACCCATTCCAATATTGCACTCACTGAGTCCAATATCCCTCTTATCCAGTCCAATATCCCACTCACCCCGTCCAATATACCGCTCACACAGTCCAATATCACCCTCACCAAGTGCAAAAACTCACTCACCCAGTTCAACAACCAACTCACACAGCACAATATCAAACTCAACATATCCAATATCCCACTCACACATTCCAATACGCCACTCATGCAATCCAATATCTCACTCACAAATCCAATATCCCACTCACCCAGTCCAATATATCCCTTTCACCCAGACCAATACCCCACTCACCCTGTCCAATATCACACTCACCCAGTCCATTTTCCCACTCACCCAATCCAATATCCCACTCACCAAGTCCATTATCTCACTCACCCAGTCTAATGTCCCACTCACCATGGCAAACATCCCACCACCCAGTCCAATAACCCACTTACCCATTCCAATATCCCACTCACACATTCCAATATCCCACTCAGCCAGTCCAATATCGCACTCACACAACCCAATATCCCACTCACCCAATCCAAAATTCCACTCACCAAGTCCAGTATTGCACTCACTCAGTCCAATATTCCTCTTACCCAGTCCAATATGCCACTCACCCAGTCCAATATGCCACTCACCTAGTCCAATATATCCCACTCACCCAGTCCAAAGCCAGACTCACCCCTTCCAATATCCCACTCAAACAATCCAATCTCTCTCTCACCCAGTCCATTAATCCACTCACCCAATCCAATATCCCACTCGCCCAGTCCAATATCACACTCACACAGAGAAATATTCAACTCGCCCAGACCAATATCCCATTCACCCAGTCCAATAGCCCACTCACCCAGTCCAATATCCCACACACCCAGTCCAATATCCCACACACCCAGTCCAATATCCCACACACCCAGTCCAATATCCCACACACCCAGTCCAATATCCCACACACCCAGTCCAATATCCCACACACCCAATCCAATATCCCACACACCCAGTCCAATATCCCACACACCCAGTCCAATATCCCACACACCCAATCCAATATCCCACACACCCAATCCAATATCCCACACACCCAATCCAATATCCCACACACCCAATCCAATATCCCACACACCCAATCCAATATCCCACACACCCAATCCAATATCCCACACACCCAATCCAATATCCCACACACCCAATCCAATATCCCACACACCCAATCCAATATCCCACACACCCAATCCAATATCCCACACACCCAATCCAATATCCCACACACCCAATCCAATATCCCACACACCCAATCCAATATCCCACACACCCAATCCAATATCCCACACACCCAATCCAATATCCCACACACCCAATCCAATATCCCACACACCCAATCCAATATCCCACACACACAGCCAATATCCCACACACCCAATGCAATATCCCACTTACCCGTAACAAAACCCCACTCACCCAGTCCAAAATCCCACTCACCCAGTCCAATACCCCACTCACCCAGTCCAATACCCCACTCACCCAGTCCAATACCCCACTCACCCAGTCCAATACCCCACTCACCCAGTCGAATATCCCACTCACACAGCCCAATATCCCTATCACTCAATCGAGTATCTCACTCACCCATTCCAATACCCCACTCACCCAGTCCAAAATCTCACACACCCAGTCCAATACCCCACTCACCCAGTCCAAGATCCCACTCACCATGTCCAATATCCCATGCACCCAATCTAATACTCCACTCACCCAATCCAATATCCCACTCACGCATTCCAATATCCCATTCAACCAGTCCAATAACCCATTCACCCAGTCCAATATCCACTCAAACAGTCCAATATCCGACTCACCCAATCCAATATCCCACTCACCCATTCCAATACCCCACACAGCCTGTCCAATATCCCATTCACCCAGTCCAATACGCCACTCATCCAGTTCAATATCCCACTCACCCACTCCAATATCCCACTCACCCAGTCCAATATACCGCTCACACTGTCCAATATCACACTCACCCAGTCCAATATCCCACTCACACAGCCCAGTATCAAACTCACCATGTCAAATATCCCACTCACCCATTCCAATAACCCACACACCCAGTCCAATATCTCACTCACCCAGTCCAATATCCCACTCACCCAGTCCAATACCCCACTCATCCAGTCCAATATCCCACTCATCCAGTCCAATATCCCACTCATCCAGTCCAATATTGCACTCACTAATTCCAATATCCCTCTCACCCAGTCCAATATCCCACTCACCCTGTCCAATATCCCACTCACCCTGTCCAATATCCCACACACCCAGTCCAAAATTCTACTCACCCAGTACAATATTCCTCTCATCCAGTCAAATATCGCAATCAACAGTCCAATTTCCCACTCTCCCAATCCAATATCCCACTCACCCAATCCAATATCCTACTCACCCAGTCCAATATATCCCACTACCCAGTCATTATCTCACACTCCAATTGCAATAACCCACTCACCCAGTCCAATATCCCACTCACACATTCCAATATCCCACTCACCATGTCCTATATCCCACGCAACCAGTCTAATTTTCCACTCCCCCTGTCCAATATCCCACTCACAACTTCCAATAGCCCACTCACCCAGTCCAATAACCCACTCACCCTGTCCAATATCCCACTCAAACAGCCCAATATCACACTCACCCAATCCAATATCCCACTCACCCATTATAATACCCCTCTCACCCAGTCCAATATCTCTCTCACCTAGTCCAATATCCCACTCACCCAATCCAATACTCCACTCATCCAGTCCAATATTCCTCTCAGCCAGTCCAATATTGCACTCACTCAGTCCAGTATCCCTCTCACCCAGTCCAATATCCCACTCACCCAGTCCAATATACCGCTCAGCCTGTCCAATATCAGACTCAGCAAGTCTAATATTCAACTCACCCAGAACAATATCCCATTCACCCAGTCCAATAGCCCACTCACCCAGTCCAATAGCCCACTCACCCAGTCCAATAGCCCACTCACCCAGTCCAATAGCCCACTCACCCAGTCCAATAGCCCACTCACCCAGTCCAATAGCCCACTCACCCAGTCCAATATCCCACTCACCCAGTCCAATAACACACTCACCCAATCCAATATCCCACACACACAGCCCAATATCCCATTCACCCAATGCAATATCCCTCTCACCCATTCAAATACCCCACTCACCCAGTCCAATATCTCACTCACCCATTCCAATATCCCACTCATCCAATCCAATAGCCCACTTATCCAGTCCAATAACCCACTCACCCAGTCCAATATTCAACTCAACCAGTCCAATATCCCACTCACCCAGTCCAATATCCCATTTACCTAGTACAATAACCCGCACACCAACTCCAATATTCCACTCACCCAGAAGAATATCCCTCTCACCCAAACCAATATCCTACTCACCCAGTCCAATATATCCCACTCACTGATTCCAATATCCTACTCACACAATCCAGTATGCCATTCACCCAGTCCAATAACCCACTCACCCAGTCCAATATCCCACTCACCCTGCCCAATATCGCACTCACCCAATCCAATATCCCACTCACCCATTCCATAACCCCTCTCACCCAGCACAATATCTCACTCACCCAGTCCATTATCCCACTCACACATTCCAATATCCCACTCATCCAGTCCAATATCCCACTCACCCAGTCCAATATTGCATTCACTCAGTCCAATATCTCTCTCATCCAGTCCAATATCCCTCACACCCAGTCCAATATACCGCTCACCTAGTCCAATATCACACTCACCCAGACCAATATTCAACTCACCCTGACAAAATATCCCACTCACGCAGTCCAATATCCCACTCACGCAGTCCAATATTTCACTCACTCAGTCCAATATCCCTCTTACACAGACCAATATCCCACTCAGCCAGTCCAATAAATGGCTCACACAGTCCAATATCACACTCACCCAGTAAATAACTCACTCACCCTGTCCAATATCCCACTCACACAGCCCAGTTTCAAACTCACCTTATCAAATATCTCACTTACCCATTCCAATAACCCACACACACAGTCCAATATCCCACTTACCCAGTCCAATATCCCACACACCCAGTCCAATATTCCACTCACCCAGTACAATATCCCTCACAACCAGTCCAATATCGCAATCAAAATTCCAATTTCCCACTCCCCCAATCCAATATCCCACTCAACCAATCCAATATCCTACTCACCCAGTCCAATATATCCCAATCACCCAGTCCAATACCCCCCTCATCCAGTCAATATCTCACTCTCCAGTGTCAATACCCCACTCACCCAGTCAAATATCCCACTCACAAATTCCAATATGCCATTCACCCAGTCCAATAACCCACACTCCCATTCCAGTATCCCACTCACAAAGCCCAATATCACACTCACCCAATCCAATATCCCACTCATGCATTACAGTACCCCTCTCACACAGTCCAATATGTCACTCACCCAGCACAATATTCCACTCACCCAATCCAATACCCCACTTATCCAGTCCAATATCCCACTCACCCAGTCCAGTATTGCACTCACTCAGTCCAATATCCCTTTCACCCAGTCCAATGTCCCACTCACCCAGTCCAATGTACCGCTCACCCAGTCCAATATCACCCTCACCCAGACCAATATTTAACTCACCCAGATCAATATCACACTCACACATTCCAATATCCCTTTCACCCAGTCCAATAACCCACTCACCCAATCCAATATACCACAAACACAGCCCAATATCCCACTCACCCAAAGAAATATCCCACTCACCCATTCCAAAATCCCACTCATCCAGTCCAATATCTCATTCACCCAGTCCAAAATCCCACTCACCCAATCCAATAACCCACTCATCCAGTCGAATATCCCACTCACACACCCCAATACCCCTTTCACTCAATCCAATCTCACACTCACCCATTCCAAGACCCCACTCACCCAGTCCAATATCTCACTCACCCAGTCCAATACCCCACTCACCCAGTCGAATATCTGAATCACCATGTCCAATATCCCAACCACCCAGTCCAATACCCCACTCACGCAGTCCAATATCCCACTCAAACATTCCAATATGCCACTCACCCAGTCCAATAACCCACTCACCCAGTCCAAGATCACACTCACCATGTGCAATATCCCACGCACCCAATCTAATACTCCACTCACCCAGTCCAATATCCCATTCACCCAGTCCACTAACCCACTCACCCAATCCAATATCCCACTCAAACAGTCCAATATCCCAGTCATGCAATCCAATATCCCACTCACCCATTCCAATATCCCACTCACCCAGTCCAATATACCACTCACACAGTCCAATATCACACTCACCCAGTCCTATAACTCACTCACCCTGTCCAATAACCCACTGACACAGCCCAGTATCAAACTCACCATATCAAATACCCCACTCATGCTGTCCAATATCCCTCTCACCCATTCCATTACCCCACTCACTCAGTCCAATATCTCATTCACCCAGTCCAAAATCCCACTCATCCAGTCGAATATCCCACTCACACAGCCCAGTACCCCTATCACACTCCAATATCACACAACCATTCCAATATACCACTCACCCAGTCCAATATACCACTCACCCAATCCAATATTCAACTCAGCCAGACCAATATCACATTCACCCAGTCCAATAGCCCACTCACCAATTCCAATATCCCACTCACACATTCCAATATCCCATTCACCCAGCCCAATAACCCACTCACCCAATCCAATATCCCAAACACACAGCCCAATATCCCACTCACCCAATGCAATATCCCACTCACCCATTCCAATACCCCACTCACACAGTCCAATATCTCACTCAGTCCGTCCAAAATCCCACTCATCCAGTCCAATACCCCACTCATCCAGTCCAATATCCCACTCACCCAGCCCAATAACCCAATCACTCAATCCAATATCACACTCACCCATTACAATACCTCACTCACCCTGTCCAATATCTCACGCACCCAGTCCAATAGCCCCCTCACTCAGTCTAATATCCCAATCACCCAGTCCAATACCCCACTCACGCAGTCCAAAATCTGACTCAAACATTCCAATATGCCACCCACCCAGCCCAATAATCCACTCACCCAGTCCAAGATCCCACTCACCATGTGCAATATCCCACGCACCCAATCTAATACTCCACTCACCCAGTCCAATATCCCACTCACACATTCCAATATCCCATTCACCCAGTCCACTAACCCACTCACCCAGTCCATTATCCCACTCAAACAGTCCAATATCCCACTCACCCATTCCAATATCCCACTCACCCAGTCCAATATACCACTCACACAGTCCAATATCACACTCACAAAGCCCAGTATCAAACTCACCATATCAAATATCCCACTCACCCATTCCAATACCCCTCTCATCCAATCCAATATCCCAATCACCCATGCAATATTACACTCACTCATTCCAATATCCCTCTCACCCAGTCCAATAACCCGCTCACCCAGTCCAATATCCCACTTACCCAGTCTAATATCCCACACACCCAGTCCAATATTCCACTCACCCAGTACAATATCCCTCTCAACCAGTCCAATATCGCAATCAACAGTCCAATTTCCCACCCCCCCAATCCAATATCCCACTCACCCAATCCAATATCCTAATCACCCAGTCCAATATATCCCACTCACCCAGTCCAATATCTCAATCTCCAATGCCAATATCCAACTCACCCAGTCCAATATCCCACTCAAACATTCCATTATGCCATTCACCCAGTCCAGTAACCCACTCTCCCATTCCAGTATCCCACTCACCATGTCCTATATCCCACGCACCCAGTCTAATACTCCACTCACCCTGTCCAATATCCAACTCACAACTTCCAATATCCCACTCACCCAGTCCAATAACCCACTCACACAGTCCAATATTCCACTCAAAGAACCCAATATCGGACTCACCCAATCCAATATCCCACTCAAGCATTCCAATACCCCTCTCACCCAGTCAAATATCTCTCTCACCCAGTCCAATATCCCACTCACCCAATCCAATATCCCACTCACTCAATCCAATATCCCTCTCACCCAGTCCAATATCCCTCTCACCCAGTCCAATATATCGCTCACCCAGTCCAATATTCCACTCACTCAATCCAATATCCCTCTCACCCAGTCCAATATCCCTCTCACCCAGTCCAATATATCGCTCACCCAGTCCAATATCACACACACCCAGTCCAATATTCAACTCACCCAGACCAATATCCCATTCACCCAGTCCAATAGCCCACTCACCAAGTCCAATATCCCACTCAGACATTCCAATATCCCATTCACCCAGTCCATTAACCCACTGACCCAATCCAATAGCCCACACACACAGCCCAATATCCCACTCACCGAATGCAATATCACACGCACCCATTCCAATTCCCCACTCACCCAGTCCAATATCTCACTCACCCAGTCCAAAATCCCACTCATCCAGTCCAATACCCCACTCATCCAGTCCAATACCCCATTCATCCAGTCCAATACCCCACTCATCCAGTCCAATACCCCACTCACACAGCCCAATATCCCAATCACTCAATCCAATATCACACTCACCCATTCCAATAATCCGCTCACCCAGTCCAATATCTCACGCATCCAGTCCAATATATCCCATTCACACAGTCCAATATCCCAATCACCTTGTCCAATAACCCAACCACCCAGTCCAATACCGCACTCACGCAGTCCAAAATCTGACTCAAACATTCCAATATGCCACTCACCCAGTCCAATAACCCACTCACCCAGTCCAAGATCCCACTCACCATGTCCAATATCCCACGTACCCAATCTAATACTCCACTTACCCTGTCCAATATCCTACTCACCAAGTCCAATATATCCCACTCACCCAGTCCAATACCCCACTCATCCTGTCCAATATCTCACTCACCGATTCCAATACCCCACTCACCCATTCCAATATCCCACTCACCATGTGCTATATCCCACGCGCCCAGTCTAATTCACCACTCACACTGTCCAATATCCCACTCAAAACTTCCAAAGCCCACTCACCCAGTCTAATATTGCACTCACCCAAGCCAATATCACACTCACCCATTCCAATGCCCCACTCACCCAGTCCAATATCTCACTCACCTAGTCCAATATCCCACTCACCCAATCCAAAACCCGACTCATCCAATCGAATATCCCACTCACCCAGTCCAATATTGCACTCACTCAGTCCAATAGCCCTCTCACCCAGTCCAATATCCCACTCACCCACTCCATTATCACACTCACCCTCTCCAATATCACACTCACCCTCTCCAATATCACACTCACCCTGTCCAATATCACACTCACCCTGTCCAATCACCCACTCACCCATTCCAATATCGCAATCACACAGCCCAATATCCCACTCACCCAATCCAAAATTCCACACACCAAGTCCAGTATTGCACTCAATCAGTCCAATATTCCTCTTACCCTGTCCAATATGCCACTCACCCAGTCCAATATATCCCACTCACCAAGTCCAATGCCCGACTCACCCCATCCAATATCCCAGTCACCCAGTCCAATATCTCCCTCACCCTGTCCATTATCCATCTCACCCAGTCCAATATATCGCTCACCCAGTCCAATATCACACACACCCAGTCCAATAGTCAACTCACCCAGACCAATATCCCATTCACCCAGTCCAATAGCCCACTCACCAAGTCCAATATCCCACTCAGACATTCCAATATCCCATTCACCCAGTCCATTAACCCACACACCCAATCCAATATCCCACACACACAGCCCAATATCCCACTCACCCAATCCAATATCCCACTCAAGCATTCCAAAACCCCTCTCACCCAGTCAAATATCTCTCTCACCCAGTCCAATATCCCACTCACCCAATCCAATATCCCACTCATCCAGTCCAATATCCCACTCAACCAGTCCAATATCCCACTCAGCCTGTCAAATATTCAACTCAATCAGTCCAATATCCCACTCACCCAGTCCGATATCCCACTTACCCATTCCAATATCCCACACACCCAGTCCAATATTCCACTCACCAAGTATAATATCCCAGTCACCCACTCCAATATCTCACTCACCTAGTCCAATACGCCCCTCACCCAGTCCAATATACCTCAAACCCAGTCCAATATCCCGCTCACCCAGTCCAATATATCCCGCTCACCCAGTCCAATACCCCACTCACCCTGTCCAATATCCCACTCACCCAGTCCAATATCCCTCACACCCAGTCCATTATCCCACTCACCCACTCCAATATCCCACTCACCCACTCCAATATCCCACTCACCCACTCCAATATCCCACTCACTCACTCCAATATCACAGTCACCCAGTCCAATATCCCACTCACCCAGTCCAATATCCCACGCAACCAATCCAATATCACACTCACCCTGTCCAATATCCCACAGATCCTGTCCAAAATCCCACTCACCAAGTCCAATATCCCACTCACCCACTCCAATATCACACTCACCCTGTCCAATACCCCAATCAACCAGTCCAATCACCCACTCACCCAGTCCAATATCAAACTCACACAGCCCAATATCCCACTCACCCAATCCAAAATTCCACTCACCAAGTCCAGTATTGCACTCACTCAGTCCAATATTCCTCTTACCCAGTCCAATATGCCACTCACCCAGTCCAATATATCCCACTCACCCAGTCCAATTCCCGAATCACCCCGTCCAATATCCCACTCACCCAGTCCAATATCTCCCTCACCCAGACCATTATCCCACTCACCGAATCCAATACCCCAATCATCCAGTCCAATATCCCACTCACCGAGTCCAATATTGCACTCACTCAGTCCAATATCCCTCTCACCCAGTCCAATATCCCTCTCACCCTGTCCAATATATCACTCACCCAGTCCAATATCACACACACCCAGTCAATATTCAACTCACCCAGACCAATATCCCATTCACCCAGTCCAATAGCCCACTCACCAAGTCCAATATCACACTCAGACATTCCAATATCCCATTCACCCAGTCCATTAACCCACTGACCCAATCCAATAGCCCACACACACAGCCCAATATCCCACTCACCCAATGCAATATCCCACTCACCCATTCCAATTCCCCACTCACCCACTCCAATACCCCAGTCATCCAGTCAAATATCCCACGCACACAGCCCAATATCCCAATCACTCAATCCAATATCACACTCACCCATTCCAATAATCCGCTCACCCAGTCCAATGTCTCACGCACCCAGTCCAATACCCCACTCACCTAGTCCAATATCCCAACCACCCAGTCCAATACCCCACTCACGCAGTCCAAAATCTGACTCAAAAATTACAATATGCCACTCACCCAGTCCAATAATCCACTCACCCAGTCCAAGATCCCACTCACCATGTCCAATATCCCATGCATGCAATCTAATACTCCACTCACCCAGTTCAATATCCCTCTCACACATTCCAATATCCCACTCACCCCGTCCGATGTCCCACTCACCCAGTCCAATACGCCACTCATCCAGTCCAATATCCCACTCACCCACTCCAATATTGCACTCACTGAGTCCAATATCCCTCTTATCCAGTCCAATATCCCACTCACCCCGTCCAATATACCGCTCACACAGTCCAATATCACCCTCACCAAGTGCAAAAACTCACTCACCCAGTTCAACAACCAACTCACACAGCACAATATCAAACTCAACATATCCAATATCCCACTCACCCATTCCAATACGCCACTCATGCAATCCAATATCTCACTCACAAATCCAATATCCCACTCACCCAATCCAATACGCCACTCATCAAGTCCAATATCCAACTCACCCAGTCCAAAATTGCACACACTCATTCCAATATCCCTCTCGCCCAGTCCAATATCCCGCTCACCCAGTCCAATATCTCCCTTACCCAGTCTAATATCCCTCACACCCAGTGAAACATCGCACTCACGCAGCCCAATATCCCAATCACCTATCCGAAATCCCACTCACCCAATCCAATATTGCACTCACACTGTCCATTATCCCTCTTATCCAGTCCAACATCCCACTCACCCAGTCCAATATCTCACAGACCCAGTACAATTTGCCAATCCCCCAGTCCAATATCCCACTCACCCAGTCCAATATCCCACTCACCTAGTCCAATATATCCCATTCACCAAGTCCAATACCCCACTCACCCTGTCCAATATCACACTCACCAAGTCCATTATCCCACTCACCCAATCCAATATCGCACTCACAAAGTCCATTATCTCACTCACCCAGTCCAATGTCCCACTCACCATGTCAAACATCCCACCACCCAGGCCAATACCCCACTTAACCTTTCTTATATCACACTCACCCATTCCAATACCCCACTCACCCAGTCCAATATCTCACTCATCCAATCCAATATCCCACTCACCCAATCCAAAACAACACTCATCCAGTCCAATAACCCACTCACCCAGTCCAATATTGCATTCACTCAGTCCAATATCCCTCTCACTCAGTCAAATATCCCACTCACCCTGTCCAAAATACCGCTCACCCAGTCCAATATCAGACTCACTCAGTCCAATATTCAACTCACCCTGACCAATGTCCCATTCACCCAGTCCAAAACCCACTCACCTAGTCCAATATCCCACTCACGCATTCCATTATCCCATTCACCCAGTCCAATAACCCACTCACCCAATCCAATATCCCACTTACCCATTCCAATATCCCACACACCCAGTCCAAAAATCCACTCACCAAGTACAATATCCCACACACCCAGTCCAATATCTCACTCACCCAGTGCAATTTCCCACTCCTCCAGTCCAATATCCCACTCACCCAATCCAATATCCTACTCACCCAGTCTAATATATCCCACTCACCCAGTCCAGTACCCCACTCCCCCAGTCCAATATCCCACTCACCCAGTCCAATATCCCACTCACCCAGTCCAATATATCCCTTTCACCCAGACCAATACCCCACTCACCCTGTCCAATATCACACTCACCCAGTCCATTTTCCCACTCACCCAATCCAATATCCCACTCACCAAGTCCATTATCTCACTCACCCAGTCTAATGTCCCACTCACCATGTCAAACATCCCACCACCCAGTCCAATAACCCACTCACCCAATCCAATAACCCACACACACAGCCCAATATCCCACTCACCCAATGCAATATCACACTCACCCAGTCCAAAATCCCACTCATCCAGCCCAATACCCCACTCATCCAGTCCATTATCCCACTCACACAGCCCAATAACCCAATCACTCAATCCACTATTACACTCACCCATTCCTATACCCCACTCACCTAGTCCAATATCCCAATCACCATGTCCAATATCCCAACCACCCAGTCCAATACCCCACTCACGCAGTCCAAAATCTGACTCAAACATTCCAATATGCCACTCACCCAGTCCAATAATCCACTCACCCAGTCCAAGATCCCACTCACCATGTCCAATATCCCATGCACGCAATCTAATACTCCACTCACCCAGTCCAATATCCCTCTCACACATTCCAATATCCCACTCACCCCGTCCGATGTCCCACTCACCCAGTCCAATACGCCACTCATCCAGTCCAATATCCCACTCACCCATTCCAATATTGCACTCACTGAGTCCAATATCCCTCTTATCCAGTCCAATATCCCACTCACCCCGTCCAATATACCGCTCACACAGTCCAATATCACCCTCACCAAGTGCAAAAACTCACTTACCCAGTTCAACAACCAACTCACACAGCACAATATCAAACTCAACATATCCAATATCCCACTCACCCATTCCAATACGCCACTCATGCAATCCAATATCTCACTCACAAATCCAATATCCCACTCACCCAGTCCAATATATCCCTTTCACCCAGACCAATACCCCACTCACCCTGTCCAATATCACACTCACCCAGTCCATTATCCCACTCACCCAATCCAATATCCCACTCACCAAGTCCATTATCTCACTCACCCAGTCTAATGTCCCACTCACCATGGCAAACATCCCACCACCCAGTCCAATAACCCACTTACCCATTCCAATATCCCACTCACACATTCCAATATCCCACTCAGCCAGTCCAATATCGCACTCACACAACCCAATATCCCACTCACCCAATCCAAAATTCCACTCACCAAGTCCAGTATTGCACTCACTCAGTCCAATATTCCTCTTACCCAGTCCAATATGCCACTCACCCAGTCCAATATATCCCACTCACCCAGTCCAAAGCCAGACTCACCCCTTCCAATATCCCACTCAAACAATCCAATATCTCTCTCACCCAGTCCATTATCCCACTCACCCAATCCAATACCCCGGTCATCCAGTCCAACATCCCACTCGCCCAGTCCAATATTGCACTCACTCAATCCAATATCCCTCTCACTACGTCCAATATCCCTCTCACCCAGTCCAATATACCACTCACCCAGTCCAATATACCACTCACACAGTCCAATATTCAACTCAGCCAGACCAATATCACATTCACCCAGTCCAATAGCCCACTCACCAAGTCCAATATCCCACTCACACATTCCAATATCCCATTCACCCAGCCCAATAACCCACTCACCCAATCCAATATCCCAAACACACAGCCCAATATCCCACTCACCCAATGCAATATCCCACTCACCCATTCCAATACCCCACTCACACAGTCCAATATCTCACTCAGTCCGTCCAAAATCCCACTCATCCAGTCCAATACCCCACTCACCCAGCCCAATAACCCAATCACTCAATCCAATATCACACTCACCCATTACAATACCTCACTCACCCTGTCCAATATCTCACGCACCCAGTCCAATAGCCCCCTCACTCAGTCTAATATGCCAATCACCATGTCCAATATCCCAACCACCCAGTCCAATACCCCACTCACGCAGTCCAAAATCTGACTCAAACATTCCAATATGCCACCCACCCAGCCCAATAATCCACTCACCCAGTCCAAGATCACACTCACCATGTCCAATATCCCACGCACCCAATCTAATACTCCACTCACCCAGTCCAATATCCCTCTCACACATTCCAATATCCCACTCGCCCTGTCCAATACCCCACTCACCCAGTCCAATATCCCACTCACCCAGTCCTATGAACCACTCATCCAGTCCAATATTCCACACACCCAGTCCAATATTGCACTCACTCAGTCCAATATCACTCTCACCCAGTCCAAAATCCCACTCACCCAGTCCAATATACCGCTCACCCACTCCAATAACACACTCACCTAGTCCAATATTCAACTCACCCAGACCAATATCCAATTCACCCAGTCCAATAGCCCACTCACCTAATCCAATATCCCACACACACAGCCCAATATCCAACTCACCCAATGCAATAACCCACTCACGCATTCCAATATCCCACTCAAACAGTCCAATATCCCACTCACCCAATCCAATTTCCCACTCACCACTTCCAATACCCCACCCACCCAGTCCAATATCCCACTCACCCAGTCCAATACGCCACTCATCCAGTCCAATATCCCACTCACCCACTCCAATATTGCACTCAATCATTCCAATATCCCTCTTACCCAGTCCATTATCCCACTCACCCAGTCCAATACCCGGCTCACACAGGCCAAAATCACACTCACCCAGTCCAATATTCCACTCACACAGCCCAATATCAAACTCACCATATCCAATATCCCACTCACTCAGTCCAATATCTAACTCCGCCAGTCCAATGTCCCACTCACCATGTCAAACATCCCACCACCCTGTCCAATACACCGCTTACCCATTCCAATATCGCACTCACACATCCCAAGATACCATTCATCCAGTCCAATATCCCACTCACCCACTCCAATATTGCACTCACTCAGTCCAATATCCCTCTTACCCAGTCCAATATCCCACTCACCCAGTCCAATATACCGCTCACACAGTCCAGTATCAAACTCACCCAGTCCAATAACTCACTCTCACAGCCCAATATTAAACTCACCACATCCAATATCCCACTCACCCATTCCAATACCCCACACATCCAATCCAATATCCAACTCACCCAGTCCAATAATGCACTCACTCTTTCCAATATCCCTCTCACCCATTCCAATATCCCACTCACCCAGTCAATATACCACTCACCCAGTGCAATATCCCAATTGCCCAGTCTAAAATCCCACACACCCAGTCCAATATTCCACTCCCCCTGTACAATATCCCTCTCAACCAGTCCAATATCACAATCACCCTGTCCAATTTCCGACTCCCCCAGTCCAATAACCACTTACCCAGTCCAATATCCTACTCACCCAGTCCAATATATCCCACTCACCCAGTCCAATACCCCACTCACCCAGTCCAATATCCCACTCACACATTCCATTATCCCATTCACCCAGTCCAATAACCCACTCACCCAATCCAATATCCCACACACACAGCCCAATATCCCACTCACCCAATGCAATTGCCCTCACAGCCATTCCAATACCCCACTCACGCAGTCCAATATCTCACTCACCCAGTCCAATATCCCTCTCACCCAGTCCAAAACCCCACTCCTCCAGTGCAATATCCCACTCACTGAGTCCAATATTGCACTCACTCATTCCAATATCCCTCTCACCCTGTCCAATATCCCACTCACCCAGTCGAATATACTGCTCACGCAGTCCAATATTCAACTCACCCAGTCCAATATCCCACTCACCCAGTCCAATACCCCACTCATCCAGTCCAATATCCCACTCACCCTGTCGAATATTGCACTCATTCCAATATCCCTCTCACCCAGTCCAATATTCCACTCACCCAATCCAATACCCCACTCATCCAGTCCAATATCCCACTCACCCAGTCCAATATTGCACTCACTCAGTCCAATATCACTCTCACCCAGTCCAAAATCCCACTCACCCAGTCCAATATACCGCTCACCCAGTCCAATAACACACTCACATAGTCCAATATTCAACTCACCCAGACCAATATCCCATTCACCCAGTCCAATAGCCCACTCACCTAATCCAATATCCCACACACACAGCCCAATATCCCACTCACCCAAAGCAATATCCCACTCACTCATTCCAATACCCCACTCACCCAGTCCAATATCTCACTCACCCAGTCCAAAATGCCACTCACCAAGTCCAATACCCCATTCATCCTGTCCAATATCCCATTCACACAGCCCAATATTCCAATCACCCAGTCCAATAACCCACTCACCCAATCCAATTTCCCACTCACCCCTTCCAATACCCTACTCACCCAGTCCAATATCCCGCTCACCCAGTCCAATACGCCACTCATCCTGTCCAATATCCCACTCACCCACTCCAATATTGCACTCACTCAGTCCAATATCCCTCTTACTCAGTCCAATATCCCACTCACCCAGTCCACTACCCGGCTCACACAGTCCAATATCACACTCACCCATGGCAATAACTCACTCTCACAGCCCAATATTAAACTCACCATATCCAATATCCCACTCACCCATTCCAATACCCCACTCACCCAGTCCAATATCTCACTCATCCAGTCCAATATCCCACTCTCCCAATCCAATACCCCACTCATCCAGTCCAATATCCAACTCACCCAGTCCAATATTGCACTCACTCATTCCAATATCCCTCTCACCCATTCCAATATCCCACTCACCCAGTCAATATACCGCTCACCCAGTGCAATATCCCACTTGCCCAGTCTAAAATCCCACACACCCAGTCCAATATTCCACTCACCCTCTACAATATCCCTCTCAACCAGTCCAATATCGCAATCACCCAGTCCAATTTCCCACTTCCCCAGTCCAATATCCCACTTACCCAATCTAATATCCTACTCACCCAGTCCAATATATCCCACTCACCCAGTCCAATACCCCACTCATCCAGTCCAATATCTCACTCACCGATTCCAATACCCCACTCACGCAGTCCAATATCCCACTCACACATTCCAATATGCCATTCACCCAGTCCAATAACCCACTCACCCAGTCCCATATCCCACTCACACAGTCCAATATCGCACTCACCCAAACCAATATCCCACTCATCCAATCCAATATCCCACTCACCCAGTCCAATATTGCACTCACTCAGTCCAATATCCCTCTCACCCAGTCCAAAATCCCACTCACCCAGTCCAATATTTCACTCCCCCTGTGCAATATCCCTCTCAACCAGTCCAATATCACAATCACCCAGTCCAATTTCCCACTCCCCCAGTCCAATAACCCACTTACCCAGTCCAATATCCTACTCACCCAGTCCAATATATCCCATTCACCCAGTCCAATAACCCACTCACCCAATCCAATATCCCACACACACAGCCCAATATCCCACTCACACAATGCAATTGCCCTCACACCCATTCCAATACCCCACTCACGCAGTCCAATATCCCACTCACCCAGTCCAAAACCCCACTCCTCCAGTGCAATATCCCACTCACCGAGTCCAATATTGCACTCACTCATTCCAATATCCCTCTCACCCTGTCCAATATCCTACTCACCCACTCGAAAAATACTGCTCACGCAGTCCAATATTCAACACACATAGTCCAATATTCAACTCACCCAGACCAATATCCTATTCACCCAGTCCAATTGCCCACTCACCTAATCCAATATCCCACACACACAGCCCAATATCCCACTCAAGCAGTCCAATATTGCACTCACTCAGTCCAATATCCCTCTTACTCAGTCCAATATCCCACTCACCCAGTCCACTTCCCAGATCACACAGTCCAATATCACACTCACCCAGGCCAATAACTCACTCACACAGCCCAATATTAAACTCACCATATCGAATATCCCACTCACCCATTCCAATACTCCACTCATCCAGTCCAATATCCCACTCACCCTGTCCAATATTGCATTTATTCCAATATCCCTCTCACCCAGTCCAAAATCCCACTCACCCAGTCCAATATACCGCTCACCCAGTCCAATAACACACTCACATAGTCCAATATTCAACTCACCCAGACCAATATCCCATTCATAAAGACAAAACAAAACTGCGGATGCTGGAAATCCAAAACAAAAACAGAATTACCTGGAAAAACTCAGCAGGTCTGGCAGCATCGGCGGAGAAGAAAAGAGTTGACGTTTCGAGTCTTCATGACCCTTCGACAGAACTTGATTTCGAGTCCAGGAAAGAGTTGAAATATAAGCTGGTTTAAGGTGTGTGGGGGTGGGGGGGGGGGGGGTGGGGAGGAGAGAGAGAGAGAGACAGAGGTGCTTGTGTAGACAAACAAGCAGTGATAGAAGCAGATCATCAAAAGATGTCAGTGACAATGGGACAAAAGAACACATAGGTGTTAAAGTTAAAGTTGGTGATATTATCTAAACGAATGTGCTAATTAAGAATGGATGGTAGGGCACTCAAGGTACAGCTCTAGTGGGGGTGGGGGGAGCATAAAAGATTTTAAAATATTTAAAAATAATGGAAATAGGTGGGAAAAGAAAAATCTATAAAATTTATAGGGAAAAAAAAGGGGAAAAAAAGGGGGAAACAGAAAGGGGGTGGGGATAGGGGAGGGAGCTCACGACCTAAAGTTATTGAATTCAATATTCAGACCGGAAGGCTGTAAGGTGCCTAGTCGGAAGATGAGGTGTTGTTCCTCCAGTTTGCGTTGGGCTTCACTGGAACAATGCAGTAAGCCAAGGACAGACATGTGGGCAAGAGAGCAGGGTGGAGTGTTAAAATGGCAAGCGACAGGGAGGTTTGGGTCATTCTTGCGGACAGACCGCAGGTGTTCTGCAAAGCGGTCGCCCAGTTTACGTTTGGTCTCTCCAATGTAGAGGAGACCACATTGGGAGCAACGAATGCAGTAGACTAAGTTGGGGGAAATGCAAGTGAAATGCTGCTTCACTTGAAAGGAGTGTTTGGGCCCTTGGACGGTGAGGAGAGAGGAAGTGAAGGGGCAGGTGTTACATCTTTTGCGTGGGCATGGGGTGGTGCCATAGGAGGGGGTTGAGGAGTAGGGGGTGATGGAGGAGTGGACCAGGGTGTCCCGGAGGGAGCGATCCCTACGGAATGCCGATAATGGGGGTGAAGGGAAGATGTGTTTGGTGGTGGCATCATGCTGGAGTTGGCGGAAATGGCGGAGGATGATCCTTTGAATGCGGAGGCTGGTGGGGTGATAAGTGAGGACAAGGGGGACCCTATCATATTTCTGGGAGGGAGGAGAAGGCGTGAGGGCGGATGCGCAGGAGATGGGCCGGACACGGTTGAGGGCCCTGTCAACGACCGTGGGTGGAAAACCTCGGTTAAGGAAGAAGGAGGACATGTTAGAGGAACCGTTTTTGAAGGTAGCATCATCGGAACAGATGCAACGAAGGCGAAGGAACTGGGAGAATGGGATGGAGTCCTTACAGGAAGCGGGGTGTGAGGAGCTGTAGTCGAGGTAGGTGTGGGAGTCGGTGGGTTTGTAATGGATATTAGTGGACAGTCTATCACCAGAGATTGAGACAGAGAGGTCAAGGAAGGGAAGGGAAGTGTCAGAGATGGACCACGTGAAAATGATGGAGGGGTGGAGATTGGAAGCAAAATTAATAAATTTTTCCAAGTCCCGACAAGAGCATGAAGCAGCACCGAAGTAATCATCGATGTACCGGAGAAAAAGTTGTGGAAGGGGGCCGGGGTAGGACTGCAACAAGGAATGTTCCACATATCCCATAAAGAGACAGGCATAGCTGGGGCCCATGCGGTTACCCATAGCCAAACCTTTTATTTGCAGGAAGTGAGAGGAGTTGAAGGAGAAATTGTTCAGCGTGAGAACAAGTTCAGCCAGACGGAGGAGAGTAGTGGTGGATGGGGATTGTTCGGGCCTCTGTTCGAGGAAGAAGCTAAGGGCCCTCAGACCATCCTGGTGGGGGATGGAGGTGTAGAGGGATTGGACGTCCATGGTGAAGAGGAAGCGGATGGAGCCAGGGAACTGGAAATTGTTGATGTGACGTAAGGTGTCAGAGGAATCACGGATGTAGGTGGGAAGGGACTGGACAAGGGGAGAGAGAAGGGAGTCAAGATAACGAGAAATGAGTTCTGTGGGGCAGGAGCAAGCTGAGACGATCGGTCTACCGGGGCAGTTCTGTTTGTGGAAACATCCCCACCCCCTTTCTGTTTCCCCCTTTTTTTCCCCTTTTTTTTCCCTATAAATTTTATAGATTTTTCTTTTCCCACCTATTTCCATTATTTTTAAATATTTTAAAATCTTTTATGCTCCCCCCACCCCCACTAGAGCTGTACCTTGAGTGCCCTACCATCCATTCTTAATTAGCACATTCGTTTAGATAATATCACCAACTTTAACTTTAACACCTATGTGTTCTTTTGTCCCATTGTCACTGACATCTTTTGATGATCTGCTTCTATCACTGCTTGTTTGTCTACACAAGCACCTCTGTCTCTCTCTCTCTCTCCTCCACACCCCCCCACCCCCACACACCTTAAACCAGCTTATATTTCAACTCTTTCCTGGACTCGAAATCAAGTTCTGTCGAAGGGTCATGAAGACTCGAAACGTCAACTCTTTTCTTCTCCGCCGATGCTGCCAGACCTGCTGAGTTTTTCCAGGTAATTCTGTTTTTGTTTCCAATATCCCATTCACCCAGTCCAATAGCCCACTCACCTAATCCAATATCCCACACACACAGCCCAATATCCCACTCACCCAATGCAATATCCCACTCACTCATTCCAATACCCCACTCACCCAGTCCAATATCTCACTCACCCAGTCCAAAATGCCACTCACCGAGTCCAATACCCTTTCATCCTGTCCAATATCCCATTCACACAGCCCAATATTCCAATCACCCAGTCCAATAACCCACTCACCCAATCCAATTTCCCACTCACCCCTTCCAATACCCTACTCACCCAGTCCAAAATCCCGCTCACCCAGTCCAATACGCCACTCATCCCGTCCAATATCCCACTCACCCACTCCAATATTGCACTCACCCATTCCAATATCCCACTCACCCAGTCAATATACCACTCACCCAGTGCAATATCCCACTTGCCCAGTCTAAAATCCCACACACCCAGTCCAATATTCCACTCACCCTCTACAATATCCCTCTCAACCAGTCCAATATCGCAATCACCCGGTCCAATTTCCCACTTCCCCAGTCCAATATCCCACTTACCCAATCTAATATCCCACTCACCCAGTCCAATACCCCACTCATCCAGTCCAAAATCTCACTCACCAATTCCAATAGCCACTCACCCAGTCGAATATCCCACTCACACATTCCGTTATCCAATTCACCCAGTCCAATAACCCACTCACCCAATCCAATACCCCACACACACAGCCCAATATCCCACTCACCCAATGCAATTTCCCTCTCACCCATTCCAATACCCCACTCAGCCAGTCCAATATCCCTCTCACCCTGTCCAATATCCCACTCACCCTCTCGAATATACTGCTCACCCATTCCAATATTCAACTCACCCAGTCAAATATCCCACTCACCCAGTCCAATATCCCACTTACGCATTCCAATCTCACACACACCCAGTCCAACATTCCACTCACCTAGTCCAATATCCCTCTCACCCAATCCAATATCTCACTCACCCAGTCCAATTTCCCCATCCTCCCGTCCAATATCCCACTCACCCAATCCAAAATCCCACACACCCTGTCCAATATTGCACTCACTCAGTGCAATATCCCTCTTACCCAATCCAATATATCCCACTCACCCATTCCAATACCCCACTCAGCCCGTCCAATATCCCACTCACCCAGTCCAATATCTCTCTCACCCAGTCCAAAATCCAAACACCCAACCCAATACCCCACTCATCCCTTCCAATATCCCACTCACCCCATCCAATATTGTACACAATCAGTCCAAAATCCCTCTTACCCAGCCCAATATCCCTCTCACCCCGTCCAATATCACACTCACCCAGACCAATATCCCATTCAGCCAGTCCAATAGCCCACTCATCCAGTCCAATATCCCATTCTCACATTCCAATATCCCATTCACCCAGTCCAATAACCCACTCACCCAATCCAATATCCCACACACACAGCCCAATATCCCACTCATCCAATGCAATATCCCACTCACCCATTCCAATACCCCACTCACCCAGTCCAATATCCCTCTCACCCAGGCCAATACGCCACTCTTCCAGTCCAATATCCCACACACCCACTCCAATATTGCACTCATACAGTCCAATATCCCTCTTACACTGTCCAATATCCCTTCTCAACCACTCCAATATCTCACTCACACACCCCAATATCAAACTCACCGTATCCAATATCCCACTCACCCATTCCAATACCCCACTCAGCCAGTCCAGTATCTCACTCACCCAGTCCAATGTCCCACTCATCCAGTCCAATATCCCACTCACCCATTCCAATATTGCACTCACTCATTCCAATATCCCTCTCACCCAGTCCAATATCCCGCTCACCAAGTCCAATATCCTACTTTCCCAGTCTAAATCCCACACACCCAGTCCAATATTCAATTCACCCAGTACGATATCCCTCTCAGCCAATCCAATATTGCAAACACCAGTCATATTTCACTCTCCCACAGTGCAATATCCCACTCACCCAATCCAATATCCTACTCACCATTCCAATATATCCCACTCACCCAGTCCAATACCCCACTCATCCAGTTCTATATCTCACTCACCGATTCCAATACCCCACTCATCCAGTCCAATATCCCACTCACACAGCCCAATATCCCAATCACTAAATCCAATATCATTCTCACCCATTCCAATACCCCGCTCATCGAGTCCAATATCTCACGCACCCAGTCCAATACCCCACACACCCAATCCAATATCCCACACACCCAGCCCAATATCCCACTCACCCAATGCAATATCCCACTCACCCAATGCAATATCCCACTCACCCATTCCAATACCCCACTCACCCAGTCCAATATCTCACTCACCCAGTCCAAAATCCCACTCATCCAGTCCAATACCCCACTCATCCAGTCCAATATCCCACTCACACAGCCCAATATCCCAATCACTAAATCCAATATCATTCTCACCCATTCCAATACCCCGCTCACCCAGTCCAATATCTCATGCACCCAGTCGAATACCCCACTCACCCAGTACAATATCCCTCTCACCCAGGCCAATACGCCACTCATCCAGTCCAATATCCCACATACCCACTCCAATATTGCACTCACTCAGTCCAATATCCCTCTTACACTGTCCAATATCCCATCTCAACCAGTCCAATATCTCACTCACACAGCCCAATATCAAACTCACCATATCCAATATCCCACTTACCCATTCCAATACCTCACTCACCCAGTCCAATATCTCACTCACCCAGTCCAATGTCCCACTCATCCAGTCCAATATTGCACTCACTCATTCCAATATCCCTCTCACCCTGTCCAATATCCCACTCACCCAGTCCAATATCCTACTTTCCCAGTCTAATATCCCACACACCCAGTCCAATATTCCACTCACCCAGTACGATATCCCTCTCACCCAATCCAATATCGCAAACACCAGTCCAATTTCACTCTCCCACAGTGCAATATCCCACTCACCCAATCCAATATCCTACTCACCATTCCAATATATCCCACTCACCCAGTCCAATACCCCACTTAACCAGTTCTATATCTCACTCACCGATTCCAATACCCCACTCACACAGTCCAATATCCCACTCACATTTTCCAAATTGCCATTCACCCAGTCCAATATCCCACTCACCCATTCAAATATCCCACTCAGAATGTGCTATATCCCACGCACCCATTCTAATACTCCACTCACCCTGTCCAATATCCCACACACAACTTCCTAAGCCCACTCAAACAGTCCAATATCGCACTCACCCAATCCAATATCCTACTCACACATTCCAATGCCCCACTCATCCAGTCCAATATCTCACTCACCCAGTCCAATATCCCACTCACCCAGTACAATACCCCACTCACCCAGCCCAATGTCCCACTCACCCAAACCAATGTCCCATTCACCCAGTACAATATCCCACTCACCCAGCCCAATGTCGCAATCACCAGTCCAATTTCACACTCCCCCAGGGCAATATCCAACTCACCCAATCCAATATCCTACTCACCCAGTCCAATATATCCCACTCACCCAGTCCAATATCTCCCTCACCCAGTCAATTATCCCACTCACCCAATCCAATACCCCACTCATCCAGTCCTACATCCCACTCACCCAGTGCAATATCTCACAGACCCAGTGCAATTTCCCAATCCCCCAGTCCAATATCCCACTCACCCAGTCCAATATCCTTCTCACCCAGTCCAATATATCCCACTCACCCAGTCCAATGCCCCACTCACCCAGTCCAATATCTCCCTTACCCAGTCTAATATCCCTCACACCCACTGAAATATCGCACTCACACAGCCCAATATCCCAATCACCCATCCGAAATCCCACTCACCCAATCCAATATTGCACTCAGTCAGTCCAATATCCCTCTTACCCAGTCCAATATCGCATTCACACAGCCCAATATCCCACTCACCCAATCCAAAATCCCACACACCCTGTCCAATATTGCACTCACTCAGTGCAATATCCCACCTACCCAGTCCAATATCCCACTCACCCAGTCCAATATATCCCACTCACCCATTCCAATACCCCACTCAGCCCGTCCAATATCCTACTCACCCAGTCCAATATCTCCCTCACCCAGTCAATTATCCCACTCACCCAATCCAATACCCCACTCATCCAGTCCAACATCCCACTCACCCAGTCCAATATCTCACACACCAGTGCAATTTCCCAGTCCCCCAGTCCAATATCCCACTCAGCCAGTCCAATATCCTTCTCACCCAGTCCAATATATCCCACTCACCCAGTCCAATACCCCACTCACCCAGTCCAATATCCCACTCACCCAGTCCAATATTCCACTCACCCAGTCCAATATCCCATTCACCCAGTCCAATAACCCACTCACCCAATCCAATAACCCACGCACACAGCCCAATATCCCACTCACCCAATGCAATAGCCCAGTCACCCATTCCAATACCCCACTCACCCAGTTCAATATCTCACTCACCCAGTCCAAAATTCCACTCATCCAGTCCAATACCCCACTCATTCAGTCCAATATCCCACTCATCCAGTCCAATATCCCACTCATCCAGTCCAATATCCCACTCATCCAGTCCAATATACCACTCACACTGCCCAATAACCCAATCACTCAATCCACTATTACACTCACCCATTCCGATACCCCACTCACCCAGTCCAATGTCTCACGCACCCAGTCCAATACCCCACTCACCTAGTCCAATATCCCACTCACCATGTCCAATATCCCATGCACGCAATCTAATACTCCACTCACCCAGTCCAATATCCCTCTCACGCATTCCAATATCCCACTCACCCCGTCCGATGTCCCACTCACCCAGTCCAATACGCCACTCATCCAGTCCAATATCCCTCTCACCCACTCCAATATTGCACTCACTGAGTCCAATATCCCTATTATCCAGTCCAATATCCCACTCACCCCGTCCAATATACCGCTCACACAGTCCAATGTCACTCTCACCAAGTGCAAAAACTCACTCACCCAGTTCAACAACCAACTCACACAGCACAATATCAAACTCAACATATCCAATATCCCACTCACCCATTCCAATACGCCACTCATGCAATCCAATATCTCACTCACAAATCCAATATTCCACTCACCCAATCCAATACGCCACTCATCAAGTCCAATATCCAACTCACCCAGTCCAAAATTGCACACACTCATTCCAATATCCCTCTCGACCAGTCCAATATCCCGCTCACCCAGTCCAATATCTCCCTTACCCAGTCTAATATCCCTCACAGCCAGTTAATATCGCACTCACGCAGCCCAATATCCCAATCACCTATCCGAAATCCCACTCACCCAATCCAATATTGCACTCAGTCAGTCCAATATCCCTCTTACCCTGTCCAATATCGCACTCACACAGCCCAATATCCCACTCACCCAATCCAAAATCCCACACACCCTGTCCAATATTGCACTCACACTGTCCAATATCCCTCTTATCCAGTCCAACATCCCACTCACCCAGTCCAATATCTCACAGACCCAGTACAATTTGCCAATCCCCCAGTCCAATATCCCACTCACCCAGTCCAATATCCTTCTCACCCAGTCCAATATATCCCATTCACCAAGTCCAATACCCCACTCACCCTGTCCAATATCACACTCACCAAGTCCATTATCCCACTCACCCAATCCAATATCGCACTCACAAAGTCCATTATCTCACTCACCCAGTCCAATGTCCCACTCACCATGTCAAACATCCCACCACCCAGGCCAATACCCCACTTAACCTTTCTTATATCACACTCACCCATTCCAATACCCCACTCACCCAGTCCAATATCTCACTCACCCAGTCCAATATCCCACTCACCCAATCCAAAACAACACTCATCCAGTCCAATAACCCACTCACCCAGTCCAATATTGCATTCACTCAGTCCAATATCCCTCTCACCCAGTCAAATATCCCACTCACCCTGTCCAAAATACCGCTCACCCGGTCCAATATCAGACTCACTCAGTCCAATATTCAACTCACCCAGACCAATGTCCCATTCACCCAGTCCAAAAGCCCACTCACCTAGTCCAATATCCCACTCACGCATGCCATTATCCCATTCACCCAGTCCAATAACCCACTCACCCAATCCAATAGCCCACTTACCCATTCCAATATCCCACACACCCAGTCCAAAAATCCACTCATCAAGTACAATATCCCACACACCCAGTCCAATATCTCACTCACCCAGTGCAATTTCCCACTCCCCCAGTCCAATATCCCACTCACCCAATCCAATATCCTACTCACCCAGCCTAATATATCCCACTCACCCAGTCCAGTACCCTACTCCCCCAGTCAAATATCCCACTCACCCAGTCCAATATCCCACTCACCCAGTCCAATATATCCCTTTCACCCAGACCAATACCCCACTCACCCTGTCCAATATCACACTCACCCAGTCCATTATCCCACTCACCCAATCCAATATCCCACTCACCAAGTCCATTATCTCACTCACCCAGTCTAATGTCCCACTCACCATGGCAAACATCCCACCACCCAGTCCAATAACCCACTTACCCATTCCAATATCCCACTCACACATTCCAATATCCCACTCAACCAGTCCAATATCGCACTCACACAACCCAATATCCCACTCACCCAATCCAAAATTCCACTCACCAAGTCCAATATTGCACTCACTCAGTCCAATATTCCTCTTACCCAGTCCAATATGCCACTCACCCAGTCCAATATATCCCACTCACCCAGTCCAAAGCCCGACTCACCCCTTCCAATATCCCACTCAAACAATCCAATATCTCTCTCACCCAGTCCATTATCCCAATCACCCAATCCAATACCCCGCTCATCCAGTCCAACATCCCACTCGCCCAGTCCAATATTGCACTCACTCAGTCCAATATCCCTCTCACCCAGTCCAATATCCCTCTCACCCAGTCCAATATACCACTCACCCAGTCCAATATACCACTCACCCAGTCCAATATTCAACTCAGCCAGACCAATATCACATTCACCCAGTCCAATAGCCCACTCACCAAGTCCAATATCCCACTCACACATTCCAATATCCCATTCACCCAGCCCAATAACCCACTCACCCAATCCAATATCCCAAACACGCAGCCCAATATCCCACTCACCCAATGCAATATCCCACTCACCCATTCCAATACCGCACTCACCCAGTCCAATATCTCACTCAGTCCGTCCAAAATCCCACTCATCCAGTCCAATACCCCACTCATCCAGTCCAATATCCCACTCACCCAGCCCAATAACCCAATCACTCAATCCAATATCACACTCACCCATTACAATACCTCACTCACCCTGTCCAATATCTCACGCACCCAGTCCAATAGCCCCCTCACTCAGTCTAATATCCCAATCACCATGTCCAATATCCCAACCACCCAGTCCAATACCCCACTCACGCAGTCCAAAATCTGACACAAACATTCCAATATGCCACCCACCCAGCCCAATAATCCACTCACCCAGTCCAAGATCACACTCACCATGTCCAATATCCCACGCACCCAATCTAATACTCCACTCACCCAGTCCAATATCCCTCTCACACATTCCAATATCCCACTCACCCTGTCCAATACCCCACTCACCCCGTCCAATATCCCACTCACCTAGTCCAATATCCCACTCACCCAGTCCAATATCCCACTCACCCAGTCCAATATCCCACTCACTCAGTCCAATATCCCAATCACACATTCCAATATCCCATTCATCCAGTCCAATAACCCACTCACCCAATCCAATAACCCACACACACAGCCCAATATCCCACTCACCCAATGCATTAGCCCACTCACCCATTCCAATACCCCACTCACCCAGTCCAATATCTCACTCACCCAGTCCAAAATCCCACTCATCCAGCCCAATACCCCACTCATCCAGTCCATTATCCCACTCACACAGCCCAATAACCCAATCACTCAATCCACTATTACACTCACCCATTCCTATACCTCACTCACCCAGTCCAATGTCTCACGCACCCAGTCCAATACCCCACTCACCTAGTCCAATATCCCAATCACCATGTCCAATATCCCAACCACCCAGTCCAATACCCCACTCACGCAGTCCAAAATCTGACTCAAACATTCCAATATGCCACTCACCCAGTCCAATAATCCACTCACCCAGTCCAAGATCCCACTCACCATGTCCAATATCCCATGCACGCAATCTAATACTCCACTCACCCAGTCCAATATCCCTCACACACATTCCAATATCCCACTCACCCCGTCCGATGTCCCACTCACCCAGTCCAATACGCCACTCATCCAGTCCAATATCCCACTCACCCACTCCAATATTGCACTCACTGAGTCCAATATCCCTCTTATCCAGTCCAATATCCCACTCACCCCATCCAATATACCGCTCACACAGTCCAATATCACCCTCACCAAGTGCAAAAACTCACTCACCCAGTTCAACAACCAACTCACACAGCACAATATCAAACTCAACATATCCAATATCCCACTCACCCATTCCAATACGCCACTCATGGAATCCAATATCTCACTCACAAATCCAATATCCCACTCACCCAATCCAATACGCCATTCATCCAGTCCAATATCCCGCTCACCCAGTCCAATATCTCCCTTACCCAGTCTAATATCCCTCACACCCACTGAAATATCGCACTCACACAGCCCAATATCCCAATCACCCATCCGAAATCCCACTCACCCAATCCAATATTGCACTCAGTCACCTAGTCCAATATCCCTCTCACCCAGTCCAATATCGCACTCACACAGCCCAATATCCCACTCACCCAATCCAAAATCCCACACACCCTGTCCAATATTGCACTCACTCAGTGCAATATCCCTCTTACCCAGTCCAATATCCCACTCACCCAGTCCAATATATCCCACTCACCCATTCCAATATCCCACTCAGCCCATCCAATATCCCACTCACCCAGTCCAATATCTCTCTCACCCAGTCTTAAATCCAACCACCCAATCCAATACCCCACTCATCCCTTCCAATATCCCACTCACCCCATCCAATATTGCACACAATCAGTCCAAAATCCCTCTTACCCAGCCCAATATCCCTCTCACCCAGTCCAATATCACACTCACCCAGACCAATATCCCATTCAGCCAGTCCAATAGCCCACTCACCCAGTCCAATATCCCATTCTCACATTCCAATATCCCATTCACCCAGTCCAATAACCCACTCACCCAATCCAATATCCCACACACACACAGCCCAATATCCCACTCATCCAATGCAATATCCCACTCACCCATTCCAATACCCCACTCACCCAGTCCAATATCCCTCTCACCCAGGCCAATACACCACTCTTGCAGTCCAATATCCCACACACCCACTCCAATATTGCACTCATGCAGTCCAATATCCCTCTTACACTGTCCAATATCTCTTCTCAACCACTCCAATATCTCACTCACACACCCCAATATCAAACTCACCATATCCAATATCCCACTCACCCATTCCAATACCCCACTCAGCCAGTCCAGTATCTCACTCACCCAGTCCAATGTCCCACTCATCCAGTCCAATATCCCACTCACCCATTCCAATATTGCACTCACTCATTCCAATATCCCTCTCACCCAGTCCAATATCCCGCTCACCAAGTCCAATATCCTATTTTCCCAGTCTAAATCCCACACACCCAGTCCAATATTCAATTCACCCAGTACGATATCCCTCTCAGCCAATCCAATATTGCAAACACCAGTCATATTTCACTCTCCCACAGTGCAATATCCCACTCACCCAATCCAATATCCTACTCACCATTCCAATATATCCCACTCACCCAGTCCAATACCCCACTCATCCAGTTCTATATCTCACTCACCGATTCCAATACCCCACTCATCCAGTCCAATATCCCACTCACACAGCCCAATATCCCAATCACTAAATCCAATATCATTCTCACCCATTCCAATACCCCGCTCATCGAGTCCAATATCTCACGCACCCAGTCTAATACCCCACACACCCAATCCAATATCCCACACACACAGCCCAATATCCCACTCACCCAATGCAATATCCCACTCACCCATTCCAATACCCCACTCACCCAGTCCAATATCTCACTCACCCAGTCCAAAATCCCACTCATCCAGTCCAATACCCCACTCATCCAGTCCAATATCCCACTCACACAGCCCAATATCCCAATCACTAAATCCAATATCATTCTCACCCTATCCAATATACCACTCACCAAGTCCATTATCTCACTCACCCAGTCCATTTGCCCACTCACCATGCCAAACATCCCACTCACCCAGTCCAATACCCCACTTAACCATTCATATATCCCACTCACACATTCCAATATCCCACTCACCCAGTCCAATCACCCACTCACCCAGTCCAATATCACACTCACACAGCCCAATATCCCACTCACCCAATCCAAAATCCCACTCACCCAGATCAATATTGCACTCACTCAGTCCAAAATCCCTCTTACCCAGTCCAATATCCCACTCACTCAGTCCAATACCCCACTCACCCAGTCCAATATCTCACTCACCCAGTCCAATATCCCTCTCTCCCAATCCAATACCCCACTCATCCAGTCCAATATCCATCTCACCCAGTCCAATATTGCACTCACTCTTTCTAATATCCCTTTCACCCATTCCAATATCCCACTCACCCAGTCAAAATACCACTCACCCAGTGCAATATCCTACTTGCCCAGTCTAATATCCCACACACCCTGTCCAATATTCCACTCACCCTGTACAGTATCGCTCTCAAACTCAATCACCTAGTCCAATTTCCCACGCCCCCAGTCCAATATCCCACTTACCCAATCCAATATCCTAATCACCCACTCCAATATATCCCACTCACCCAGTCCAATACCCCTCTCATCCAGTCCAATATCTCACTCACCAATTCCAATAGCCCACTCACCCAATGCAATATCCCTCTCACCCATTCCAATACCCCACTCACCCAGTCCAATATCTCACTCACCCAGTCCAATATCTCACTCACCCAGTCCAATATCCCACTCACCCCGTCCAAAACCCCACTCATCCAGTGCAATATCCCACTCTCCGAGTCCAATATTGCACTCACTCATTCCAAAATCCCTCTCACCCTGTCCAATATCCCACTCAAACAGTCCAATATACTGCTCACCCAGTCCAATATTCAACTCACCCAGTCCAATATCCCACTCACCCAGTCCAATATCCCACTCACCCATTCCAATATCGCACACACCCAGTCCAATATCCTCTCACCCAGTCCAATTCCCTCTCACCCAGTCCAATATCTCACTCACCCAATCCAATTTCCCCCTCCCCCAGTCCAATATCCCACTCACCCAATCCAATATCCTACTCACCCAGTCCAATATCCCACTCACACAGCCCTCTATCTAACTCACCAATATCCAATATCCCACTCACCCATTCCAATACCCGACTCACCCAGTCCAATACCCCACTCATCCAGTCCAATATCCCACTCACCCAGTCTGGTATTGCACTCACCCAGTCCAATATCCCTCTCACTCTGTCCAATATCGCGCTCACCCAGTCCAATATCCCACTTACCCAGTCTAATATCCCCCACACCCGGTCCAATATTCCACTCACCCGGTACAATATCCTTCTCACCCAGTCCAATATCGCAATCACCAGTCCAATTTCCCACTCACCCAGTACAATATCCTACTCACCCTATCCAATATCCTACTCACCCAGTCCAATAAATCCCACTCACCCAGTCCAATACCCCACTCATCCATCCAATATCCCTCTCACCCAGTCCAGTATTGCACTGCTTCATTCCAATATCGCTCTCACCCTCTCCACTATCCCACTCACCCAGTCAATATACCGCTCACCCAGTCAAATATCACACTCACCCAGTCCAATATCCAGCTCACCCAGTCCAATATCCCACTTACCGAGTCCAGTATATCCCACTCACTCAGTACAATATCGCACTAATCCATTCCAATATCGCACTCATCCATTCCAATATCCCACTCACACATTCCAACATCCCACTCACCCAGTCCAATATCCCACTCACCCAATCCAATACCCCACTCATCCAGTTCCATATGCCACTCTACCAGTCCAATATTGCACTCACTCAGTCCAATATCCCTCTCACCCAGTCCAAAATCCCACTCACCCAGTCCAATATACCGCTCACCCACTCCAATAACACACTCACCTAGTCCAATATTCAACTCACCCAGACCAATATCCAATTCACCCAGTCCAATAGCCCACTCACCTAATCCAATATCCCACACACACAGCCCAATATCCAACTCACCCAATGCAATAACCCACTCACGCATTCCAATATCCCACTCAAGCAGTCCAATATCCCACTCACCCAATCCAATTTCCCACTCACCACTTCCAATACCCCACCCACCCAGTCCAATATCCCACTCACCCAGTCCAATACGCCACTCATCCAGTCCAATATCCCACTCACCCACTCCAATATTGCACTCAATCATTCCAATATCCCTCTTACCCAGTCCATTATCCCACTCACCCAGTCCAATACCCGGCTCACACAGGCCAAAATCACACTCACCCAGTCCAATATTCCACTCACACAGCCCAATATCAAACTCACCATATCCAATATCCCACTCACTCAGTCCAATATCTCACTCCGCCAGTCCAATGTCCCACTCACCATGTCAAACATCCCACCACCCTGTCCAATACACCGCTTACCCATTCCAATATCCCACTCACACATTCCAATATCCCACTCACCCAGCCCAATCACCCACTCACCCAGTCCAATATCGCACTCACACATCCCAAGATACCATTCATCCAGTCCAATATCCCACTCACCCACTCCAATATTGCACTCACTCAGTCCAATATCCCTCTTACCCAGTCCAATATCCCACTCACCCAGTCCAATATACCGCTCACACAGTCCAGTATCAAACTCACCCAGTCCAATAACTCACTCTCACAGCCCAATATTAAACTCACCACATCCAATATCCCACTCACCCATTCCAATACCCCACACATCCAATCCAATATCCAACTCGCCCAGTCCAATATTGCACTCACTCTTTCCAATATCCCTCTCACCCATTCCAATATCCCACTCACCCAGTCAATATACCACTCACCCAGTGCAATATCCCAATTGCCCAGTCTAAAATCCCACACACCCAGTCCAATATTCCACTCCCCCTGTACAATATCCCTCTCAACCAGTCCAATATCACAATCACCCTGTCCAATTTCCGACTCCCCCAGTCCAATAACCCACTTACCCAGTCCAATATCCTACTCACCCAGTCCAATATCCCACTCACCCAGTCCAATATCCCACTCACCCAGTCCAATTTCCGACTCCCCCAGTCCAATAACCCACTTACCCAGTCCAATATCCTACTCACCCAGTCCAATATATCCCACTCACCCAGTCCAATACCCCACTCACCCAATCCAATATCCCACACACACAGCCCAATATCCCACTCACCCAATGCAATTGCCCTCACAGCCATTCCAATACCCCACTCACGCAGTCCAATATCTCACTCACCCAGTCCAATATCCCTCTCACCCAGTCCAAAACCCCACTCCTCCAGTGCAATATCCCACTCACGGAGTCCAATATTGCACTCACTCATTCCAATATCCCTCTCACCCTGTCCAATATCCCACTCACCCAGTCGAATATACTGCTCACGCAGTCCAATATTCAACTCACCCAGTCCAATATCCCACTCACCCAGTCCAATACCCCACTCATCCAGTCCAATATCCCACTCACCCTGTCGAATATTGCACTCATTCCAATATCCCTCTCACCCAGTCCAATATTCCACTCACCCAATCCAATACCCCACTCATCCAGTCCAATATCCCACTCACCCAGTCCAATATTGCACTCACTCAGTCCAATATCACTCTCACCCAGTCCAAAATCCCACTCACCCAGTCCAATATACCGCTCACCTAGTCCAATAACACACTCACATAGTCCAATATTCAACTCACTCAGACCAATATCCCATTCACCCAGTCCAATAGCCCACTCACCTAATCCAATATCCCACACACACAGCCCAATATCCCACTCACCCAAAGCAATATCCCACTCACTCATTCCAATACCCCACTCACCCAGTCCAATATCTCACTCACCCAGTCCAAAATGCCACTCACCGAGTCCAATACCCCATTCATCCTGTCCAATATCCCATTCACACAGCCCAATATTCCAATTACCCAGTCCAATAACCCACTCACCCAATCCAATTTCCCACTCACCCCTTCCAATACCCTACTCACCCAGTCCAATATCCCGCTCACCCAGTCCAATACGCCACTCATCCTGTCCAATATCCCACTCACCCACTCCAATATTGCACTCACTCAGTCCAATATCCCTCTTACTCAGTCCAATATCCCACTCACCCAGTCCACTACCCGGCTCACACAGTCCAATATCACACTCACCCATGGCAATAACTCACTCACACAGCCCAATATTAAACTCACCATATCCAATATCCCACTCACCCATTCCAATACCCCACTCACCCAGTCCAATATCTCACTCATCCAGTCCAATATCCCACTCTCCCAATCCAATACCCCACTCATCCAGTCCAATATCCAACTCACCCAGTCCAATATTGCACTCACTCATTCCAATATCCCTCTCACCCATTCCAATATCCCACTCACCCAGTCAATATACCGCTCACCCAGTGCAATATCCCACTTGCCCAGTCTAAAATCCCACACACCCAGTCCAATATTCCACTCACCCTCTACAATATCCCTCTCAACCAGTCCAATATCGCAATCACCCGGTCCAATTTCCCACTTCCCCACCCCAATATCCCACTTACCCAATCTAATATCCTACTCACCCAGTCCAATATATCCCACTCACCCAGTCCAATACCCACTCATCCAGTCCAATATCTCACTCACCGATTCCAATACCCCACTCACGCAGTCCAATATCCCACTCACACATTCCAATATGCCATTCACCCAGTCCAATAACCCACTCACCCAGTCCCATATCCCACTCACACAGTCCAATATCGCACTCACCCAAACCAATATCCCACTCATCCAATCCAATATCCCACTCACCCAGTCCAATATTGCACTCACTCAGTCCAATATCCCTCTCACCCAGTCCAAAATCCCACTCACCCAGTCCAATATTTCACTCCCCCTGTGCAATATCCCTCTCAACCAGTCCAATATCACAATCACCCAGTCCAATTTCCCACTCCCCCAGTCCAATAACCCACTTACCCAGTCCAATATCCTACTCACCCAGTCCAATATATCCCATTCACCCAGTCCAATAACCCACTCACCCAATCCAATATCCCACACACACAGCCCAATATCCCACTCACACAATGCAATTTCCCTCACACCCATTCCAATACCCCACTCACGCAGTCCAATATCTCACTCACCCAGTCCAATATCCCACTCACCCAGTCCAAAACCCCACTCCTCCAGTGCAATATCCCACTCACCGAGTCCAATATTGCACTCACTCATTCCAATATCCCTCTCACCCTGTCCAATATCCTACTCACCCACTCGAAAAATACTGCTCACGCAGTCCAATATTCAACACACATAGTCCAATATTCAACTCACCCAGACCAATATCCAATTCACCCAGTCCAATTGCCCACTCACCTAATCCAATACCCCACACACACAGCCCAATATCCCACTCACCCAATGCAATTTCCCTCTCACCCATTCCAATACTCCACTCAGCCAGTCCAATATCCCTCTCATCCTGTCCAATATCCCACTCACCCTCTCGAATATACTGCTCTCCCAGTCCAATATTCAACTCACCCAGTCAAATATCCCACTCACCCAGTACAATATCCCACTTACGCATTCCAATCTCACACACACCCAGTCCAACATTCCACTCACCTAGTCCAATATCCCTCTCACCCAATCCAATATCTCACTCACCCAGACCAATATATCCCACTCACCCAGTCCAATACCCCACTCACCCAGTCTAATATCCCACTCACACAGCCCACTATCAAACTCACCATATCCAATATCCACTCACCCATTCCAATACCCGACTCACCCAGTCCAATATCTCACTCACCCAGTCCAATATCCCACTCACCCAGTCCAATACCCCACTCATCCAGTCCACTATCCCACTCACCCTGTCCAATATTGCACTCACTCATTCCAATATCCCTCTCACCCAGTCCAATATCCCGCTTACCCTGTCCAATATCCCTATTACCCAGCCTAATATCCCCCACACCCGGTCCAATATTCCACTCACCCAGTACAATATCCCTCTCACCCAGTCCAATATCGCAATCACCAGTCCAATTTCCCACTCCCCCATTACAATATCCCACTCACCCAATCCAATATCCTAAACACCCATTCCAATATATCCCTCTCACCCAATCCAATCCCCCACTCATCCAGTCCAATATCCCACTCACCCAGTCCAATATTGCACTCACTCAGTCCAATATCCCTCTCACCCAGTCCAAAATCCCACTCACCCAGTCCAATATACCGCTCACCCAGTCCAATAACACACTCACCCAGTCCAATATTCAACTCACCCAGACCAATATCCCATTCACCCAGTCCAATAGCCCACTCACCTAATCTAATACCCCACACATACAGCCCAATATCTCACTCACCCAGTCCAAAATGCCACTCACCCAGTCCAATACCCCATTCATCCAGTCCAATATCCCATTCACACAGCCCAATATCCCAATCACCCAGTCCAATAACCCACTCACCCATTCCAATATCCCACTCACCCAATCCAATATCCCACTCAAACCTTCCAATACCCTACTCACCAAGTCCAATATCCCACTCACCCAGTCCAATATGCCACTCATCCAGTCCAATATCCCACTCACCCACTCCAATATTGCACTCACTCAGTCCAATATCCCGCTTACCCAGTCCAATATCCCACTCATCCAGACCAATACCCGGCTCACACAGTCCAATATCACACTCACCCTGTCCAATATCCCACTCACACAGCCCAATATCAAACTCACCCTGTCCAATATCCCACTCACCCATTCCAATACCCCACTCACCCAGTCCAATATCTCACTGACCCAGTCCAATATCTCACTCATGCTGTCCAATACCCCACTCACCCAGTCCAATATCCCACTCACCCAGTCGAATATTGCACTCACTCATTCCAATATCGCTCTCACCCATTCCAAAATCCCGCTTACCCAGTCCAATATCCCACTTACCCAGTCTAATATCCTACACACCCAGTCCAATATTCCACTCACCCAGTACAATATCCCTCTCACCCATTCCAATATCGCAATCACCAGTACAAAATCCCACCCCCTTAGTCCAATATCCGACTCACCCAATCCAATATCCTGCTCACCCAGTCCCATATATCCTACTCACCCAGTCCAATACCCCACTCATCCAGTGCAATATCTCACTCACCGATTCCAATACCCCACTCACGCAGTCCAATATCCCACTCACACATTCCAATATGCCATTCACCCAGACCAATAACCCACTCACCCAGTCCCATATCCCACTCACACAGCCCAATATCGCACTCACCCAATCCAATATCCCACTCATCCAATCCAATATCCCACTCACCCAGTCCAATATTGCACTCACTCAGTCCAATATCCCTCTCACCCAGTCCAATATCCCACTCACCCAGTCCAATATACCACTCACCCAGTCAAATATCACAGTCACCCATCCAATATTCAACTCACCCAGACCAATATCCCATTCACCCAGTCCAATAGCCCACTCACCTAATCTAATATCCCACACATACAGCCCAATATCTCACTTACCCAGTCCAAAATGCCACTCACCCAGTCCAATACCCCATTCATCCAGTCCAATATCCCATTCACACAGCCCAATATCCCAATCACCCAGTCCAATAACCCTCTCACCCATTCCAATATCCCACTCAAACAGTCCAATATCCCACTCACCCAATCCAATATCCCACTCACCCCTTCCAATACCCTACTCACAAAGTCCAATATCCCACTCACCCAGTCCAATACGCCACTCATCCAGTCCAATATCCCACTCACCCACTCCAATATTGCACTCACTCAGTCCAATATCCCGCTTACCCAGTCCAATATCCCACTCACCCAGACCAATACCCGGCTCACACAGTCCAATATCACACTCACCCTGTCCAATATCCCACTCACACAGCCCAATATCAAACTCACCCTGTCCAATATCCCACTCACCCATTCCAATACCCCACTCACCCAGTCCAATATCTCACTGACCCAGTCCAATATCTCACTCATGCTGTCCAATACCCCACTCACCCAGTCCAATATCCCACTCACCCAGTCGAATATTGCACTCACTCATTCCAATATCGCTCTCACCCATTCCAAAATCCCGCTCACCCAGTCCAATATCCCACTTACCGAGTCTAATATCCCACACACCCAGTCCAATATTCCACTCACCCAGTACAAAATCCCTCTCACCCAATCCAATATCCTAAACACCCATTCCAATATATCCCTCTCACCCAATCCAATACCCCACTCATCCAGTCCAATATCCCACTCACCGAGTCCAATATTGCTCTCACTCAGTCCAATATCCCTCTCACCCAGTCCAAAATCCCACTCACCCAGTCCAATATACCGCTCACCCAGTCCAATAACACACTCACCCAGTCCAATATTCAACTCACCCAGACCAATATCCCATTCACCCAGTCCAATAGCCCACTCACCTAATCTAATATCCCACACATACAGCCCAATATCTCACTCACCCAGTCCAAAATGCCACTCACCCAGTCCAATACCCCATTCATCCAGTCCAATATCCCATTCACACAGCCCAATATCCCAAACACCCAGTCCAATAACCCACTCACCCATTCCAATATCCCACTCAAACAGTCCAATATCCCACTCACCCAATCCAATATCCCACTCACCCCTTCCAATACCCTACTCACCAAGTCCAATATCCCACTCACCCAGTCCAATACGCCACTCATCCAGTCCAATATCCCACTCACCCACTCCAATATTGCACTCACTCAGTCCAATATCCCGCTTACCCAGTCCAATATCCCACTCACCCAGACCAATACCCGGCTCACACAGTCCAATATCACACTCACCCTGTCCAATATCCCACTCACACAGCCCAATATCAAACTCACCCTGTCCAATATCCCACTCACCCATTCCAATACCCCACTCACCCAGTCCAATATCTCACTGACCCAGTCCAATATCTCACTCATGCTGTCCAATACCCCACTCACCCAGTCCAATATCCCACTCACCCAGTCGAATATTGCACTCACTCATTCCAATATCGCTCTCACCCATTCCAAAATCCCGCTCACCCAGTCCAATATCCCACTTACCCAGTCTAATATCCCACACATCCTGTCCAATATTCCACTCACCCAGTACAATATCCCTCTCATCCATTCCAATATCGCAATCACCAGTCCAATTTCCCACCCCCTTAGTCCAATATCCGACTCACCCAATCCAATATCCTGCTCACCCAGTCCCATATATCCCACTCACCCAGTCCAATACCCCACTCATCCAGTCCAATATCTCACTCACCGATTCCAATACCCCACTCACGCAGTCCAATATCCCACTCACACATTCCAATATGCCATTCACCCAGTCCAATAACCCACTCACCCAGTCCCATATCCCACTCACACAGCCCAATATCGCACTCACCCAATCCAATATCCCACTCATCCAATCCAATATCCCACTCACCCAGTCCAATATTGCACTCACTCAGTCCAATATCCCTCTCACCCAGTCCAATATCCCACTCACCCAGTCCAATATACCACTCACCCAGTCAAATATCACAGTCACCCATCCAATATTCAACTCACCCAGACCAATATCCCATTCACCCAGTCCAATAGCCCACTCACCTAATCTGATATCCCACACATACAGCCCAATATCTCACTCACCCAGTCCAAAATGCCACTCACCCAGTCCAATACCCCATTCATCCAGTCCAATATCCCATTCACACAGCCCAATATCACAATCACCCAGTCCAATAACCCACTCACCCATTCCAATATCCCACTCAAACAGTCCAATATACCACTCACCCAATCCAATATCCCACTCACCCCTTCCAATACCCTACTCACCAAGTCCAATATCCCACTCACCCAGTCCAATACACCACTCATCCAGTCCAATATCCCACTCACCCACTCCAATATTGCACTCACTCAGTCCAATATCCCGCTTACCCAGTCCAATATCCCACTCACCCAGACCAATACCCGGCTCACACAGTCCAATATCACACTCACCCTGTCCAATATCCCACTCACACAGCCCAATATCAAACTCACCCTGTCCAATATCCCACTCACCCATTCCAATACCCCACTCACCCAGTCCAATATCTCACTGACCCAGTCCAATATCTCACTCATGCTGTCCAATACCCCACTCACCCAGTCCAATATCCCACTCACCCAGTCGAATATTGCACTCACTCATTCCAATATCGCTCTCACCCATTCCAAAATCCCGCTCACCCAGTTCAATATCCCACTTACCCAGTCTAATATCCCACACACCCAATCCAATATTCCACTCACCCAGTACAATATCCCTCTCACCCATTCCAATATAGCAATCACCAGTCCAATTTCCCACCCCCTTAGTCCAATATCCGACTCACCCAATCCAATATCCTGTTCACCCAGTCCCATATATCCCACTCACCCAGTCCAATACCCCACTCATCCAGTCCAATATCTCACTCACCGATTCCAATACCCCACTCACGCAGTCCAATATCCCACTCACACATTCCAATATGCCATTCACCCAGTCCAATAACCCACTCACCCAGTCCCATATCCCACTCACACAGCCCAATATAGCACTCACCCAATCCAATATCCCACTCATCCAATCCAATATCCCACTCACCCAGTCCAATATTGCACTCACTCAGTCCAATATCCCTCTCACCCAGTCCAATATCCCACTCACCCAGTCCAATATCCCACTCACCCAGTCCAAAACCCCACTCCTCCAGTGCAATATCCCACTCACCGAGTCCAATATTGCACTCACTCATTCCAATATCCCTCTCACCCTGTCCAATATCCTACTCACCCACTCGAAAAATACTGCTCACGCAGTCCAATATTCAACACACATAGTCCAATATTCAACTCACCCAGACCAATATCCAATTCACCCAGTCCAATTGCCCACTCACCTAATCCAATACCCCACACACACAGCCCAATATCCCACTCACCCAATGCAATTTCCCTCTCACCCATTCCAATACCCCACTAGCCAGTCCAATATCCCTCTCACCCTGTCCAATATCCCACTCACCCTCTCGAATATACTGCTCTCCCAGTCCAATATTCAACTCACCCAGTCAAATATCCCACTTACGGATTCCAATCTCACACACACCCAGTCCAACATTCCACTCACCTAGTCCAATATCCCTCTCACCCAATCCAATATCTCACTCACCCAGACCAATATATCCCACTCACCCAGTCCAATACCCCACTCACCCAGTCTAATATCCCACTCACACAGCCCACTATCAAACTCACCATATCCAATATCCACTCACCCATTCCAATACCCGACTCACCCAGTCCAATATCTCACTCACCCAGTCCAATATCCCACTCACCCAGTCCAATACCCCACTCATCCAGTCCAATATCCCACTCACCCTGTCCAATATTGCACTCACTCATTCCAATATCCCTCTCACCCAGTCCAATATCCCGCTTACCTTGTCCAATATCCCAATTACCCAGCCTAATATCCCCCACACCCGGTCCAATATTCCACTCACCCAGTACAATATCCCTCTCACCCAGTCCAATATCGCAATCACCAGTCCAATTTCCCACTCCACCATTACAATATCCCACTCACCCAATCCAATATCCTAAACACCCATTCCAATATATCCCTCTCACCCAATCCAATCCCCCACTCATCCAGTCCAATATCCCACTCACCCAGTCCAATATTGCACTCACTCAGTCCAATATCCCTCTCACCCAGTCCAAAATCCCACTCACACAGTCCAATATACCGCTCACCCAGTCCAATAACACACTCACCCAGTCCAATATTCAACTCACCCAGACCAATATCCCATTCACCCAGTCCAATAGCCCACTCACCTAATCTAATATCCCACACATACAGCCCAATATCTCACTCACCCAGTCCAAAATGCCACTCACCCAGTCCAATACCCCATTCATCCAGTCCAATATCCCATTCACACAGCCCAATATCCCAATCACCCAGTCCAATAACCCACTCACCCATTCCAATATCCCACTCAAACAGTCCAATATCCCACTCACCCAATCCAATATCCCACTCACCCCTTCCAATACCCTACTCACCAAGTCCAATATCCCACTCACCCAGTCCAATACGCCACTCATCCAGTCCAATATCCCACTCACCCACTCCAATATTGCACTCACTCAGTCCAATATCCCGCTTACCCAGTCCAATATCCCACTCACCCAGACCAATACCCGGCTCACACAGTCCAATATCACACTCACCCTGTCCAATATCCCACTCACACAGCCCAATATCAAACTCACCCTGTCCAATATCCCACTCACCCATTCCAATACCCCACTCACCCAGTCCAATATCTCACTGACCCAGTCCAATATCTCACTCATGCTGTCCAATACCCCACTCACCCAGTCCAATATCCCACTCACCCAGTCGAATATTGCACTCACTCATTCCAATATCGCTCTCACCCATTCCAAAATCCCGCTCACCCAGTCCAATATCCCACTTACCCAGTCTAATATCCCACACATCCAGTCCAATATTCCACTCACCCAGTACAATATCCCTCTCATCCATTCCAATATCGCAATCACCAGTCCAATTTCCCACCCCCTTAGTCCAATATCCGACTCACCCAATCCAATATCCTGCTCACCCAGTCCCATATATCCCACTCACCCAGTCCAATACCCCACTCATCCAGTGCAATATCTCACTCACCGATTCCAATACCCCACTCACGCAGTCCAATATCCCACTCACACATTCCAATATGCCATTCACCCAGTCCAATAACCCACTCACCCAGTCCCATATCCCACTCACACAGCCCAATATCGCACTCACCCAATCCAATATCCCACTCATCCAATCCAATATCCCACTCACCCAGTCCAATATTGCACTCACTCAGTCCAATATCCCTCTCACCCAGTCCAATATCCCACTCACCTAGTCCAATATACCACTCACCCAGTCAAATATCACAGTCACCCATCCAATATTCAAATCACCAAGACCAATATCCCATTCACCCAGTCCAATAGCCCACTCACCTAATCTAATATCCCACACATACAGCCCAATATCTCACTCACCCAGTCCAAAATGCCACTCACCCAGTCCAATACCCCATTCATCCAGTCCAATATCCCATTCACACAGCCCAATATCCCAATCACCCAGTCCAATAACCCACTCACCCATTCCAATATCCCACTCAAACAGTCCAATATACCACTCACCCAATCCAATATCCCACTCACCCAGTCCAATACGCCACTCATCCAGTCCAATATCCCACTCACCCACTCCAATATTGCACTCACTCAGTCCAATATCCCGCTTACCCAGTCCAATATCCCACTCACCCAGACCAATACCCGGCTCACACAGTCCAATATCACACTCACCCTGTCCAATATCCCACTCACACAGCCCAATATCAAACTCACCCTGTCCAATATCCCACTCACCCATTCCAATACCCCACTCACCCAGTCCAATATCTCACTGACCCAGTCCAATATCTCACTCATGCTGTCCAATACCCCACTCACCCAGTCCAATATCCCACTCACCCAGTCGAATATTGCACTCACTCATTCCAATATCGCTCTCACCCATTCCAAAATCCCGCTCACCCAGTTCAATATCCCACTTACCCAGTCTAATATCCCACACACCCAATCCAATATTCCACTCACCCAGTACAATATCCCTCTCACCCATTCCAATATAGCAATCACCAGTCCAATTTCCCACCCCCTTAGTCCAATATCCGACTCACCCAATCCAATATCCTGCTCACCCAGTCCCATATATCCCACTCACCCAGTCCAATACCCCACTCATCCAGTCCAATATCTCACTCACCGATTCCAATACCCCACTCACGCAGTCCAATATCCCACTCACACATTCCAATATGCCATTCACCCAGTCCAATAACCCACTCACCCAGTCCCATATCCCACTCACACAGCCCAATATCGCACTCACCCAATCCAATATCCCACTCATCCAATCCAATATCCCACTCACCCAGTCCAATATTGCACTCACTCAGTCCAATATCCCTCTCACCCAGTCCAAAATCCCACTCACCCAGTCCAATATACCGCTCACCCAGTCCAATTACACACTCACCCAGTCCAATATTCAACTCACCCAGACCAATATCCCATTCACCCAGTCCAATAGCCCACTCACCTAATCTAATATCCCACACATACAGCCCAATATCTCACTCACCCAGTCCAAAATGCCACTCACCCAGTCCAATACCCCATTCATCCAGTCCAATATCCCATTCACACAGCCCAATATCCCAATCACCCAGTCCAATAACCCACTCACCCATTCCAATATCCCACTCACCCAATCCAATATCCCACTCAAACCTTCCAATACCCTACTCACCAAGTCCAATATCCCACTCACCCAGTCCAATACGCCACTCATCCAGTCCAATATCCCACTCACCCACTCCAATATTGCACTCACTCAGTCCAATATCCCGCTTACCCAGTCCAATATCCCACTCACCCAGACCAATACCCGGCTCACACAGTCCAATATCACACTCACCCTGTCCAATATCCCACTCACACAGCCCAATATCAAACTCACCCTGTCCAATATCCCACTCACCCATTCCAATACCCCACTCACCCAGTCCAATATCTCACTGACCCAGTCCAATATCTCACTCATGCTGTCCAATACCCCACTCACCCAGTCCAATATCCCACTCACCCAGTCGAATATTGCACTCACTCATTCCAATATCGCTCTCACCCATTCCAAAATCCCGCTCACCCAGTCCAATATCCCACTTACCCAGTCTAATATCCTACACACCCAGTCCAATATTCCACTCACCCAGTACAATATCCCTCTCACCCATTCCAATATCGCAATCACAAGTCCAATTTCCCACCCCCTTAGTCCAATATCCGACTCACCCAATCCAATATCCTGCTCACCCAGTCCCATATATCCCACTCACCCAGTCCAATACCCCACACATCCAGTCCAATATCTCACTCACCGATTAAATACCCCACTCACGCAGTCCAATATCCCACTCACACATTCCAATATGCCATTCACCCAGTCCAATAACCCACTCACCCAGTCCCATATCCCACTCACACAGCCCAATATCGCACTCACCCAATCCAATATCCCACTCATCCAATCCAATATCCCACTCACCCAGTCCAATATTGCACTCACTCAGTCCAATATCCCTCTCACCCAGTCCAATATCCCACTCACCCAGTCCAATATACCACTCACCCAGTCAAATATCACAGTCACCCATCCAATATTCAACTCACCCAGACCAATATCCCATTCACCCAGTCCAATAGCCCACTCACCTAATCTAATATCCCACACATACAGCCCAATATCTCACTTACCCAGTCCAAAATGCCACTCACCCAGTCCAATACCCCATTCATCCAGTCCAATATCCCATTCACACAGCCCAATATCCCAATCACCCAGTCCAATAACCCACTCACCCATTCCAATATCCCACTCAAACAGTCCAATATCCCACTCACCCAATCCAATATCCCACTCACCCCTTCCAATACCCTGCTCCCCAAGTCCAATATCCCACTCACCCAGTCCAATACGCCACTCCTCCAGTCCAATATCCCACTCACCCACTCCAATATTGCACTCACTCAGTCCAATATCCCGCTTACCCAGTCCAATATCCCACTCACCCAGACCAATACCCGGCTCACACAGTCCAATATCACACTCACCCTGTCCAATATCCCACTCACACAGCCCAATATCAAACTCACCCTGTCCAATATCCCACTCACCCATTCCAATACCCCACTCACCCAGTCCAATATCTCACTGACCCAGTCCAATATCTCACTCATGCTGTCCAATACCCCACTCACCCAGTCCAATATCCCACTCACCCAGTCGAATATTGCACTCACTCATTCCAATATCGCTCTCACCCATTCCAAAATCCCGCTCACCCAGTCCAATATCCCACTTACCGAGTCTAATATCCCACACACCCAGTCCAATATTCCACTCACCCAGTACAAAATCCCTCTCACCCAATCCAATATCCTAAACACCCATTCCAATATATCCCTCTCACCCAATCCAATACCCCACTCATCCAGTCCAATATCCCACTCACCGAGTCCAATATTGCTCTCACTCAGTCCAATATCCCTCTCACCCAGTCCAAAATCCCACTCACCCAGTCCAATATACCGCTCACCCAGTCCAATAACACACTCACCCAGGCCAATATTCAACTCACCCAGACCAATATCCCATTCACCCAGTCCAATAGCCCACTCACCTAATCTAATATCCCACACATACAGCCCAATATCTCACTCACCCAGTCCAAAATGCCACTCACCCAGTCCAATACCCCATTCATCCAGTCCAATATCCCATTCACACAGCCCAATATCCCAAACACCCAGTCCAATAACCCACTCACCCATTCCAATATCCCACTCAAACAGTCCAATATCCCACTCACCCTATCCAATATCCCACTCACCCCTTCCAATACCCTACTCACCAAGTCCAATATCCCACTCACCCAGTCCAATACGCCACTCATCCAGTCCAATATCCTACTCACCCACTCCAATATTGCACTCACTCAGTCCAATATCCCGCTTACCCAGTCCAATATCCCACTCACCCAGACCAATACCCGGCTCACACAGTCCAATATCACACTCACCCTGTCCAATATCCCACTCACACAGCCCAATATCAAACTCACCCTGTCCAATATCCCACTCACCCATTCCAATACCCCACTCACCCAGTCCAATATCTCACTGACCCAGTCCAATATCTCACTCATGCTGTCCAATACCCCACTCACCCAGTCCAATATCCCACTCACCCAGTCGAATATTGCACTCACTCATTCCAATATCGCTCTCACCCATTCCAAAATCCCGCTCACCCAGTCCAATATCCCACTTACCCAGTCTAATATCCCACACATCCAGTCCAATATTCCACTCACCCAGTACAATATCCCTCTCATCCATTCCAATATCGCAATCAGCAGTCCAATTTCCCACCCCCTTAGTCCAATATCCGACTCACCCAATCCAATATCCTGCTCACCCAGTCCCATATATCCCACTCACCCAGTCCAATACCCCACTCATCCAGTCCAATATCTCACTCACCGATTCCAATACCCCACTCACGCAGTCCAATATCCCACTCACACATTCCAATATGCCATTCACCCAGTCCAATAACCCACTCACCCAGTCCCATATCCCACTCACACAGCCCAATATCGCACTCACCCAATCCAATATCCCACTCATCCAATCCAATATCCCACTCACCCAGTCCAATATTGCACTCACTCAGTCCAATATCCCTCTCACCCAGTCCAATATCCCACTCACCCAGTCCAATATACCACTCAGCCAGTCAAATATCACAGTCACCCATCCAATATTCAACTCACCCAGACCAATATCCCATTCACCCAGTCCAATAGCCCACTCACCTAATCTAATATCCCACACTTACAGCCCAATATCTCACTCACCCAGTCCAAAATGCCACTCACCCAGTCCAATACCCCATTCATCCAGTCCAATATCTCATTCACACAGCCCAATATCCCAATCACCCAGTCCAATAACCCACTCACCCATTCCAATATCCCACTCAAACAGTCCAATATCCCACTCACCCAATCCAATATCCCACTCACCCCTTCCAATACCCTACTCACCAAGTCCAATATCCCACTCACCCAGTCCAATACGCCACTCATCCAGTCCAATATCCCACTCACCCACTCCAATATTGCACTCACTCAGTCCAATATCCCGCTTACCCAGTCCAATATCCCACTCACCCAGACCAATACCCGGCTCACACAGTCCAATATCACACTCACCCTGTCCAATATCCCACTCACACAGCCCAATATCAAACTCACCCTGTCCAATATCCCACTCACCCATTCCAATACCCCACTCACCCAGTCCAATATCTCACTGACCCAGTCCAATATCTCACTCATGCTGTCCAATACCCCACTCACCCAGTCCAATATCCCACTCACCCAGTCGAATATTGCACTCACTCATTCCAATATCGCTCTCACCCATTCCAAAATCCCGCTCACCCAGTCCAATATCCCACTTACCGAGTCTAATATCCCACACACCCAGTCCAATATTCCACTCACCCAGTACAAAATCCCTCTCACCCATTCCAATATCGCAATCACCAGTACAATTTCCCACCCCCTTAGTCCAATATCCGACTCACCCAATCCCATATCCCACTCACACAGCCCAATATCGCACTCACCCAATCCAATATCCCACTCATCCAATCCAATATCCCACTCACCCAGTCCAATATTGCACTCACTCAGTCCAATATCCCTCTCACCCAGTCCAATATCCCACTCACCCAGTCCAATATACCACTCACCCAGTCAAATATCACAGTCACCCATCCAATATTCAACTCACCCAGACCAATATCCCATTCACCCAGTCCAATAGCCCACTCACCTAATCTAATATCCCACACATACAGCCCAATATCTCACTCACCCAGTCCAAAATGCCACTCACCCAGTCCAATACCCCATTCATCCAGTCCAATATCCCATTCACACAGCCCAATATCCCAATCACCCAGTCCAATAACCCACTCACCCATTCCAATATCCCACTCAAACAGTCCAATATCCCACTCACCCAATCCAATATCCCACTCACCCCTTCCAATACCCTACTCACCAAGTCCAATATCCCACTCACCCACTCCAATATTGCACTCACTCAGTCCAATATCCCGCTTACCCAGTCCAATATCCCACTCACCCAGACCAATACCCGGCTCACACAGTCCAATATCACACTCACCCTGTCCAATATCCCACTCACACAGCCCAATATCAAACTCACCTAATCCAATATCCCACTCATCCAATCCAATATCCCACTCACCCAGTCCAATATTGCACTCACTCAGTCCAATATCCCTCTCACCCAGTCCAATATCCCACTCACCCAGTCCAATATACCACTCACCCAGTCAAATATCACAGTCACCCATCCAATATTCAACTCACCCAGACCAATATCCCATTCACCCAGTCTAATAGCCCACTCACCTAATCTAATATCCCACACATACAGCCCAATATCTCACTCACCCAGTCCAAAATGCCACTCACCCAGTCCAATACCCCATTCATCCAGTCCAATATCCCATTCACACAGCCCAATATCCCAATCACCCAGTCCAATAACCCACTCACCCATTCCAATATCCCACTCAAACAGTCCAATATCCCACTCACCCAATCCAATATCCCACTCACCCCTTCCAATACCCTACTCACCAAGTCCAATATCCCACTCACCCAGTCCAATACGCCACTCATCCAGTCCAATATCCCACTCACCCACTCCAATATTGCACTCACTCAGTCCAATATCCCGCTTACCCAGTCCAATATCCCACTCACCCAGACCAATACCCGGCTCACACAGTCCAATATCACACTCACCCTGTCCAATATCCCACTCACACAGCCCAATATCAAACTCACCCTGTCCAATATCCCACTCACCCATTCCAATACCCCACTCACCCAGTCCAATATCTCACTGACCCAGTCCAATATCTCACTCATGCTGTCCAATACCCCACTCACCCAGTCCAATATCCCACTCACCCAGTCGAATATTGCACTCACTCATTCCAATATCGCTCTCACCCATTCCAAAATCCCGCTCACCCAGTCCAATATCCCACTTACCGAGTCTAATATCCCACACACCCAGTCCAATATTCCACTCACCCAGTACAAAATCCCTCTCACCCAATCCAATATCCTAAACACCCATTCCAATATATCCCTCTCACCCAATCCAATACCCCACTCATCCAGTCCAATATCCCACTCACCGAGTCCAATATTGCTCTCACTCAGTCCAATATCCCTCTCACCCAGTCCAAAATCCCACTCACCCAGTCCAATATACCGCTCACCCAGTCCAATAACACACTCACCCAGGCCAATATTCAACTCACCCAGACCAATATCCCATTCACCCAGTCCAATAGCCCACTCACCTAATCTAATATCCCACACATACAGCCCAATATCTCACTCACCCAGTCCAAAATGCCACTCACCCAGTCCAATACCCCATTCATCCAGTCCAATATCCCATTCACACAGCCCAATATCCCAAACACCCAGTCCAATAACCCACTCACCCATTCCAATATCCCACTCAAACAGTCCAATATCCCACTCACCCTATCCAATATCCCACTCACCCCTTCCAATACCCTACTCACCAAGTCCAATATCCCACTCACCCAGTCCAATACGCCACTCATCCAGTCCAATATCCTACTCACCCACTCCAATATTGCACTCACTCAGTCCAATATCCCGCTTACCCAGTCCAATATCCCACTCACCCAGACCAATACCCGGCTCACACAGTCCAATATCACACTCACCCTGTCCAATATCCCACTCACACAGCCCAATATCAAACTCACCCTGTCCAATATCCCACTCACCCATTCCAATACCCCACTCACCCAGTCCAATATCTCACTGACCCAGTCCAATATCTCACTCATGCTGTCCAATACCCCACTCACCCAGTCCAATATCCCACTCACCCAGTCGAATATTGCACTCACTCATTCCAATATCGCTCTCACCCATTCCAAAATCCCGCTCACCCAGTCCAATATCCCACTTACCCAGTCTAATATCCCACACATCCAGTCCAATATTCCACTCACCCAGTACAATATCCCTCTCATCCATTCCAATATCGCAATCAGCAGTCCAATTTCCCACCCCCTTAGTCCAATATCCGACTCACCCAATCCAATATCCTGCTCACCCAGTCCCATATATCCCACTCACCCAGTCCAATACCCCACTCATCCAGTCCAATATCTCACTCACCGATTCCAATACCCCACTCACGCAGTCCAATATCCCACTCACACATTCCAATATGCCATTCACCCAGTCCAATAACCCACTCACCCAGTCCCATATCCCACTCACACAGCCCAATATCGCACTCACCCAATCCAATATCCCACTCATCCAATCCAATATCCCACTCACCCAGTCCAATATTGCACTCACTCAGTCCAATATCCCTCTCACCCAGTCCAATATCCCACTCACCCAGTCCAATATACCACTCAGCCAGTCAAATATCACAGTCACCCATCCAATATTCAACTCACCCAGACCAATATCCCATTCACCCAGTCCAATAGCCCACTCACCTAATCTAATATCCCACACTTACAGCCCAATATCTCACTCACCCAGTCCAAAATGCCACTCACCCAGTCCAATACCCCATTCATCCAGTCCAATATCTCATTCACACAGCCCAATATCCCAATCACCCAGTCCAATAACCCACTCACCCATTCCAATATCCCACTCAAACAGTCCAATATCCCACTCACCCAATCCAATATCCCACTCACCCCTTCCAATACCCTACTCACCAAGTCCAATATCCCACTCACCCAGTCCAATACGCCACTCATCCAGTCCAATATCCCACTCACCCACTCCAATATTGCACTCACTCAGTCCAATATCCCGCTTACCCAGTCCAATATCCCACTCACCCAGACCAATACCCGGCTCACACAGTCCAATATCACACTCACCCTGTCCAATATCCCACTCACACAGCCCAATATCAAACTCACCCTGTCCAATATCCCACTCACCCATTCCAATACCCCACTCACCCAGTCCAATATCTCACTGACCCAGTCCAATATCTCACTCATGCTGTCCAATACCCCACTCACCCAGTCCAATATCCCACTCACCCAGTCGAATATTGCACTCACTCATTCCAATATCGCTCTCACCCATTCCAAAATCCCGCTCACCCAGTCCAATATCCCACTTACCGAGTCTAATATCCCACACACCCAGTCCAATATTCCACTCACCCAGTACAAAATCCCTCTCACCCATTCCAATATCGCAATCACCAGTACAATTTCCCACCCCCTTAGTCCAATATCCGACTCACCCAATCCCATATCCCACTCACACAGCCCAATATCGCACTCACCCAATCCAATATCCCACTCATCCAATCCAATATCCCACTCACCCAGTCCAATATTGCACTCACTCAGTCCAATATCCCTCTCACCCAGTCCAATATCCCACTCACCCAGTCCAATATACCACTCACCCAGTCAAATATCACAGTCACCCATCCAATATTCAACTCACCCAGACCAATATCCCATTCACCCAGTCCAATAGCCCACTCACCTAATCTAATATCCCACACATACAGCCCAATATCTCACTCACCCAGTCCAAAATGCCACTCACCCAGTCCAATACCCCATTCATCCAGTCCAATATCCCATTCACACAGCCCAATATCCCAATCACCCAGTCCAATAACCCACTCACCCATTCCAATATCCCACTCAAACAGTCCAATATCCCACTCACCCAATCCAATATCCCACTCACCCCTTCCAATACCCTACTCACCAAGTCCAATATCCCACTCACCCACTCCAATATTGCACTCACTCAGTCCAATATCCCGCTTACCCAGTCCAATATCCCACTCACCCAGACCAATACCCGGCTCACACAGTCCAATATCACACTCACCCTGTCCAATATCCCACTCACACAGCCCAATATCAAACTCACCTAATCCAATATCCCACTCATCCAATCCAATATCCCACTCACCCAGTCCAATATTGCACTCACTCAGTCCAATATCCCTCTCACCCAGTCCAATATCCCACTCACCCAGTCCAATATACCACTCACCCAGTCAAATATCACAGTCACCCATCCAATATTCAACTCACCCAGACCAATATCCCATTCACCCAGTCTAATAGCCCACTCACCTAATCTAATATCCCACACATACAGCCCAATATCTCACTCACCCAGTCCAAAATGCCACTCACCCAGTCCAATACCCCATTCATCCAGTCCAATATCCCATTCACACAGCCCAATATCCCAATCACCCAGTCCAATAACCCACTCACCCATTCCAATATCCCACTCAAACAGTCCAATATCCCACTCACCCAATCCAATATCCCACTCACCCCTTCCAATACCCTACTCACCAAGTCCAATATCCCACTCACCCAGTCCAATACGCCACTCATCCAGTCCAATATCCCACTCACCCACTCCAATATTGCACTCACTCAGTCCAATATCCCGCTTACCCAGTCCAATATCCCACTCACCCAGACCAATACCCGGCTCACACAGTCCAATATCACACTCACCCTGTCCAATATCCCACTCACACAGCCCAATATCAAACTCACCCTGTCCAATATCCCACTCACCCATTCCAATACCCCACTCACCCAGTCCAATATCTCACTGACCCAGTCCAATATCTCACTCATGCTGTCCAATACCCCACTCACCCAGTCCAATATCCCACTCACCCAGTCGAATATTGCACTCACTCATTCCAATATCGCTCTCACCCATTCCAAAATCCCGCTCACCCAGTCCAATATCCCACTTACCGAGTCTAATATCCCACACACCCAGTCCAATATTCCACTCACCCAGTACAAAATCCCTCTCACCCAATCCAATATCCGAAACACCCATTCCAATATATCCCTCTCACCCAATCCAATACCCCACTCATCCAGTCCAATATCCCACTCACCGAGTCCAATATTGCTCTCACTCAGTCCAATATCCCTCTCACCCAGTCCAAAATCCCACTCACCCAGTCCAATATACCGCTCACCCAGTCCAATAACACACTCACCCAGGCCAATATTCAACTCACCCAGACCAATATCCCATTCACCCAGTCCAATAGCCCACTCACCTAATCTAATATCCCACACATACAGCCCAATATCTCACTCACCCAGTCCAAAATGCCACTCACCCAGTCCAATACCCCATTCATCCAGTCCAATATCCCATTCACACAGCCCAATATCCCAAACACCCAGTCCAATAACCCACTCACCCATTCCAATATCCCACTCAAACAGTCCAATATCCCACTCACCCAATCCAATATCCCACTCACCCCTTCCAATACCCTACTCACCAAGTCCAATATCCCACTCACCCAGTCCAATACGCCACTCATCCAGTCCAATATCCCACTCACCCACTCCAATATTGCACTCACTCAGTCCAATATCCCGCTTACCCAGTCCAATATCCCACTCACCCAGACCAATACCCGGCTCACACATCCAATATCACACTCACCCTGTCCAATATCCCACTCACACAGCCCAATATCAAACTCACCCTGTCCAATATCCCACTCACCCATTCCAATACCCCACTCACCCAGTCCAATATCTCACTGACCCAGTCCAATATCTCACTCATGCTGTCCAATACCCCACTCACCCAGTCCAATATCCCACTCACCCAGTCGAATATTGCACTCACTCATTCCAATATCGCTCTCACCCATTCCAAAATCCCGCTCACCCAGTCCAATATCCCACTTACCCAGTCTAATATCCCACACATCCAGTCCAATATTCCACTCACCCAGTACAATATCCCTCTCATCCATTCCAATATCGCAATCACCAGTCCAATTTCCCACCCCCTTAGTCCAATATCCGACTCACCCAATCCAATATCCTGCTCACCCAGTCCCATATATCCCACTCACCCAGTCCAATACCCCACTCATCCAGTGCAATATCTCACTCACCGATTCCAATACCCCACTCACGCAGTCCAATATCCCACTCACACATTCCAATATGCCATTCACCCAGTCCAATAACCCACTCACCCAGTCCCATATCCCACTCACACAGCCCAATATCGCACTCACCCAATCCAATATCCCACTCATCCAATCCAATATCCCACTCACCCAGTCCAATATTGCACTCACTCAGTCCAATATCCCTCTCACCCAGTCCAATATCCCACTCACCCAGTCCAATATACCACTCACCCAGTCAAATATCACAGTCACCCATCCAATATTCAACTCACCCAGACCAATATCCCATTCACCCAGTCCAATAGCCCACTCACCTAATCTAATATCCCACACTTACAGCCCAATATCTCACTCACCCAGTCCAAAATGCCACTCACCCAGTCCAATACCCCATTCATCCAGTCCAATATCTCATTCACACAGCCCAATATCCCAATCACCCAGTCCAATAACCCACTCACCCATTCCAATATCCCACTCAAACAGTCCAATATCCCACTCACCCAATCCAATATCCCACTCACCCCTTCCAATACCCTACTCACCAAGTCCAATATCCCACTCACCCAGTCCAATACGCCACTCATCCAGTCCAATATCCCACTCACCCACTCCAATATTGCACTCACTCAGTCCAATATCCCGCTTACCCAGTCCAATATCCCACTCACCCAGACCAATACCCGGCTCACACAGTCCAATATCACACTCACCCTGTCCAATATCCCACTCACACAGCCCAATATCAAACTCACCCTGTCCAATATCCCACTCACCCATTCCAATACCCCACTCACCCAGTCCAATATCTCACTGACCCAGTCCAATATCTCACTCATGCTGTCCAATACCCCACTCACCCAGTCCAATATCCCACTCACCCAGTCGAATATTGCACTCACTCATTCCAATATCGCTCTCACCCATTCCAAAATCCCGCTCACCCAGTCCAATATCCCACTTACCGAGTCTAATATCCCACACACCCAGTCCAATATTCCACTCACCCAGTACAAAATCCCTCTCACCCATTCCAATATCGCAATCACCAGTACAATTTCCCACCCCCTTAGTCCAATATCCGACTCACCCAATCCAATATCCTGCTCACCCAGTCCCAAATATCCCACTCACCCAGTCCAATACCCCACTCATCCAGTCCAATATCTCACTCACCGATTCCAATACCCCACTCACGCAGTCCAATATCCCACTCACACATTCCAATATGCCATTCACCCAGTCCAATAACCCACTCACCCAGTCCCATATCCCACTCACACAGCCCAATATCGCACTCACCCAATCCAATATCCCACTCATCCAATCCAATATCCCACTCACCCAGTCCAATATTGCACTCACTCAGTCCAATATCCCTCTCACCCAGTCCAATATCCCACTCACCCAGTCCAATATACCACTCACCCAGTCAAATATCACAGTCACCCATCCAATATTCAACTCACCCAGACCAATATCCCATTCACCCAGTCCAATAGCCCACTCACCTAATCTAATATCCCACACATACAGCCCAATATCTCACTCACCCAGTCCAAAATGCCACTCACCCAGTCCAATACCCCATTCATCCAGTCCAATATCCCATTCACACAGCCCAATATCCCAATCACCCAGTCCAATAACCCACTCACCCATTCCAATATCCCACTCAAACAGTCCAATATCCCACTCACCCAATCCAATATCCCACTCACCCCTTCCAATACCCTACTCACCAAGTCCAATATCCCACTCACCCACTCCAATATTGCACTCACTCAGTCCAATATCCCGCTTACCCAGTCCAATATCCCACTCACCCAGACCAATACCCGGCTCACACAGTCCAATATCACACTCACCCTGTCCAATATCCCACTCACACAGCCCAATATCAAACTCACCTAATCCAATATCCCACTCATCCAATCCAATATCCCACTCACCCAGTCCAATATTGCACTCACTCAGTCCAATATCCCTCTCACCCAGTCCAATATCCCACTCACCCAGTCCAATATACCACTCACCCAGTCCAATATACCACTCACCCAGTCAAATATCACAGTCACCCATCCAATATTCAACTCACCCAGACCAATATCCCATTCACCCAGTCTAATAGCCCACTCACCTAATCTAATATCCCACACATACAGCCCAATATCTCACTCACCCAGTCCAAAATGCCACTCACCCAGTCCAATACCCCATTCATCCAGTCCAATATCCCATTCACACAGCCCAATATCCCAATCACCCAGTCCAATAACCCACTCACCCATTCCAATATCCCACTCAAACAGTCCAATATCCCACTCACCCAATCCAATATCCCACTCACCCCTTCCAATACCCTACTCACCAAGTCCAATATCCCACTCACCCAGTCCAATACGCCACTCATCCAGTCCAATATCCCACTCACCCACTCCAATATTGCACTCACTCAGTCCAATATCCCGCTTACCCAGTCCAATATCCCACTCACCCAGACCAATACCCGGCTCACACAGTCCAATATCACACTCACCCTGTCCAATATCCCACTCACACAGCCCAATATCAACATCACCCTGTCCAATATCCCACTCACCCATTCCAATACCCCACTCACCCAGTCCAATATCTCACTGACCCAGTCCAATATCTCATTCATGCTGTCCAATACCCCACTCACCCAGTCCAATATCCCACTCACCCAGTCGAATATTGCACTCACTCATTCCAATATCGCTCTCACCCATTCCAAAATCCCGCTCACCCAGTCCAATATCCCACTTATCCAGTCTAATATCCCACACACCCAGTCCAATATTCCACTCACCCAGTACAATATCCCTCTCATCCATTCCAATATCGCAATCACCAGTCCAATTTCCCACCCCCTTAGTCCAATATCCGACTCACCCAATCCATTATCCTGCTCACCCAGTCCCATATATCCCACTCACCCAGTCCAATACCCCACTCATCCAGTCCAATATCTCACTCACCGATTCCAATACCCCACTCACGCAGTCCAATATCCCACTCACACATTCCAATATGCCATTCACCCAGTCCAATAACCCACTCACCCAGTCCCATATCCCACTCACACAGCCCAATATCGCACTCACCTAATCCAATATCCCACTCATCCAATCCAATATCCCACTCACCCAGTCCAATATTGCACTCACTCAGTCCAATATCCCTCTCACCCAGTCCAATATCCCACTCACCCAGTCCAATATACCACTCACCCAGTCAAATATCACAGTCACCCATCCAATATTCAACTCACCCAGACCAATATCCCATTCACCCAGTCCAATAGCCCACTCACCCATTCCAATATCCCACTCACACATTCCAATATCCCATCCACCCAGTCCAATAACCCACTCACCCAGTCCAATATCCCACTCACAATGTGCTTTATCCCACGCACCCTGTCTAATACTCGACTCACCCTGTCCAATATCCCACTCACAACTTCCAATATCCCATCCACCCAGTCCAATAACCACCTCACCCAGTCCAATATCCCCCTCACCCAGTCCAATAACCAACTCACCCAGTCCAATATCCCACTCACACAGCCCAATATCGCACTCACCCATTCCAATACCCCACTCACCCAGTCCAATATCTCACTCACCCAATCCAATACCCCACTCATCCAGTCCTATATCCCACTCACCTTGTCCAATATCCCACTCACCCAGTCCAATATCCCACTCACCCAATCCAATATCCCACTCACCCAGTCCAATATCCCACTCACCCAGTCCAATATCTCACTCACCCAATCCAATACCCCACTCATCCAGTCCTATATCCCACTCACCCAGTCCAATATCCCACTCACCCAGTCCAATATCCCACTCACCCAGTCCAATATCCCACTCACCCAGTCCAATATCCCACTCACCCAGTCCATTATCCCACTCACACAGTCCAAAAAACCCACTCACCCAGTCCAATAGCCCACTCACCCCATCCAATTTCCCCCTCAGCCAGTCCATTATCCCACTCACCCAATCCAATATCCCACTCACCATGTCCAATATCTCACTCACCCAATCCAATGTCTCACTCACCATGTCAAAAATCCCACCACCCAGTCCAATACCCCACTTAACCATTCCAATATCCAATCACACATTCCAATATCCCACTCACCCAGTCCAATCACCCACTCACCCAGTCCAATATCGCACACACACAGCCCAATCACCCACTCACCCAGTCCAATATCCCACTCACCCAGTCCAATCACCCACTCACCCAGTCCAATATCTCACTCACACAGCCCAATATCCCACTCACCCAATCCAATATCCCACTCACCCATTCCAATACCCCACTCACCCAGTCGAATATCCTATTCTCCCAGTCCACTATCACATTCACCCAGTTCAATATCCCACTCACCCAATCCAATTTCCCACTCCCCCTGTCCGATTTCCCACTCACCCAGTCCAGTATATCTCACTCACTCAGTCCAATACCCCACTCATCCAGTCCAATACCCCTCTCACCCCGTCCTATATCCCACTCACCCAGTCCACTGTCCCACTAGCTGTGAGTTTGTCAGAAATGAACCAAATCCCCAGCGGGAGGGGAACTTTGACCTTTCAATGAGGATTCTCACCGCTCCATCTTTCATTTCAATTTCGGCCATGATATCTGTAAGTTGGACGGTTTGGATCACCCTGGGGCCTTGCAGCTCCTGACTGTAATCTGCCAGTAAAACCCACTCCACTACTCAGACTGTCCTAGATTACAATAATGTAATTTTCCTTTGTAGTAAAGCATCACAAGACATTTCACAAGGTTAATTGCCAAACAAAATGCGACAGCGATATACACAAGGAGACCTTCAAACACCCTGTTTAGGCTTCACCCCTTTGATTGTTGACCTACATTTGCTCCAATTTATGCAACTTCTGACTTTATAATTCTCATTCTTTTTCAAATGTTCCCTCCCACGATCACTATAAACTTATCCAGCCCCGACAACCCTCCCTTTCTCTGTAACCTCCTCCAGCCTCTACAACCCGCCATAGCTCTGTAACCTCTTCCAGCCTCTACAGCCCTCTCTATCTCTGTAACCTCTTCCAGCCTCTACAGCCCTCTCTATCTCTGTAACCTCTTCCAGCCTCTACAGCCCTCTCTATCTCTGTAACCTCCTCCAGCCTCTACAACCCTCCCTATCTCTGTAACCTCCTCCACCCTGTCCTCTGTAACCTTGACCTACATACGCAGGATCTGCGTCTGAGACACAGCCGGACGGTCAAGTACTAGAAGAGATTAAATCTTTCCATTTCCCCTGCTGTGGACTGGAGATGTACAGCAGCTTACACTGAGACACACACGCCAGGTGCAGTTACAGAACATATTGAATTACTGCCAACCTCTCAACGTGGACCCTGTCTGTTTAGGCCTATAGGCTCTTAGTATTGCATTGACTGCACAAATGTTAAATCGCGGGTGCCCTCTTGTCTTACACTTGTATCTTGCACCATGAGGCTCTGGTCTGTGGTCGGAAACAGGCTGGACACTGTTAGCAGGTTCGCTTCACCACAGCCCACACAGGTCATTGCATTTTAGTGGCTCCAATGGCCTTTTCATCTGGTCTCTGTCTGTCAAGCCGCAGACTCGCAGTGAAAGGGACCTCGCTGGTCTCCCACAGTGAAACAATCAACAAAGGGACGGAAAGAAATCTGGGCGTCTGCTCTTGTGAGTGAGACTTGAGAAAGGTAAGGTGAGCAGACACCTCAATGTGACAGAGAGGGAGGATGCGATTGGCCCATCAGAATGTTACCCTCGAGACAGCAACTCTTCCAGTCCCTTAAACCAACACATTCAGGAACGTATAACACCGTCAATTCAATATCCCACTCGCTCAGCCCCGTATTCCACTCGCTCAGCCCCGTATCCCACTCACCTGTTCCCGTATCCCAGTCACCCATTCCCATATCCCACTCACTCAGCCTCATATCCCACTCGCTCAGACTTCGTATCATACTCGCTCAGCCCCGTACCCACTCGCTCAGCCCCGTACCCACTCACTCAGCCCTTGCCCCACCCACTCAACCTATGTCTTACTCACTCAGCCCTGTATCCTACTCCCTCAGCCCCATATTCCACTCGCTCAGCCCCGTACCCCACTCGTTCAGCCCCATATCCAAATCACTCAACCTCATATCCCACTCCCTCAGCCCCGTATCCCACCCGCTCAGCCCCGTATCCCACTCGCTCAGCCCCGTATCCCACTCGCTCAGCCACGTATCCCACTCACTCAGCCCCTTGTCTCACTCACACAGACCGTATCTCATTTGCCCAATGCTGTATCCCACTCGCTCAGCCCCTTATCCCATTCGCCCAGCCCAATATCCCACTCACCCAATCCAATATCCCACTCACCCACTCCAATATCCCACTCACCCACTCCAATATCCCACTCACCCACTCCAATATCCCACTCACCCAATCCAATATCCCACTCACCCACTCCAATATCCCACTCATCCACTCCAATATCCCACTCACCCAATCCAAAATCCCACTCACCCAGTCCAATATCCCACTCACCCACTCCAATATCCCACTCACCCACTCCAATATCCCACTCACCCACTCCAATATCACACTCACCCAGTCCAATATCCCACTCACCCACTCCAATATCCCACTCACCCACTCCAATATCCCACTCACCCACTCCAATATCCCACTCACCCACTCCAATATCCCACTCACCCAATCCAATATCCCACTCACCCAATCCAATATCCCACTCACCCAATCCAATATCCCACTCACCCAGTCCAATATCCCACTCACCCACTCCAATATCCCACTCACCCACTCCAATATCCCACTCACCCACTCCAATATCACACTCACCCACTCCAATATCCCACTCACCCACTCCAATATCCCACTCACCCACTCCAATATCCCACACACCCATTCCAATATCCCACTCACCCATTCCAATACCCACTCACCCAGTCCAATATCCCACTCACCCTGTTCTATATCCCACTCGCCCAGTCCAATATCACACTCACCCACTCCAATATCACACTCACCCTGTCCAATACCCCACTCACCCAGTCCACTAACCCACTCACCCAATCCAATATCCCACTACCCAGTCCAATGTCCCACCAACTGTGAGGTTGCCAGAAATGAACAAAATCCCCAGCGGGAGGGGAACTTTGACCTTTCAGTGAGGGTTCTCACCCCTCCAGCCTTCATTTCAATTTCGGCCATGATATCTGTAAGTTGGACAGTTTGGTTCACCCTGGGGCCTTGCAGCTCCTGACTGTAATCTGACAGTAAAACCCACTCCACTACTCAGACTGTCCTAGATTACAATAATGTAATTTTCCTTTGTAGTAAAGCATCAGAAGACATTTCACAAGGTTAATTTCCAAACAAAATGCGACAGCGATATACACAAGGAGACCTTCAAACACCCTGTTTAGGCTTCACCCCTTTGATTGTTGACCTACATTTGCTCCCATTTATGCAACTTCTGACTTTATAATTCTCATTCTTTTTTAAATATTCTCTCCCTCGATAACTATAACCTTATCCAGCCCCGAAAACCCTCCCTATCTCTGTCACCTCCTCCAGCCTCTACAACCCTCACTATCTCTGTAACCTCCTCCAGCCTCTACAACCCTCCCTATCTCTGTAACCTCCTCCAGCCCCTACCACCCTCCCTATCTCTGTAACCTCCTCCAGCCCCTACAACCCTCCCTATGTCTGTAACCTCCTCCAGCCTCTACAACCCTCCCTATCTCTGTTAGCTCCTCCAGCCCCTACAACCCTCCCTATGTCTGTAACCTCCTCCAGCCTCTACAACCCTCCCTATGTCTGTAACCTCCTGCAGCTATTTTTCACCCACCCTAATATCCTCTCGTGAGGTTCAGTGACAGTTTCTGCTGCAGAATCGCTCCTGAGAAGCACTTTGGGGCGTTTGGCTCTTTTAGAGTTTTCATGCAACTGCAAGTTGTTGTGTGTTTACACGGCACCTTCATCACACTGTGTCTGCCGCTTGTGCTGACTCCAGATTTAGCAGACCTCACTGGATCCTTAGGGTATGTTGGCTCTGGCGGGCATGCATTGTAGATTTACCAGTGCAATAAGCCGACTGCAAAGGTGAAATTTGAGGAATTGAAGAAAGTGCCAAACATGGCAGTCATTACAAGATCTGGGCACACCAGTCGTTTAACTTCAGGCTTTAGAAACTCATAGATTCATCAGTTCTGTCCACTTTATGTAATGGTATCTAAATGTGGAGGTGTATTGCCAATAGTTCTCCTTCTCTGGAGGGCCGGGGTCTGGGGTGGAAATATACTTTAAACAGAAAGGGGGATGTATTGATAAGCTGCAAAACGATTGCAGCATGACATCACCCGAAAGGAAGTGCATGAGCGATTGGTGCTTTTCATGTCGTTGTAATACACACGGCGGTTTGCACAACCTGGAAGTGGCTTTCACCGGAGTTTAGGGGATTAAGGGGTGATTTGATTGAAGTTTTGGTCACGTGAAGGGGTATCGAGGGAGAGAGAAACTATTTGCAATGGTCGGGGAGTCCCAGATGAGGACCACTAGCCTGAAAGCAAGCGCCAGGCTATGGAGCAGTGGGGTTATGATTAACAAAGCACTTTCACACACAGAGGCCAGCCAAGGTTTGTAAATTCTCTTCCTCGAATGGAGACTGTTCCTAGATCAGTTGTTGATTTTTAAGCATGATCTTGACAGGGTTTTGGCAACCAAGCTTGTTGAGGGAAATGGGGCGAGGGTGGGAGTTAGGTCACAGATCAGCCATGATGTCACCGGATGGCGGAACAGGCTCAGAGGGGCTGAATGGCCTCCTCTTGTTTCCCTGGATCTCTGCAGAGCTGAACGTTGAGCCTGTGGTGCGCACACCTGATGTAGCTGGGTTGGGACATAAGCGTGGTGCCTTTTATTCCTTAACATGTCGTTAACCCTATCAAAGCCACAGGAAGACATCTGCAAACCACCCATATCCCCTGTGGCCTCGCCATTGCCTATTGATGTGTTTTCCTGCTGAATTAAGCGAGGTTCTTGTTCGAATCGCAGAATCATAGACAAACACTGCACAGAAGGAGGCCATGCGGCCCATCACGCCTGTGCCAGGACGATCCAATCAGCGCTGTTCGGCTCTGCCGATTCCCCCAGGGCTCTGTAAATCATTTCCTTTCAAGTGTTTATCCGATTCTCTTGTAAAATGTCTTATTTAGTCTGCTTGCTCCGTCTTTTCTAGCTGCGTGTTCTAGATCAGAACATCTAACAGCACAGCACACCCTCAGTACTGACCCTCCGACAGTGCAGCACTCCCTCAGTACTGTCCCTCAGGCAGTGCAGCGCTCCCTCAGTACTGACTCTCTGATAGTGCAGCACTCCCTCAGTACTGACCCTCTGAAAGTGCAGCACTCCCTCAGTACTGACCCTCTGACAGTGCAGCACTCCCTCAGTACTGACCCTCTGACAGTGCAGCACTCCCTCAATACTGACTCTCTGACAGTGCAGCACTCATTCAGTACTGACCCTCTGACAGTGCAGCACTCCCACAGTACTGTCCCTCAGGCAGTGCAGCGCTCCCTCAGTACTGACTCTCTGACAGTGCAGCTCTCCGTCAGTACTGACCCTCTGACAGTGCAGCGCTTCCTCAGTGCTGACCCTCTGACAGTGCAGTGCTCCCTCAGTACTGACTCTCTGACAGTGCAGTGCTCCCTCAGTACTGACCCTCTGACAGTGCAGTGCTCCCTCAGTACTGACCCTCTGACAGTGCAGCACTCCCTCAGTACTGACCCTCCGACAGTGCAGCAGTCCCTCAGTACTGTCCCTCAGGCAGTGTAGTGCTCCCTCAGCACTGACTCTCTGACAGTGCAGCACTCCCTCAGCACTGACCCTCTGACAGTGCAGTGCTCCCTCAGTACTGACCCTCTGACAGTGCAGCACTCCCTCAGTACTGTCCCTCCGATAGTGCAGCAGTCCCTCAGTACTGTCCCTCAGGCAGTGTAGTGCTCCCTCAGCACTGACTCTCTGACAGTGCAGCACTCCCTCAGCACTGACCCTCTGACAGTGCAGTGCTCCCTCAGTACTGACCCTCTGACAGTGCAGCACTCCCTCAGTACTGTCCCTCCGATAGTGCAGCAGTCCCTCAGTACTGTCCCTCAGGCAGTGTAGTGCTCCCTCAGCACTGACTCTCTGACAGTGCAGCGCTCCCTCAGCACTGACCCTCTGACAGTGCAGCACTCCCTCAGTACTGACACTCTGACAGTGCAGCAGTCCCTCAGTACTGACTCTCTAACAGTGCAGCACTCACTCAGTACTGACCCTCCAACAGTGCATCTCTCCCTCACTACTGACACTCCTATAGTGCAGCACGCCCTCAGTACTGACTCTCTGACAGTGCAGCTCTCCGTCAGTACTGACCCTCTGACAGTGCAGCGCTTCCTCAGTGCTGACCCTCTGACAGTGCAGTGCTCCCTCAGTACTGACCCTCTGACAGTGCAGTGCTCCCTCAGTACTGACCCTCTGACAGTGCAGCACTCCCTCAGTACTGACCCTCCGACAGTGCAGCAGTCCCTCAGTACTGTCCCTCCGATAGTGCAGCAGTCCCTCAGTACTGTCCCTCAGGCAGTGTAGTGCTCCCTCAGCACTGACTCTCTGACAGTGCAGCGCTCCCTCAGCACTGACCCTCTGACTGTGCAGCACTCACTCAGTACTGACTCTCTGACAGTGCAGCGCTCCCTCAGTACTGACACTCTGACAGTGCAGCAGTCCCTCAGTACTGACTCTCTAACAGTGCAGCACTCACTCAGTACTGACCCTCCAACAGTGCATCTCTCCCTCACTACTGACACTCCTATAGTGCAGCACGCCCTCAGTACTGACTCTCTGACAGTGCAGCTCTCCGTCAGTACTGACCCTCTGACAGTGCAGCGCTTCCTCAGTGCTGACCCTCTGACAGTGCAGTGCTCCCTCAGTACTGACCCTCTGACAGTGCAGTGCTCCCTCAGTACTGACCCTCTGACAGTGCAGTGCTCCCTCAGTACTGACCCTCTGACAGTGCAGCACTCCCTCAGTACTGACCCTCCGACAGTGCAGCAGTCCCTCAGTACTGTCCCTCAGGCAGTGTAGTGCTCCCTCAGTACTGACCCTCTGACAGTGCAGCACTCGCTCAGTACTGACCCTCCGACAGTGCAGCAGTCCTTCAGTACTGTCCCTCAGGCAGTGTAGTGCTCCCTCAGTACTGACCCTCTGACAGTGCAGCACTCCCTCAGTACTGTCCCTCCGATAGTGCAGCAGTCCCTCAGTAATGTCCCTCAGGCAGTGTAGTGCTCCCTCAGCACTGACTCTCTGACAGTGCAGCGCTCCCTCAGCACTGACCCTCTGACAGTGCAGCACTCGCTCAGTACTGACTCTCTGACAGTGCAGCAGTCCCTCAGTACTGACCCTCTGATAGTGCAGCACTCCCTCAGTACTGACCCTCTGACAGTGCAGCAGTCCCTCAGTACTGACTCTCTAACAGTGCAGCACTCACTCAGTACTGACCCTCCAACAGTGCATCTCTCCCTCACTACTGACACTCCTATAGTGCAGCACGCCCTCAGTACTGACCCTCTGACAGTGTGGCACTCCCTCAGTACTGATCCTCCTACAGTGCAGCACTTCCTCAACACTGACCCTCCTACAATGCGGCAGTCCCTCACTACTGACCCTCCAATAGTCCAGCACTCCCGCAGTACTGGGTCTGGACTATTAGCCTGGATTGTCTTGCTGAAGGGCTGGTGTGGGATTTGAACTCACTGCCTCCTGTTTCTGAGGTGAGAGTGCTATCCAGTGAGCCACAGAACAGCTGAGGGCCAGTTCTGAGGGATTGCTGCATTGTCTGAGGGTCAGCGCACTGAGGGAGTGCTGCACTGTCAGAAGGTCACTACTAAGGGAGTGCTGCATTGTCTGAGGGACAGTACTGAGGGAGGGCTGCACTGTTAGAGGGTCAGTATGGAGGGAGTGCTGCACAGTCAGAGGGTGAGTACTGAGGGAGTGCTGCACTGTCAGATGGTCAGTACTGAAGGAGTGCTGCACTGTTGGAGGGTCAATACTGAGGGAGTGTTGCACTATAGGATGGTCAATACTGAGGGAGTGCTGCACTGTCGGGGGGTCAGTACTGAGGGAGTGCCGCACTGTCGGAGGTTCAATACTGAGGGAGTGCTGCACTGTTGGAGGGTCAGTACGGAGGGAGTGCTGCACTGTCAGAGGGTGAGTACTGATGGAGTGCTGCACTGTCAGATGGTCAGTACTGAAGGAGTGCTGCACTGTTGGAGGGTCAATACTGAGGGAATGTTGCACTATAGGATGGTCAATACTGAGGGAGTGCTGCACTGTCGGGGGGTCAGTGCTGAGGGAGTGCTGCATTGTCGGAGGGTCAGTACTGAGGGAGTGCTGCACTGTCAGAGGATCAGTACTGAGGGAGTGCTGCACTGTCGGAGGGTCAGTACTGGGAGAGTGCTGCACTGTCGGAGGGTCAGTACTGAGGGAGTGCTGCACTGTCAAAGGGTCAGTACTGAGGGAGTGCTGCACTGTCAGAGGGTTAATACTGAGGGAGTGCTGCACTGTTGGAGGGTCGATACTGAGGGAATGCTGCACTGTTGGAGGGTCAGTCCTGAGGGAGTGCTGCACTGTCGGAGGGTCTGTGCTGAGCGAGTGCTGCACTGTCGGAGGGTCAGTACTGAGGGAGTGCTGCCCTGTTGGAGGGTCAGTACTGAAGGAGTGCTGAACTGTCAGAGGGTCAGTACTGAGGGAGTGCTGCACTGTCAGAGAGTCACTGCCTGCCATTAAGGTTTCCTTCACCACAATTCAGGCTCCACTGCCTTGGAGGAACAGTTGGCGCTCCTGCCACAGGCTAAGTTGGTGGGCAGTGTGAACGCTGACCCACTTGAAAACCCCCCCTCCCAATCCCACGCTTCGAGACTTTGTCCTGCACCACCGCAGGCTGACCTGAGCACCCTCCCCCCCACTGTATCACCGGACTGGCTTCTGATCCCTCATCCTCGTTGGAGGCAGCAAGAGTGGGAGTGGATCGTGTGCCACCCAGAGCTCAATGTGCCATCCACAGCCATCGGTTGTGGCAACGCAGGGCCACCAAAGAACCCATCGCACCCGCTAACACCCCCAACTCCCACAAGGCAGGAGGAGAGCAAAACTGGGAACGCAGAATGGAAGCATATGATAAAGTGGCTCATGAGAGACCGGAGGCCATGGGAGTGACGGCAAATTGGTTCGGAAATTGGCGGGAGACAGGGGATGAGCATAATCGCCAGATACTCTAGTTAGCAGGACTTGTGGCCACCCCACAAGGAGCAGCGCCAACGATTCACCGTATTTATTAGTGGCTGAGGCGGTGGGTTGGAACACCGCCGATCCACATTTGTCGAAGGGCCGAACATTGGCAGGATGTTCCGGCACTGCCGGATGGCAACGCCAAATTACGAAAGAGAAATCGGTTAAGCGAAGGGGCAAAACTGCGGCGCACGGCCTTCAGCGCTGGCAAATGGATGTCAAAAGTATAGAATGGGAGGCCCACCCTGCCTGAAATGCGAGCGGACGGTGGGGGGAGGGGAGGGCAAGCGGAGGCGAGTGGGGAACTTGGCGCGTGCGTGCATGTGCCACGCTGGAGAGTCCCCCTGAGGCGCAGAGCTGCCTCAGGGAGATGAACAAGTAATTTAAAAAAAAAAAAAATAATAAAGCTTGGGAAAATGTTATAAAACGTGTCCCCTCATGTGACTCGGTCACGTCCGCAGGAACGTGTTGCGAGTGAAATCTGAAAAAAATGTCATTTCATTTTTATTTGATGTCGGAGACCTCAAGCCGCCCGTTGGGTGAGGTCTCCAAAAAAGCGCAAAGGGCCACTTGGCCTCTTCCCCTGCCCTCCAACCCCAAGGTTGGATGGGGCAGTGAAAATTTCTATTTAGCTGATCCTTTAATAGCCTCAGCAGGCCTGCTAATTGTCGGCGGAGCGGGCTGCTGACTCTGGCGTGTGGCTGCGCGTTGATGCCAGGACGCTCGCTGGACGTCAGTGTGCACCATTTTACACTCGAGAGGGTCGGGCCTGCGCCCGACCTCTGAGGTAAAAGTTTTGCTCTATGTGTGTATTTGTCTGTTTGGTTATGTTTGTACGTGTGTAGGTATATGTGTGTTTGTGCATTTGTATGTTTGTGTGTGTATGGGTGCCCGTTGCTTGTGTGGAGCTTTAATAAACGAATGCCTGGTTATGTCTGGCACGGAAAATATGCTGAGGGTGTGCGTTTTGGCGTATGGTGCCTTAATGTTTGTGTTGGCATCCTTGTCGGAGTGAGAGTGCGGTGACTATCATGGGCGTGTGTTGTGTACCTGTGCTGTGAGGATCTTGCAAAGAACAGACATGTATTTGTTCTTGGACTGTGGCTTTAAGATCGGACTGCGGCTTTAAAAACTACCATGGCTGCAGTTTAAAAGAGGTGCCCGCTAGAGCAGGAAGAAGAAAATCTACGGTGTTGCCACCCTAGAACAGTATGTGCCAGGCTGGACAGAATGGTGCTGGAGCGGAGACCTGGTTTAAGAGGGAGCTGCCTAGCAACGGCTTTTTGATTGGCTTCTGACCAAGTGGCCAGGTCCTGTGCGAGGATAGCGCAGTAGATCAGCCCCTAGCCTGAAAAGAGGAAAGATCTGAAACCTCTCTCTCCTGTGTTTGGTAAGACTCCCAGTAATCCTGCCATAGTATATGTGAGGCTATCCCTCACATCGCTGGATCCTGCTTTCTTTAAGGAAGCCTATGTCAGGAAGGAAAGGGGGAAAAAAAATCACCAGTAGAGACATTAAAAGCAAGTTTCAACACAGACTGCAAGTGCTGGGAGACCCACCTCGTGTCAGCCACAACAACTGCAAGGAATTTGGAAGAAAGCGATCAAAGTTAACCCATCGAATCCCAAACTCTGGACTGGTGCTATTGAACTGTTTTATCTCACCCTTAAAATCCATGTTTTGTGTGTCTTATGTGTGTGAATGTGTGTGCGTCTCGGGATTTAAGAAGGGGTGGAGTTTAAGTTATAGAGTTATAAGTTAACAGTTCATATTTCTTTCTCTTGCCACTGGTTACAGGCAATAAACAGTTATTTACTTTGTTAAGTTGACAAACCTGCTCCTCGTATCCTTTTAACCTAAATTTAATGGTTCGGTAGAATTGGGGAAACTTGGTGGTCTGGTTAAACTCCTCGGGGAGCAGTGGGGCTCGATACGGACAGCGCACCATCCCCGGTGATTCATGACAGTCCGTATATCGCTTTTCACCGCTCTGAAGAAGAGTCACACGGACTCGAAGTGTTCACTCTGGCGTTCTCTTCGCAGGCGCCGGCAGGCCTGCTGAGTTTTTCCAGCGTTTCCTGTTTCTGCACCTGGCTTTCGTTTGAGCCACGTGCATTTAGGAGCCGGCGTCTACCTGCCGCTCTGCATCTGTTGTGCCCAGATCAGCCTCCCTGTACCCTCTCTCTCTCTCTCTCTCTCTCTGTTTTCTGGGTAGGTTTGTGTGGGTTTTCTTTTTCTACTTTGACGCAATGCTGTGCAGGCGTGGTGTGCGTAGCTAGGTTCTTGCAGGGGTTTTTTTTGTTGCCATTTTCACATCAGCAAATTTAACATGTTTGTCTGCATCTGTGAGCGTGTGCGCCCTGGTACTGATCTGCACGAGCGCGTGTTTATGCAAGCGTGACCCCGACCTCCCTGTCACTTGCCATTTCAACCCTCCACCCTGCTCTCTTGCCCACATGTCTGTCCTTGGCTTGCTGCATTGTTCCAGTGAAGCTCAACGTAAACTGGAGGAACCACACCTCATCTTCCGAGTAGGCACCTTCCAGCCTTCCGGACTGAATATTGAATTCAACAACTTCGGATCATGAACACCCTCCTCCATCCTCACCCCCTTTCTGATTCCCCTTTATCCAATAATTTATAACTTTTTCCAATATATATATATATTTTTTAAAATAATTTTTTCTTTTCCCACCTATCTCTATTATTATTTTTAAATGTATTTCCATCCATTGTTTTATCTCCACCTCGTAACCCGTTTCGATCCCTTCCCCCCACCCCACCCCCGCTAGAGCCATCTGCCACTAGCTTGTCCTGCTTGCTACCCTTAATGCCGCCATTAGCACCTCCTTTAGCTAATATCACCACCGTCAACACCTCTGTCCTTTTGTCTATGACATCTCTGGCAATCTCTCCTTTGCCCCCCCGACCCTATCACTGGCCCTCTATCCAGCTCTACCTGTCCCACCCCCCTCGACCAGCTTATATTTCACCTCATTTCTAATTTTCCTCAGTATGGATGAAGAGTCAGACGGACTCGAAACGTCAGCTGTATTCATCTACGCCGATGCTGTCCGACCTGCTGAGTTTTTCCAGGTACTTTTGTTTTTGTTTCAGATTTCCAGCGCCTGCAGTGTTTTGCATTTATTTACGCATCGTGTGTTCTGGCTGCTGCTGCTGTTCCCTGTGTTTCTGGGCCGAATTTGCCGACTGTGCCCTTTGCTAAATACCGTCCTCCTGGCGGCTAACCTTTGCACATTGGCACCGTGGGTGCAGCTGCGCCACGGACGGGCTGGGTGGTGAGCACCTCAAGCGTGTATCAATAAAGAAACCGAAGGCGCTGCCGGTTCGTGGGAGAGCAGGAAGATCGGAGACGCTGGGGACGGCTCTGTCCTGGCATTGAGCTGCCACGCGACAATGGGAAAACTGGCACAAAGAGGCCAATCAGCCCATCAAACCTACCCCACACATCACCGTAATAATAATAACAATAATGAAATAGAAGAAAAATACTGTGGGTGCTGGAGGTCCCACGCATCGTGATGGCCACACAATGACTGGAGTCTTACCATCCCGCTCCACCACCACCCACCCCCCCAGGGGGGTCATGTGATCTCCTGGAAGAGACCAAAAAAGCCAACTACCGAAAGAGATAAAAAAAGAGACTTGCATTTATATAGCGCCTTTCAAAACCTCAGGAGGTCCAAAGCGCCTTCCAATCAATGAAGCACTTTTTGAAGTATTATCGTACACAATATGCGCACATCTTGTCCTCTCAAATAGCAGTGTGAAAATATTCCAGGTAATATGTTTTAGTAATAGTGGCTTGAGGGATGAATATTGGCCAGAACACCAGGGTTTCCCATACTCCCCTTCAAAATAGTGTCTTTTACATCCCACTGAGAGAGGGCAGGTGGAGATTTACTGCCTTGGCTGAAACATGGCAGCTGCTGCATATTTTATATCTCGGGTCTGGGCAGAGATGACATTAGTTTCTATGTGTGTAACAGGTTTAATTCTCGATGATTTAAAATGTCTGCTCCATGCTTTGAGCTCTGGCTCCTTCCAGCTCTTTCGACAGGTTGCTTATTTTTCTCAAGAGTCCACACTCAGGCTTAACCAATCAATCACATTGAGCCTCAATAGGAAACAGGCTCACACAATCAAGCACAGACCAATTGAACATCACAGCATCTCTGATGGTCCTCAGCTCCCTCAGTGCCACAATGGAGTTTCAGCCTAGATGTCTGTGTTTGCAGTCCCTGGCGTGGGATTTGAACCCATTACCTTCTCACTCTGAGGCTGGAGTGGACCCACTAAGGCACAGCTGACACAAATGGGCAGAACGCAATTTGGGGAACTCCTGTCTGTCCCTGGCAGGCACGCAAAACCAGATCAGGAGGTCACAGGGAACACACGTGATGTCACTTGACCTTCCGCATGGGCCAAGCTCTGCCCCTCTGCCAAGGACCGACCCGGCTTCCTCTTAAAGACACTGAGAGGGCCAGCGCCCTCCATACCAGGCAGCATCAGATTCCAGAGACCCACTCCTCTCTGGGATAGGAAGGACTGCTCACCACCCTCCAAATGCCTGAGCTCATCCGAGCCCTGATGCCCCAAATCTTAACTCAGGCCAAGCCCTGTTCACCCATCATCCTTCACTGTGTGCACTGAAGTTCGTGGCCTGGACTGGTAATGCCTCAATTTTAAAAATGATTTTCAAATCAATATTTACCAATTGGTATTTTTGCCTTAAACTTCTCCACCTCTCTCTCTTTTTCTCTCTGTCTCTCCTCCCTTAAGACACTCCTCAAAACCTACCTCTAGGATTAAGCTTTCAGTGGCCTTGTCCTGATGTCCCCTTGTGCGGCTCTGTGTCAAATATCTGCCTGATTTGTCTCTCCTGTTAAGTGCCTGAGAGCCATTGAATCATAGATTAATACAGCACTGAAGGAAGGCCAGAAGCAGGCTGCCATTCCTCAGCCAACTCTTTCAAAGAGGAGTGTAATTCAGTCCCACACCCCGGTACTTATTTTTAACCTTGGAGCAGTTGGGGAAGATGGTGGTGTGATGGTAATGCCATTGAACTAATGATCCAGAGGCCCAGATTAATGTTCAAATCCCACCATGGCAGCTGTTGGAAGTTAGGTTCAATTAATAAATAAATCAAGTTACGGTGATTGTGAAACTAACATTGATTGTCACAAAAAGCCCAACTGTTTCACTGTGGGACTATCACTGATTGTCACAAAAAGCCCAACTGTTTCACTGTGGGACCATCATTGACTGTCACAAAAACCCCATGTGGATCACTGTGGGCCTATCATTGACTGTCACAAAAAGCCCAACTGTTTCACTGTGGGACTATCACTGATTGTCACAAAAAGCCCAACTGTTTCACTGTGGGACTATCACTGATTGTCGCAAAAAACCCAACTGTTTCACTGTGGGACTATCATTGACTGTCACAAAAAACCCAACTGTTTCACTGTGGAACTATCACTGATTGTCGCAAAAACCCCATCTGGTTCACTGTGGGACTATCACTGATTGTCACAAAAAGCCCAACTGTTTCACTGTGGGACTATCACTGATTGTCACAAAAAGCCCAACTGTTTCACTGTGGGACTATCACTGACTGTCACAAAAAACCCAACTGTTTCACTGTGGGACTATCACTGATTGTCGCAAAAACCCCATCTGGTTCACTGTGGGACTATCACTGATTGTCACAAAAAGCCCAACTGTTTCACTGTGGGACTATCACTGATTGTCACAAAAACCCATCCGGATCATTGTGGGACTATCATTGATTGTCACAAAAACCCCATCCGGATCACTGTGGGACTATCACTGATTGTCACAAAAACCCCATCCGGATCACTGTGGGACTATCACTGATTGTCACAAAAACCCATCCGGATCACTGTGGGACTATCATTGATTGTCACAAAAACCCCAACTGGTTCACTCACCTAAATACCCGCCCCGAGTCAACAGGCCTTGGCCGGTTCCGTCAAACCACACCCCCCGCCCCCGCCCCCGACCCACTCCAAGCCGAGGGCAAGAATGAGAAAAAAAATACCCTCCACCGGGGCATATTTTTGGATCCATTTGAGGAGGTGGGAGGAAAGCGAGACAAAGAGGAAGGAGAAAGGGACGGAAGGGGGTGGGTAGGCGAGGGGGAGACGTGGGAGGTAGGCCGAGGTGCCAAATCGGCGCCGAGCTCTGGGCGGAATGTGCCGGAAGCGCTGTGCGACGCTCTTTGATTGGCGGACATCGACTGGTGGATGGAGGTGTGTGGGAGCGGGTGGGGGGGGGGGGGGTGGGCTGGGGGTTGGGGGGGGGTTGGGGGGTGAGGTGGTGGTGGTGAGGGGGTGGGGGAAAAGTGTGAGGGGGAGGATCTATGATGCTCTTGCAGAGCCTGGCTGCAGCGGAGTGGAAACAATAAGGAGTTCACCTCACCCCCCACATCCTGTGCGTGTGGTTAGTTCACTTACGCACCGACCTACATTGTGAGCTGAAAATACATCTCTCCGGCACGGGGAAGGGGGGGAATCGCATGTCGGGCCGGGGTCACACCCTTGATTACGTACGAGGGGCAAGGTGAGGGAGGTTAGAGAGGGGGAGCTCTGAGATTTTCTGTCTGGATCCACCGACAGGAAAAAAAAACACAAACCGCTGATGCCCCCCCTCCCCCCTTCAACAAACGTCAAGGGGGCACCCGACGGGAATCGTGGCAAAGCGAAGGATTTGACGCCGAGCCATATTCGGACAGCTCGCCAAAGTCAAAGTTGGGGGGGGTTTAAGGTGCGTCTTAAAAGAAGGGAGAGGGAGAGAGAGAGAGGGACGGGGGAGAGAGGCAGAGAGATTTATGGAGCTTTCAACCTGTGGTTAAAGGCCCAATCACCAACCCCTCAACGATTAAAATCGGGGACGCTGGAGAGGCCAGGAATTGAGGGAGGGTACGTATCATGGGGGGTTTGTAGGAGATGGAGGAGGTTACAGAGAGAGGGAGGGTTGTAGGGGCTGAAGGAGGTTACAGAGATAGGGAGGGTTGTAGGGGCTGGAGGAGGTTACAGAGATAGGGAGGGTTGTAGGGGCTGGAGGAGGTTACAGAGATAAGGGAGGGTTGTAGGGGCTGGAGGAGGTTACAGAGATTGGGAGGGTTGTAGGGGCTGGAGGAGGTTACAGAGATAGGGAGGGTTGTAGGGGCTGGAGGAGGTTACAGAGATAGGGTGGGTTGTAGGGGCTGGAGGATGTTACAGAGATAGGGAGGGATATAGGGGCTGGAGGAGGTTACAGAGATAGGGAGGGTTGTAGGGGCTGGAGGAGGTGACAGAGATAGGGAGCGTTGTAGGGGCTGGAGGAGGTTACAGAGATAGGGTGGGTTGTAGGGGCTGGAGGAGGTTACAGAGATAGGGAGGGATGTAGGGGCTGGAGGAGGTTACAGAGATAGGGAGGGTTGTAGGGGCTGGAGGAGCTTACAGAGATAGGGAGGGTTGTAGGGGCTGGAGGAGGTTACAGAGATAGGGAGGGTTGTAGGGGCTGGAGGAGGTTACATAGCTAGGGAGGGTTGTAGGGGCTAGAAGTGGTTACAGAGATAGGGAGGGTTGTAGGGGCTGGAGGAGGTTACAGAGATAGGGAGGGTTGTAGGGGCTGGATAAGGTTACAGAGATAGGGAGGGGTGTATGTTCTGGTGGACGTTATAATTGAACAACGCATTGGGAAAAGCCCACCAGGTGGACTCACAGCAGGCGGCCGTTACTGAACCGAATACATTTGCCACCTCTCCACCGGGTGGACAGCAGAGAGCGCTATCCTCTACCCCACCACCACCCCCTCCCCACCAAAGCCACCCCCCCCCCTCCAACCCACTTAGAAAATAAAACAACCGATACATCCAAACATAAAGTGATAAGCGTACACACTTTCCCCAAACGCAATTGTGACGAAACCAACCCCAACGTCCCAGACCTGTCGCTGTGACTTTCTGGATTGTTGTCAAAACGCTGACCTGCCTTTTAAAGGGGCACACGCGGCCTTTAAGATGGCGGCCAACGGTCACCTGACCCTTTCACGGCTGCGATGCGGCCAAGCCTCAGGAAGGCCGGAGGCGGGCTGCGAGCAGACATGTCCGTGCGGGGGCTTTTCAAATTCAGCGCGCATTTCCCGAAGATTAGACAGAGGCTCATTGACGATGGTCTCCCTGGGGCCGAAGGTCGTCCTTCCCTATCTCCCCAAAGCTAAGATCATGGGCACCATTCCATAGCTGAGGCATTGAAATGGCTAATTCCCCACAAAGGTTGGGACTGTGTCTCCCTCCCCTCCCCCTCTCACTTCACGCACCCCCTCCTCCCCCAACCCCTACCCCTCCCCCCAAACCCCACCCCCACTCCCACCAACAATACCTATATCTAATAACCACAATAATACCTAACATGGAAGCATGATCCGACAGCTCGGGGTAGCAACCACGTTGTGTTTCCGAGCCGCACGGGGGCTGCGGGAAGCCATTTTGGGTGTCAGCGTGCGCGCGGCAGTAGCAGTGCGCAGCCCTCAGCCGAAAGGGCCACTGAGTCGTGTGGCGGGACTGGGGTCCCCCGCCTCCCCAGGAAGGAAAGGGGCCTTCACTCTCCCCCAGCAGCCACCCTGCCCTACCTGAGCCCACCCTGCGAAGGAAAACCCCGTCTCTTCAGCTGCACAAGCCATCGCAGCTGCTAAACCCAGCCTCGAGTTTCAGCCTCTGATCCGCCTTTTAACCTTGGCGCCTGTATTTTAGTGAATAACCTCGCCGCTCCTCCCTCAGTGACCCTCAGCAGCGCTTTTGTCATAAATTAACCTTGGCCTCCGTTTACAAATAAAGCTCACCCGCTGGGTTATTTTTAAATCGCATCCCTCGCACATGGTCAAGGGGAGGACCGACAGACTTGCACTCACGCTCGCCCTTAGCTCACTGAGCAGTTTGTGGGAACAGCGGGGCCTATGAGAGTCAGCGATGCCTGAAATTTAGCGGCTTGCCTTCACGGCGATCGAGAGCGACCGGCTGCTCTGAGGGAAGGCCGCACGGGCTGGAAGCAAAGTGAACCCTGTTTCCTTTCTCCGCCAATGCTGCCGGGCCTGCTGAGCTTTTCCAGCGTCTGGTTTCAGGTTTCCAGCGCCCGCAGAGTGTTCCTTTTATCGGACGTCACCGATGCTGCTTGGCCTGTGAGAAATGAAAAACTTTGCTTTTTCTTCCAACGAGGCAACAGCGGATGACCGGTATGGAAACCTTTCACGCCGGGTACAACCCCTTGTGTTTACGGGTGGGAAGCAATTCTCCGCTCTTGCCAGTTCACTCGAGCTGCAACTCTTTGAGTGCAACTCTTGATCTTCCTGCTTGATATCGTCGACTTCTGCTTGTACATCTATCGCCCCCCTTGACGTTCAATGGCATCACCATCACTAAATCCCCCACTATCAGCATCCTGGGTGGTGGGGGGGGGGGGTTCTCATTGACCAGAAACTGAACTGGACCAGCCATATAAATACTGTGGCTTCAAGAGCAGGTCAGAGTCTGGGAATCCTGCAGTGAGTAACTCACCTCCTGACTCCCCAAAGCCTGTCCACCATCTACAAGGCACAAGTCAGGAGTGTGATGGATACTCCCCACTTGCCTGGATGAGTGCAGCTCCCACAACACTCAAGAAGCTGGACACCGTCCAGGACAAAGCAGCCCCGCTTGATTGGCACCACATCCACAAACATTCACTCCCTCCACCACCGACGCACAGTAGCAGCAGTGTGTGTACCATCTACAAGATGCACTGCAGGAATTCACCAAGGCTCCTTAGACAGCACCTTCCAAACCCATGACCACTACCATCTAGCAGGACAAGGGCAGCAGATAGATGGGGACACCACCACCTGGAAATTCCCCTCTGAGCCACTCACCATCCTGACTTGGAAATATATCGGCCGTTCCTTCACTGTTGCTGGGACAGAATCCTGGAACTCCCTCCCTAACAGTGCGGTGGGTGTACCTACACCACAGAGACTGCAGCGGCTCAAGAAGGCAGCTCAGCATCACCTTCTCAAGGGGCAATTAAGGATGGGCAATAAATGCTGGGCCCAGCCAGCGACGCCCACATCCCATGAGCGTATACATTTAAAAAGAGGTACCTTAAATCGGTGCCCTCTTGCTCCCGATCCTCCCATCAGTCAGGGAACAGTTTCTCCCCCAGTCTACTCTGTCCAGACCCCTCATGATTTTGAACACCTCTACCAAATCTCCTCTCGACCTTCCCTCCACCACGGAAAGCAGTCCCCACTTCTCCGTGCTACCTACCAGCGCAAGGTCCTCATCCCTGGAGCCATCCTTGTGAATCCTCCCCATGCGTGCTCTCTCTCTCTCTGTCATACCTTCACACTCTCTCTGAAATGTGGCGCTCAGGAGTGAGCACAATGCACCAGTGTAGAGTGTTCCACGCAGGTTTAACACAGCTTCCTTGCTTCAGTACGCTGCGCCACTGTGACTAAAGGCTAGGATACAGCAGGCTTTATTAATCGCTGTCTCTCAGCCTGGTCCCAGCCGCCTTCAGTGACTTATGCATAGAGGCAGCCAGGTCTCTCTGCTCCCTCTCGAATGGGCCAAATCATTGCATTGACCTTCGCCTAGCCGCTTGCTCGCCCAATCCACTTATCTCTCTGCCCTTCCAAAATTCTGCCTTCTACCCCTTGCCGGTTCACCACGCTTCCAAGGGTAGAACGTTACGCTCCCCCCAACGTCGGGTTTGTAGGCCGCGCTGTGGAGGGAGGGAGAGAGTGGGGGGGGTTGGGGGGGAGGCAGCAGGGGGTGGGGGGGTGGGCGTGTAAAATTACTCGGCTGGCCTTCCCACCGGGTTCCTGCCTCCTCCTCCCACCTCTTCCTGATCTCGCAGCAATTTTACGCTGGGTGGGGCCAGCCCTGCCCATCTCGCCTCAGCCGAGGCCCAGTTATTGACCACTCAAGGGCTGTGCCGCCCCACCTCACCCCAGGCCGGGCCTCAATCTTCAGGCTGGCGAGGGGAGTTCAAAGGGTTCAAGGCGTAGGCGGGGAGGCCCCAAAATTTAACCCTGCCTGGGCCTCAGGCGCGGAAAGGCCAAGAAAGGGGGCAGGGGGAGCCTCGGCCAGCAGCCTCATTCTAACACCGGGCACCCCTCCCCCAAATGGCCTGACGGACGGGTTACAATGTGTTCCCTGCCAACCCTTTGGATGTCTTGTTGGGAAACCTCACCGTCTTTAAGAACCATGACCTGATTTGCTTCGGAGGATACAATGCGGAAGGGAGGGTGGCTCCCTCCATCAAGCCTGTGCCGGTTCTTCACTGTCCATCTGACCTCGCTCTCCTCGTCCAGCCCTGCTCTCTCCCCCCCCTCCCCACCCCCAGCCCCCAAGCTCTTCAAGGGCTTCCTTTCCCTGGAAGGAGGCCTCGTAGCAGGAGATGGCACAGGGAGCCGGTGGCGTAGTGACATTGTCACTGGGCTAGAGACCCAGGGTAATACTCTGGGGAGGAACCCAGGTTCATAATCCTGACGTGGCAGATGGTGGAATTCGAATTCAATGAAAAAAATAAATAAGAATCTGAAATTAAAAGTCTGATTGTCAATTGCTGTAAACACCCCATCTGGTTCCCTGATCCCCCTTTAGGGAGGGAAATCTGCTCTCCTTACCTGGTCTGGCCTACATGTGACTCCAGACCCACAACAGTGTGGTTGAATCTTAAATGTCCTCTGAACAAGGACAATTAGGGATGGGCAATAAATGCTGGAGCCCAGCCAGCAATGCCCACATCCCGTGAATGATTTAAAAAAAAAGGTGGTCGTTCAGCCCATCTGCCTGTGCTGTCCTTGTTAGCCTCACTCCCACCTGCTCTTATTCTGACCACCCTTGCACAGTTTTCCCCTTCGGGTACCCATCCCATTCCTCTTTTGAAAGTTCCTACTGATCCTGCTTCCATCGCCCCCCCCCCACCCCAGGCAGCGCGTTCCAGACCCTGCTGTGTAAAAAAAAACTCCCACCCCCCCCATCGCTCCCCCCTCCCGGTTCCTTTACCAGTTATCTTCAGCCCGTGCTCTCTGGCTGCCAATTCTCTTGCCGCTGGAAACAATTTCTCCTCGTTGACTCTGTCAAAACCCTTCCTGGTCTGAAACGCCTCCACTTAATCTCCCCTTAGCCTTCTCTGCTTTAAGGAGAACAATCCCAGCTTCTCCAGTCTCCCCGCATTAACTGAAGACCCCTCCTCCCCACCCCACCACCTACCCAGCAGCCCCCTCTGGACAATTCCTGGTACCATAAATCCGATTCATTCCTGGGATGAGGCGGTTAGGCCAATACCCTTTGGAGTTTAGGAGAGAGCGAGAGGAGATCATCTTGAGGTATGTGAGATCCTGAGGGGATTTGACGGGACCGATACCAGGAGGAACTTTGCACTTTTGGGAGAGGCTAGAACCGGGGTTGGGGGACACAGCCCAAGAATCTAAGAGGTCTGCGGGTCTAAGACAGAGGTGAGAATAATTTTCTCCAAGGGGCTGGTTGGTCTGTGGAATTCTCTTCCCCGGACAGCAGTGGAGGCTGGAGCGTTGAATTAATTCAAGGCTGAGTTTGACGGGTTATTGAGAGACAAGAGAGTCTAGGCTTATGAGAGGAGGAGGGTGCAGAAGGAGCTGAGACCACAACCATGATCAGCCATGATCAAGTTGAATGCTTGAATGGGCTTGAAGGGCTGAATGGCCTACTCCTGCTCCGAAGACCTATGTCCCTAAAACTGCCCATGGCCGCCTCCGGAAGAACATTCTTTCACCAGTTAAACACCAGTCACCAACAGCTGGAGCAGCAAATTAAAAACGGATTAAAAACACCAACCACCAATTGGAAGTTTTATTCATATGATTAAAAAAATAATATTGAATTCCAACACCGGCAATACAATACACAGAGATAAAGGTAAATCACATTCCACCGTCCAATATTCTCAGTGTAAAATGGGGAGGTTTTCAAAGGTTAGAAAACTATTGAGGTCGTTTGGTGAGCTCCACATTTTCACTGAGCGCTGAGTGTAGGCTACTTGGGTAGAATTGCAATGGAAAGAAACTGGGACTGAAATGAGAGGCACTGGGTGACAGTGTGAGGGAGCTGGATTCACATCAGTAGAGATACAGTCAGTAACACAGGGTGCTGGGGGAGAGGGGTTACTGAGTGACAGTGTGAGGGACCTGGATTAACATTGGTAGAGATACAGTCAGTAACACAGTGCGCTGGGGGAGAGGGGTTACTGAGTGACAGTGTGAGGGAGCTGGATTAACATCAGTAGAGATACAGTCAGTAACGCAGGGTGCTGGGGGCAAGGGGTTACTGAGTGACAGTGTGAGGGAGCTGGATTAATATCAGTAGAGATACAGTCAGTAACACAGGGTGCTGGGGGAGAGGGGTTACTGAGTGACAGTGTGAGGGAGCTGGATTAATATCAGTAGAGATACAGTCAGTAACACAGGGTGCTGGGGGAATGGGATTACTGAGTGACAGTGCGAGGGAGCTGGATTAACATCAGTAGAGATACAGTCAGTAACACAGGGTGCTGGGGGAGAGGGGTTACTGAGTGACAGTGTGAGGGAGCTGGATTCACATCAGTAGAGATACAGTCAGTAACACTGTGCGCTGGGGCGAGGGGTTACTGAGTGACAGTGTGAGGGAGCGGGATGAACATCAGTAGAGATACAGTCAGTAACACAGGTTGCTGGGGGAGAGGGGTTACTGAGTGACAGTGTGAGGGAGCTGGATTAACATCAGTAGAGATACAGTCAGTAACACAGGGCGCTGGGGGAGAGGGGTTACTGAGTGACAGTGTGAGGGAGCTGGATGAACATCAGTCGAGATACAGTCAGTAACACAGGGTGCTGGGGGAGAGGGGTTACTGAGTGACAGTTTGAGGGAGCTGGATGAACATCAGTAGAGATACAGTCAGTAACACAGGGTGCTGGGGGAGAGGGGTTACTGAGTGACAATGAGAGGGAGCGGGATTAACATCAGTAGAGATACAGTCAGTAACACAGGGTGCTGGGAGAGAGGGGTTACTGAGTGTCAGTGTGAGGGAACTGGATTCACATCAGCAGAGATACAGTCAGTAACACAGGGCGCTGGGGGAGAGGGGTTACTGAGTGACATTGTGAGGGAGCTGGATTAACAACAGTAGAGATACAGTCAGTAACACAGGGTGCTGGGGGAGAGGGGTTACTGAGTGACAATGTGAAGGAGCTGCAGTAACATCAGTGGAGATACAGTCAGTAACACAGGGTGCAGGGGGAGAGGGGTTACTGAGTGACAGTGTGAGGGAGCTGGATTCACATCAGTAGAGATACAGTCAGTAACACCTTAGGCTGGAAATTTTCCAATCTTTGCGGAGCCGGTGATCAATAAAACATTCGCCGAAGCAGAGTTAGGAATTTTGGCTGAAGACATTCTCAGAGTCCAGCGCAAAGTCAGAATGGAATTGTGGCTGCTAGGCTGGGCCCCACGCCTGCAAGAGCCTGACCCAGTGCCCCTCTCAGACCCCCATCATAGCTAGGGGAACCCCTTGGCCATCATCTCTCTGCCTCTGCGTCTGACCCTATGTCACGGGGCTGAATGGTCGGACTGTGACTCACTGGCCCCAGCCAAGGGCAGCGAGCCAGCCTTATTATCCATCCATGTAGGTGAAGTTCTGTAAGAACAATTTTAATAAACTCATCGCATGTTATTAAAAAAAATACGCACTCTCCCTTTCTCTCTTAGCTCTAAATGTTGCACAGCTGGGTTGACAGGCTACGTAGGGTTTATATCTCTGCCAACGATCATGTCTCTTGCACAGCCTCTGGAACAAGATATTCCTAAATCCTATCAGGTGGAGCTCAGGAACCATATGGAAAGCGACCCAGGCAATGACCAGCCACGAGGCAACTGCGGGGGCTGGAGCGACGGGCCCAGGAGGGGTTTGCGTACCTGTCCCCCGGTGACTCGGGTTGGACAAGCAGTGGATGAGGGACCCGCTCGCCAGCCTTCTCTGAGGTGCTCGGAGCGGCTGCAGGCTTCAGTCTCCTTTATCGGAAGTCGGCCGGGAAAGAGCCGCCTCACGCTTTGGCGAGCTCAGCCAGGCCGAGGGAAAACGCAGAGGCTGTAGGAGATAGGAGCGGGAGTAGGCCCCTCGGCCCCTCGAGCCCTGCTCCGCCATCCAAATCGGCCCATGGCTGATCCGCTAACTCAACGCCGTGCTCCCGCTCTCCCCCCATAGCCCCTGGAGTCTGGAAGTCCACCTCTTTCCTTCTTAATGACATTCAGTGACTTGGCCTCCACGTCCCTCTGTGGTCGAGAGTTCCAGAGGTTTACCCTCCCCAGAGCCAGGAGCTGCAGAGGTAGAAACCACTACAACGGTCAGCTTGAGCCACCTGTTTGTCCGATCTGGGGCCCGTAACCCGTCCCACCTGCTACTGGCTGTGTGCTTTTCTGGCCTACTTAGCTTACGCGTTATATCCAAACTGTTGGCTTGGAGTAAACTGTTTCCAAATCTCCTATAACTTTGACCCGATTTTTTTTTTTTGGGGGGGTGGGGGTGGGGGTGAATCTATTACGCCCGGGCCAAATCTCACAGGCTTCACCAACCCGCGTATCCTTCCGCTATGAAGGCGGAGCTGGAAGGTGGGGGTTCGAGAGGCAGACGGACACTTGGGTTTCCAAAAAGGCATTTGATAAGGCGTCGTAGAACGAAGCTGACCACCAGCTCCTCAAGGGGCAATTAGGGATGGGCAATAAACGCTGGGCCCAGCCAGCCACAGCCCACATCCCGCGAATGAGCTTAAAAATAAAAAAATAGAAAAGTTGTGGCGCAGAAAGAGGCCATTCTGCCCATCACGTCTGTGCTGGCCAGACAGAGGGAACAAAGAAATTAGCCGCTCATTTTTAATCCCACTTTCCTGCTCTGTAGCCTTGTAGGTTACAGCGCTTCAGGTGCAGGTCCAGGTACCTGTTAAATGAGTTGAGCATTTCAGCCTCAACTACCAATTCAGGCAGTGAATTCCTGACACCCACCTCGTTCCCACCGCTCGTCCTTCTACCAATCACCTTAAATCTACGCCCCATGGTAATTGACCCACCCCCCTCAGCTAGGGGAAGCAAGTCTTTATCCTCTACCCTATCTAGGCCCCTCATAGTTTTGTACACCTCAGTTAGCCTCCTCCGTTCTAAGGGAAACAACACCAGCCCATTCAATCTTAATTGATAGCTGCAATTTTCCAAGGCCCTGGCAATATTCTTGTAAATCTCCTCTGTACTCTCTCCAGGGCAACTATTGGATTGGAAAGTGGAATTGAGGCAGAGGTGCAGCCATGCTCTTATCAAATGGTGGAGCAATGAGACCAGGATTAGCCAATAACCTCCGACTAAAGAAGCCTCTAGGGAACAGTGATCATAACATGGTACTCGGATTTCCACGAGGCATTCGGTAAGGTACCACATCTCAGGGTGCTAGACAGGGAGGGGGAGTTGGGCCAAATGGCCTCTTCCTGTGCTCTAAATGTTTGGTATTATCCTTGAGTGGTCAGTCCATGGTCATCCCCTGTACCGAGGGCAGGTACGCCAACTGTCAATGACGTCCCCTCCTGTTGAGATGTGGGCCGAGTTGAATTCAAGTCAGGTACCTTCGCTCTTGAAGCCTCGTGATTTCAGTAACTGGGCCCACCACAGTCTAAGCAGTTACAGTTGGGACATCGGAGTGATGGTCTGTTCCTGCACCGGGTCCTGCCGTCAACCACATGACCAGGACGGACATGTCCTTTGACCCGCCTCGAGCCGAGAGTGGGCGAGGGTCCAGAGCGGCTGAGGGACTTCCAGTCGGAGAGGGAGAGCGAGAGGCAGAGAGCGAGCTGGGCACGGAGACCGGGTTAGAGAGAGAGAGAGAGAGGGAGAGCCGAGGATGGGAAGGCGGGGTGTAGACAGAATCCCAGGTACAACATGAGGTGGAACTGGAGGCTGAGAGGGATGCAGAACCCGTTGATAGACCTTGTCACAGAGTTGATCCGGGGAGGGGGGGGGAGCGAGGCGGTGGGGGGGGGGGGGGGGGGGCGCAAGCGGGGGCCCACTAGGCCATGGGCCTCGTCTTCTCAGCCGGGGTCACGGGAGGGGAGGGGGGGGGGGGCTCAAGGTTAAATCAGCATTCTTCAAACGTCCCGTCCGGAAATCCTCAGCCTGCTTCGTGGATCGCCTTGGCCACCTTGACGAAGAAAAGAAAAGCCGGATTTACTCGGTGCCTTTCGCTACCTCGGGATATCCCAAAGGGTCACCAAAAAAAGCCAATCGAACGCTTTCTCAGTGTCCTCGCTATTGTCAGAGGCACAACGGCCAAATAGCGCACAGCAAGATCCCAACAGCAATGACATGAGCGACTGCACCATCCAGTGTTTTTAAAGAAGTCAGCCGAGGGATTAACCTTGGGGTCCAGGAGTTCAGGGCGGGCACCCCATGGGCTCCTCTCCCCACAGCAGATTCTTACATCCAGCTGAAAGGGCAGGCGGGAACGTCGAGTTAGGCTCTCATTACAAAGGCAGAGACGGAGAGACAGTTCGACGCTCCAACAGTGCAGCACTCCCTCAGCGTGGACCCTCCAACAGCGCAGCACTCCCTCAGTACTGACCCTCTGACAATGCAGCCCTCCCTCAGCGCTGACAGTCTGACAGTGCAGCACTCCCTCAGTACTGACCCTCCGACAGTGCAGCACTCCCTCAGTACTAACCCTCTGACAGTGCAGCACTCCCTCAGTACTGACCCTCTGACAGTGCAACACTCCCTCAGTACTGACCCTCCAACAGCGCAGCACTCCCTCAGGACTGACCCTCCAACAGTGCAGCACTCCCTCAGTACTGACCCTCCAACAGCGCAGCACTCCCTCAGTACTGACCCTCTGACAGTGCAGCAGTCCTTCAGTACTGTCCCTCCGACAGTGCAGCGCTCCCTCAGTACTGACCCGCCAACAGTGCAGCATCCCTCAGTACTGACCCCCCGACAGTGCAGCATCCCTCAGTACTGACCCCCCGACAGTCCAGCACTTCCCTCAGTACTGACTCCCCGACAGTGCAGCACTTCCCTCAGTACTGACCCTCCAACAATGTAGCCCTCCCTCAGTACTGACTATCCGACAGTGCAGCACTCCCTCAGTACTGACTCTCTGACGGTGCAGCTCTCCCTCAGTACTGACCCTCTGACAGTGCAGCACTCCCTCAGTACTGACCCTCCGACAGTGCAGCGCTCCCTCAGTACTGACTCTCCAACTGTGCAGCATTCCCTCAGTACTGACCCTCTGACAGTGCAGCACTCCCTCAGTACTGACTCTCCAACTGTGCAGCATTCCCTCAGTACTGACCCTCTGACAGTGCAGAGCTCCCTCAGTACTGACTCTCCAACTGTGCAGCATTCCCTCAGTACTGACCCTTTGACAATGCAGCACTCCCTCAGTACTGACCCTCTGACAATGCAGAACTCCCTCAGTACTGACCCTTTGACAATGCAGCGCTCCCTCAGTACTAACCCTCTGACAATGCAGTATTCCCTCAGTACTAACTCTTTGACAATGCAGCACGCCCTCAATACTGACCCTCTGACAGTGCAGCACTCCCTGATTACTGACTCTCTGACAGTGCAGTGTGTGATCTCTGCTGCTTTAATACTGAATGGAGTCGAATGAATTGAATAATTGTTTCAAAGGACTGACATAGGCGCAAGTGTCTGAACAGCATCCTGCTGTGCTGTATCATCAGCGGCTGACAGAATTGGCTATGTTCTGGTACTCATTCCCCATAGAGCAGTATCTGCAATCCAATACTCTTACCTCAAGAATGCTCAACTGGGGAAGTAAGCCTCTATATCATCATAGTCACTCTCTGTAGACTCGTCCACAGGATCGTTGACCACTGCACAGGCTATTGGAGAAGGTATTACTGAAATACATGGATAAAAATCATAAGGAGGAATGTGTAACCAAGTACCTCAGCAAGAACTTAGACATGTTAGGCACATCGCCCCCTAACCTTTCAGAGATGGAGGCTGGGAATCCTGCAGCGAGTAACTCACCTACTGCCTCCCCAAAGCCTGTCCACCATCTACAAGGCACAAGTCAGGAGTGTGATGGATACTCCCCACTTGCCTGGATGAGTGCAGCTCCCACAACACTCAAGAAGCTCGACACCATCCAGGACAAAGCAGCCCCGCTTGATTGGCTCCCCATCCACAAACATTCACTCCCTCCACCACCGACACACAGTAGCAGCAGCGTGTGTACCATCTACAAGATGCACTGCAGGAATTCACCAAGGCTCCTTCGACAGCACCTTCCAAACCCACGACCTCTACCTTCTAGAAGGACAAGGGCAGCAGACACATGGGGAACACCAACACCTGGAAGTTCCCCTCCAAGTCACTCACTATCCTGACTTGGAAATATATCGGCTATTCCTCACTGTCACTGGGTCAAAACCCTGGAACTCCCTCCCTAACAGCACAGTGGGTGCACCTACACCACAGGGACTGCAGCGGTTCAAGAAGGCAGCTCACCCACCACCTTCTCAAGGGGGCAATTAGGGATGGGCAACAAATGCTGGGCCCGGCCAGCGACAGCCCACATCCCGTGAATGAATAAAAAAAAGATACAAGTTGACTGAGCCTCATAAGTTATCCTGACCACTTGCAATATTAAACACAGAGCAGATATTATAATCTTACTAAATGTTTGACAGTAGGCTGAGCTCCCAACCATATACCCACACCATCACTTTGATATCCACTTGGTTAATCTCACCTTTGTTAATCTCAGCTCTCTGACTGCAGAAACCCTTCCCTTTGTTCCCCCGACACTTGACTGTTCTGATGCACCTGGCTGCTCTCCCACCTTAAAATTGAGCTTGCCACAGCTCCTGCTGCCAGTATTGTAACTTGAAGTAAAACCCCCTGGCCTATCTCTCCGGCGCTTGCAGACCGTCAGTGGCTCCCATTTAAAATAATGGTCTTAATTTCAAGATTCTCATCCTTGTTTCCAATTCTCTCCATGCTCCTTCCAATCCTTGTAAGCACCTCTACTCCCTACAATCCTCCCTATCTCTGTAATCTCCTCCAGCCCCTACAACCCTCCCTATCTCTGTAACCTCCTCCAGCCCCTACAACCCTCCCTATTTCTGTAACCTCCTCCAGCCCCTACAACCCTCCCTATTTCTGTAACCTCCTCCAGCCCCTACAACCCTCCCTATCTCTGTAACCTCCTCCAGCCCCTACAGCCCTCCCTATCCATGTAACCTCCTCCAGCCCCTACAAACCACCCTATCTCTGTAACCTCCTCCAGCCCCTACAACCCTCCCTATCTCTGTAACCTCCTCCAGCCCTCACAAACCTCCCTATCTCCGTAACCTCCTCCAGTCGCTAAAACCCTCCTTATTTCTGTAACCTCCTCAGATCCTACAATCCTCCCATCTCTGTAACCTGCTCCAGCCTCTACAACTCTCCCTATCTCTGTAACCTCCTCCAGCCCCTACACCCCTCCCTGTCTCTGTAACCTCCTCCAGCCCTTACAACACTCCATATCTCAGTAACCTTCTCCAGCCCCTGCTACCCGCTCTATCTCTGTAACCTCCTCCAGTCCCTATAATGTTCCCTCGCTCTGCAACCTCCTCCAGCCCGTACAACCCTCCCTATCTCTGCAACCTCCTCCAGCCCCTACAACCCTCCCTATCTCTGCAACCTCCTCCAGCCCCTACAACCCTCCCTATCTCTGCAACCTCCTCCAGCCCCTACAACCCTCCCTATCTCTGCAACCTCCTCCAGCCCCTACAACCCTCCCTATCTCTGCAACCTCCTCCAGCCCCTACAACCCTCCCTATCTCTGCAACCTCCTCCAGCCCCTACAACCCTCCCTATCTCTGTACCCTCCTCCAGCCCCTACAACCCTCCCTATCTCTGCAACCTCCTCCAGCCCCTACAACCTTTGGATACCTCTATGCTCCTCGAATCCTGGTCTCTTGAGCAGTCCCAATTTTAGCCGCTTCACCATTGCTGGTAATGCCTGCACTCAGCTCTGGAACTGACTTCGCAAAGCTCTCCACTTCTCTCTTTTCTCTCTGCCATTTTAAGACACCCCTTGAAAACTATGACCAAGGCTTGGCATCTTCCGCAGTATTTCATCATCTGTCTTGGTGGCCAAGATTGCTTTACAAACGATCCCGTGAAGTCCCCGGGGGTTTTAGTTACGTTCAAGATCCGATACAAGTACAGGCTGTCCCTGTTTCCTTATATTCTTTCATGGGGATGTGTGGGTATCGCTGGAAAGGTCAGCATTTGTTGCCCATTCCCAATTGCCTCTGAAAGGAGCAGCTGGCTCGGCCTGGAGTTCCATGTAGGCCAGGCTGGGGAAGGGGGGCAGATTTTCTTCCCTAAAGGGTGGGGGGGGTTGCGGTTTAGTGAACCAGTTGGGGTTTCCATGACAATCGATGAGGGTTGCCGTCGTCACCATGACTGTAGACGAGCTTTTCAATTAGTCGAATTTAAATTGCACAAGACCCCGATGGTGGGGTTTGAACCCAGATACGCAGGGACCCAGATCATTAGGCTGGGCCTCTGCGTCACTAAGTCCAGAGACGTTACCAATGCCATACCCTACCTCCCCCACCTCCCCACTGCTGATAGAACCATAGAAAATTACAGCACAGAAGGAGGCCATTCACCCCATCTTGTCCATGCCAGCCCGAGGACACCCAAGTGCCCTTTCTAATCCCACCTTCCTGCACCCGGCCCATAGCCCTGCAGCTTACAGCACTTCAGGTGCAGATCCAGGTACTTTTTAAAAGAGTTTAGAGTTTCTGCCTCTACCACCAACTTGGGCAGCGAATTCCAGACACCCACTACACTCTGCGTAAAAAGATTCTTCCTCATGTCCCTCCTACACCTTCTGCCACTTATCTTGAATCTATGTCCCCTGGTTCTAGAATTCTGCACCAAGGGAAACAATTTTATCCTGTCCACTCGATCTATTCCCCTCATCATTTTGTTCACCTCAATCAAGTCACCTCTCAGCCTTCTTTGTTCTAAGGAAAATAACCCCAACCTATCCAATCTCTCCTCGTAGCTACACTTTTCTAACTCTGGCAACATTCTTGTAAACCTCCTCTGCACTCTCTCCAGAGCTATCACATCCGTCCTGTAATGTGGTGACCAGAACTGCACACAGTACTCCAGTTAAATGATGATGTTATAATATGAACAGTGCAGTGCCACACGTTTGTAAATGGGGAAAGATTGTTGCGCTGTGTTAAGGGTGACCACCCTGGCCAGTCCAGTGTCCCATCTCCGTACCTGCTATCGCCGCCTGTGTTACATTCTCATTGTCGCCCTCCACATTCTCATACTCCTCTGCGGGCAGGGTACTGGTTGAGCTCTGTAATTCATTCTGTTGGGGTATCACTGAAAAAATAAAACATTGTTAGAATCAGCAGTGAGGCCCATGGCAAGATTCAAGTTAAATTCCCAGCTCTCAGCGCCCTGTGTTACTGACTGTATCTCTACTGATGTTAATCCAGCTCCCTCACACTGTCACTCAGTAACCCCTCTCCCCCAGCGCCCTGTGTTACTGACTGTATCTCTACTGATGTTAATCCAGCTCCCTCACACTGTCACTCAGTAACCCCTCTCCCCCAGCACCCTGTGTTACTGACTGTATCTCTACTGATGTTAATCCAGCTCCCTCACACTGTCACTCAGTAACCCCTCTCCCCCAGCACCCTGTGTTACTGACTGTATCTCTACTGATGTTAATCCAGCTCCTTCACACTGTCACTCAGTAACCCCTCTCCCCCAGCACCCTGTGTTACTGACTGTATCTCTACTGATGTTAATCCAGCTCCCTCACACTGTCACTCAGTAACCCCTCTCCCCCAGCGCCCTGTGTTACTGACTGTATCTCTACTGATGTTAATCCAGCTCCTTCACACTGTCACTCAGTAACCCCTCTCCCCCAGCACCCTGAGTTACTGACTGTATCTTTACTGATATGAATCCATCTCCCTCACACTGTCACCCAGCAACCTCTCTCCCCCAAAACCTTGTGTTACTCACTGTAACTCTAATGATGTGAATCCAGCTCCCTCACACTGTCACTCAGTAACCCCTCTCCCCCAGCACCCTGTGTTACTGACTGTATCTCTACTGATGTGAATCCAGCTCCCTCTCACTGAATCTCAATAACCCCTCTCCACAAGCACCCTGTGTTACTGACTTTATCTCTACTGATTTGAGTCCAGCTCCCTCACACTGTCATTCAGTAACCGCTCTCCCCTAGCGCCCTGTGTTACTGACTGTATCTCTACTGATGTTAATCCAGTTCCCTCACACTGTCACTCAGTAACCCCTCTCCCCCAGCACCCTGTGTTACTGACTGTATCCCTACTGATGTTAATCCAGCTCCTTCACACTGTCACTCAGTAACCCCTCTCCCCCAGCACTCTGTGTTACTGACTGTATCTCTACTGATGTTAATCCAGCTCCCTCACACTGTCACTCAGTAACCCCTCTCCCCAGCACCCTGTGTTACTGACTGTATCTCTACTGATGTTAATCCAGCTCCCTTACACTGACACTCAGTATCCCCTCTCCCCCAGCACCCTGTGTTACTGACTGTATCTCTACTGATGTTCATCCAGCTCCCTCACACTGTCACTCAGTAACCCCTCTCCCCAGCACCCTGTGTTACTGACTGTATCTCTACTGATGTTAATCCAGCTCCCTCACACTGTCACTCAGTAACCCCTCTCTCCCCAGCACCCTGTGTTACTGACTGTATCTCTACTGATGTTAATCCAGCTCCCTCACACTGTCACTCAGTAACCCCTCTCTCCCCAGCACCCTGTGTTACTGACTGTATCGCCACTGATGTTAATCCAGGTCCCTCACACTGTCACCCAGTAACCCCTCTTGCCCTGCGCCCTGTCTCTGTATCTCTAATGCCTTCAGTCCAGCTCTCTTTCACTGCCCCTGTGGCTGTGGCTCTCTGCGTACATTCCCCTTCCTGTTGGCGTGCCTCCCTCCACCCTGTCCTTACCCAGCAGGCCTGGCTGTGTCTGTATTTCGTTCCGGAGGTCGCTGGTATTCTCGTACCACTCACAGGATGACGTGCTGGAGGTGTCGTCTGGCCTCCTGTACGATGGCTGTTGCTTCCTGACTGGAAAAGAAAAGGGAGCAGACTGTTTTGAGTAGAGACACCAGAGCGGGGACACGCGAGATATCCCACGAAGCAGCTTGGGTGATTGTCGAGCCTCTGCCGCTCTCCTCGATCGTCCCCTCTGTCTCTGAGCACAACCGGGCCCTGTCACCAACCACTCGATGCCGGAGTCCCTCCACTCATCTGAACAGGCCACATAAAGATTGCTTTGCTATTGCCAGCGCGTATTTACGCCGTAAGCTTGGTCAAAGAAGTAGAGCGGCGTGGGGAGGGTCATTGAGTATCTTTAAGCCAGTTGTAGATAGATCCTTGATGGACAAGGGGAGGTGAAATGTTATCCGGGGGGGGGGGGGGGTTAGGCAGGAATGCGGAGTTGAGGCCACAGTCGAAGCAGGCTAGAGGGGCCGAGTGGCCTTACTCCTGCTCCATGTTCGTGTGTTTGTCTGTACGTATGTCCGTTTTCAGGAATGACGCAGAGAAGGGGAGAATGGTGGAGATGCTGAGAGAGTGAATTCCAGGGAGAGGCCTAGCTTGTGAAATCAGGGCCCAGGCAGCCTGAAAGCAAAAGCGTCTATTGTTGAGTGAGCAATATCGGAGGATAGGCCCAAGCTTAAGAATTAGATCATGGAGATCTGGGGTGTTGGAGGGGCTGGAGGAGGTTACAGAGATAGGGAGTGTTGTAGCGGCTGGAGGAGGTTACAGAGATAGGGAGGGTTGTAGCGGCTGGAGGATGTTACAGAGATAGGGAGGGTTGTAGCGGCTGGAGGAGGTTACAGACATAGAGAGGGTGGTAGGGGCTGGAAGAGGTTACAGAGATAGGGAGGGTTGTAGGGGCTGGATGAGGTTACAGAGATAGGGAGGGTTGTAGGGGCTGAAGGAGGTCACAGTGTTAGGGAGGGTTGTAAGGGCTGGAGGAGTTTACAGAGATAGGGAGGATTGTAGGTGCTGGAGGAGGTGACAGGGATAGGTAGGGTTGTAGGTTCTCGAGGATGTCACAGTGATAGAGAGGAGTGTTGGGGCTGGAGGAAGTTACAGAGATAGGGAGGGTTGTAGGGGCTGGAGGAGGTTACAGAGATAGGGAGGGGTTGTAGGGGCTGGAGGAGGTTACAGAGATAGGGAGGGTTGTAGGGGCTGGAGGAAGTTACAGAGATAGGGAGGGTTGTAGGGGCTGTAGGAGGTTACAGAGAAAGGGAGTGTTGTAGGAGCTGGAGAAGGTGATATGGATAGGGAGGGTTGTAGGCTCTGGAGGATGTCACAGAGATAGAGAGGGGTGTTGGGGCTGGAGGAGGTTACAGAGATAGAGAGGGGTGTTGGGGCTGGAGGAGGTTACAGAGATAGGGAGGGTTGAAGGGGCTGTAGGAGGTTACAGAGATAGAGAGGGGTGTTGGGGCTGGAGGAGGTTACAGAGATAGGGAGGGTTGTAGGGGCTGGAGGAGGTTACAGAGATAGGGAGGGTTGTAGGGGCTGGAGGAGGTTACAGAGATAGGAAGGGTTGTAGGGGCTGGAGGAGTTTACAGAGATAGGGAGGGTTGTAGGGGCTGGAGGAGGTTACAGAGATAGGGAGGGTTGTAGGGGCTGGAGGAGGTTACAGAGATAGGGAGGGTTGTAGTGGCTGGAGGGGGTTACAGAGATAGGGAGGGTTGTAGGGGCTGGAGGAGTTTACAGAGATAGGGAGGGTTGTAGGGGCTGGAGGAGGTTACAGAGATAGGGAGGGTTGTAGGGGCTGGAGGAGGTTACAGAGATAGGAAGGGTTGTAGGGGCTGGAGGAGTTTACAGAGATAGGGAGGGTTGTAGGGGCTGGAGGAGGTTACAGAGATAGGGAAGGTTGTAGGGGCTGGAGGAGGTTACAGAGATAGGGAGGGTTGTAGTGGCTGGAGGGGGTTACAGAGATAGGGAGGGTTGTAGGGGCTGGAGGAGTTTACAGAGATAGGGAGGGTTGTAGTGGCTGGAGGGGGTTACAGAGATAGGGAGGGTTGTAGGGGCTCGAGGAGGTTACAGAGATAGGGAGGGTTGTAGTGGCTGGAGGAGATTACAGAGATAGGGAGGGTTGTAGGGGCTGGAGGAGGTTACAGAGATAGGGAGGGTTGTAGGGACTGGAGGATGTTACAGAGATAGGGAGGGTTGTAGGGGCTGGAGGAGGTTACAGAGATAGGGAGGGTTGTAGGGGCTGGAGGAGTTTACAGAGATAGGGAGGGTTGTAGGGGCTGGAGGAGTTTACAGAGATAGGGAGGGTTGTAGAGGCTGGAGGAGGTTACAGAGATAGGGAGGGTTGTAGAGGCTGGAGGAGGTTACAGAAATAGGGAGGGTTGTAGGGACTAGAGGAGATTACTGAAATCTTGGAGAGTTGTCGGGGCTGGTAGTGGTTACTGTTATACAGATGGTTTTCCAGGCAACTCTTCTTGGTGGAAATATTGAACTTCATTTATAAGATAGCAGCTACACTTGTGCACCAACTTCTAGAACTAAAGAAAAACTCCCTCCTTGAGTTTCCCCACGCTGCTAACTCATTGGTTTGCACAGATCATGTGATCTTCCAGCACAGCATTCTTCTTCAAGCTACCGTCCTACATTGATCAAAACTATAATTACTACCTTCCTCTCCCTTTAACTTTTCTTTACATTTTGTATTTACAAGGATATTTATCTCATGACATTGCAACATTTACACAGAGATAGGGAGGGTAGTAGGGGCTGGAGGAGGTTACAGAGATAGGGAGGGTTGTAGGGGCTGGAGGAGGTTACAGAGAAAGGGAGTGTTCTAGGAGCTGGAGGAGGTGACAGGGATAGGGAGGGTTGTAGGCTCTGGAGGATATCATAGAGATAGAGAGGGGTGTTCGGGCTGGAGGAGGTTACAGAGATAGGGAGGGTTGTAGGGGCTGGAGGAGGTTACAGAGATAGGGAGGGTTGTAGGGGTTGGAGGAGGTTACAGAGATAGGGAGTGTTGTAAGGGCTGGAGGAGGTTACAGAAATAGGGAGAATAGGGAGTGTTGTAGGGGGTGGAGGAGGTTACAGAGATAGGGAGGGTTGTAGGTGCTGGAGCAGTTTACAGAGATAGGGAGGGGTGTAGGGTTTGGAAGATGTTACAGAGATAGGGAAGGTTGTAGGGGCTGGAGGAGGTCACAGAGATAGGAAGGGTTGTAGGGGCTGGAGGAGGTTACAGAGATAGGGAGGGGTGTAGGGGCTGGAGGAGGGTACAGAGATAGGGAGAGTTGTAGGCGCTGGAAGGTGTTACAGAAATAGGGAGGGTTGTAGGGGCTGGAGGAGGTTACAGAGATAGGGAGTGTTGTAGGGGCTGGAGGTGGTTACAGAGATAGGGAGGGTTGTAGGGACTGGAGGAGGTTACAGAGATCGGGAGGATTGTAGGGGTTGGAAGGTGTTACAGAGATAGGGAGGTTTGTAGGGGCTGGAGGAGGTTACAGGGATAGGGAGGGTTGTAGGGGCTGGAGGAGGTTACAGGGATAGGGAGGGTTGTAGGGGCTGGAGGTGGTTACAGTGATAGGGAGGGTTGTAGGGGCTGGAGGAGGTTACAGTGATAGGGAGGGTTGTAGGGGCTGGAGGAGGTTACAGTGATAGGGAGGGTTGTAGGGACTGGAGGAGGTTACACTGATAGGGAGGGTTGTAGGGGCTGGAGGAGGTTACACTGATAGGGAGGGTTGTAGGGGCTGGAGGAGGTTACACTGATAGGGAGGGTTGTAGGGGCTGGAGGAGGTTACAGAGACGGGGAGGGTTGTCGGGGCTGGAGGAGGTTACACTGATAGGGAGGGTTGTAGGGGCTGGAGGAGGTTACAGAGATAGGGAGGGGTGTAGGGGCTGGAGGAGGTTACAGAGATAGGGAGGGGTGTAGGGGCTGGAGGAGGTTACAGAGATAGGGAGGGATGTAGGGTCTGGATGAGCTCAGAGACGGTGAGACTATTGAGGAATCTGAAAGCCAGAATGAGAAGGTATTATTTGAACCATTGTCAGACCTGGGAGACAAAATGTGTCTCAGGAAGCCCAGGGTCAATGGTGGGAAAACAGACCTGAGGAGGTAGAAGTGGTTGTTAGCAGAAGGACTGAGCAGCATTGGGGATGATATAAAGCACGAGTCAGTTGACATGTGTGAGGAACCTTGAGACTTTTGGAAAAGTTCCTTTGAGACACGTTACATCAGACGAAGTGAGGGGACTCACGTTGAGATTTGGGCTTCGACAACCTCCGCCCTGCACTGGAGATTGCAGCCCTGGCTCCTTCCTCTTCGGAAGAGCTACCAATGTGCTTTGACCTCCTGTTGACCAGGTCCGACCTTTGACCTACAATGAAAATAACATGGCGGTGAGGCTGGGTTTTCGGAGGCCAGAGGCAGGTGGTCAAGGGCAGGTGAAAGAGGAGGTGAGGTCAGCACCACCATCCCGCAGAGTCACATAGAACCCAGGACACACAAACAGGTCATTCGGCCCGTCGCTCGCCTCCCACAGTTTTCTGATGAAGGTCAACACGAGAACCTGTACTAACTCATAGCAAGACCCCTTCACCCAGCTACCATCACCAACGGTCCCGCTTGTCTTAACTTTAAAATTCTCATCCTCATCTTCAAACCCCACCATGGCCTGTTCCCCTCACCACCACCTCCATCTCTGTAACCCCCTCCAGTTCTGACAACCCTCCCTATCTCTGTAACCCCCTCCAGTTCTGACAACCCTCCCTATCTATGTAACCTCCCCTAGCCACTACAACTCTCCCTATTTCTGTAACCCCCTCCAGTTCTGACAACCCTCCCTATCTCTGTAACCTCCTCCAGCCCCAACAACCCTCCCTATCTCTGTAACCTCCTCCAGCCCTACAGTTCTCCCTATCTCTGTAACCTCCTCCAGCCCCTACAACCCTCACTATCACTGTAACCTCCTCCAGCCACTATAACCCTCCCTATCTCTGTAACCTCCTCCAGCCCCTCCAACTCTCCCTATCTCTGTAACCTCCTCCATCCCTACAACCCTCCCTATCTCTGTCAGTTCCTCCAGCCCCTACAACCCTCCCTATCTCTGTCAGTTCCTCCAGCCCCTACAACCCTCCCTTTCTCTGTAACCTCCTCCAGCCCCTACAACCCTCCCTATCTCTGTAACCTCCTCCAGCCCCTACAACTCTCCCTATCTCTGTAACATCCTCCAGCCCCTACAACCCTCCCTATCTCTGTAACCTCCTCCAGCCCCTACAACCCTCCCTATCTCTGTAACCTCCTCCAGCCCTTACAACCCTCCCTATCTCTGTAACATCCTCCAGCCCCTACACCCCTCCCTATCTCTGTAACCTCCTCCAGCCACTATAACCCTCCCTATTTCTGTAACCTCCTCCAGCCCCTACAACTCTCCCTATCTCTGTAACCTCCTCCATCCCTACAACCCTCCCTATCTCTGTCAGTTCCTCCAGCCCCTACAACCCTCCCTATCTCTGTAACCTCCTCCAGCCCCTACATCCCTCCCTATCTCTGTAACCCCCTCCAGCCCCTACAACCCTCCCTATCTCTGTAACCTCCTCCAGCCCCTACATCCCTCCCTATCTCTGTAACCTCCTCCAGCCCCTACAACCCTCCCTATCTCTGTAACCTCCTCCAGCCCCTACAACTCTCCCTACCTCTGTAACCTCCTCCAGCCCCTACAACCCTCCCTATCTCTGTAACCATCTCCAGCCCCTACAACCCTCCCTATCTCTGTCAGTTCCTCCTGCCTCTATAACCCTCCTTGTGCATGTTTTCCTGACCTTTTCCCCCCTCCTTTGCCCCTTTTGATTGACCGACCTTTGTATCCTTTCTCTTTTAGTTAGAGCTTTGCAGGCTCCTCTGTCCATATGTTTCTGACCTTTGCCATCACCGCCCATTCTTTACCTGATCTTCATTTCCGCCTATCCCCCCGACCTTTATTGCATGACCTTTGAATTCTCCTCTCATCTGGATGACCTTTTTAACTCTGACCTTCCAGCCTGGCCTATGTCAAGGCTTCCTGTTGAGTCCAACGTCAACTCAGCGCCTGGGTTCTTCCAGGCGTCGCTGAAGCTTACCTCTATCATTCGTTGTTATCCGAACCTCTGGTACTGTCATGGGCACGTTAGCCTGTGGATTCCTCCTTTCTGACTGATTCCGGACAGAACCTGTGTGTAATTGAGAGAAAGGCAGCAGGCGTGAAAGATCAAACTTTCTAAAACTTCTACAGCAACTTCCAGGCGTAGGATGTCCCACACCACTTCACTCTGAAAGGGAACTAAATGGTTGGGGCAGATTCCCTGATGGGGTATTTTGTACGTGGATTGTTGGAGAAGATCGTTCTTTGCTCTCTCTTGAGATGTGAGTGAGCAAGGTCAACGCTTCTTCAATCATTTCTTGGTGGTCTAGATCTTGGGGTATGGCTGAAAAACAGACTCGGTTAAAGCATTTCGACTCGCGCTCATCACGGCAGATTCGAAAGAATACCCAACCTCAAATGGAACAACAATTTGCACTGCATGTGAAGAGAGTGCCGATTCGTTTCCGACTCAACAAAAGCTTGGCGGGCCAGCCAGTCCCGGGTTCATTCCTCATGGCAATGCTTCAGCCAATCAGAGTCGGCCTGCCTGGTTTGTGTTTGAAGAAAGATTTGGCAGCTGACTGTTCCCTGGTACATTCTCCATGGTAACACCTCTGCCAACCAGAGTCCACTTGCCAACCAATCAGCACCCTCTTGACATGCAGTATAAATTTTTGCTCCCTTTGAGATTTTGCAGTCTTGCCAATATGTCGGAATGAGTGCAAGATGAAGAGCTTCCAGAGGTTGCCTCTTTTTTCAGCAAGGCTCAACATTTATTGCTCATCCTTCATTGACCCTTGAGAGGGTGGCAGTGAGCCGCCTTATTGGACCACAGCATTCTACCTGTTGCAGGTACTCTCAAGGTGCTTTAAGGGAAAGAGGTCCCAGATTTTGACCCAGCGACAGTGAAGGAACGGCCGATATATTTCCAAGTCAGGATGGTGAATGACTTGGAGGGGGACTTCCAGGTGGTGGCGTTCCCATGGATCTGCCACTCTTGATGGTAAATTTCTTGAGTTTGGACGGTGCTGTTGTTGGGGGCTTGATGAGTTCCTGCAGTGCATCTTGTAGATGGTACACACACTGCTGCTACTGTGTGTCGGTGGTGGAGGGAGTGAATGTTTGTGAATGTGGTGCCAATCAAGCGGGACTGCTTTGTCCTGGATGATGTCAAGCTTCTTGAGTGTCGTGGGAGCTGCACTCATCCAGGCAAGTGGGGAGTATCCATCACACTCCTGACTTGTGCCTTGTAGATGGTGGACAGGCTTTGGGGAGTCAGGAGGTGAGTTGCTCACTGCAGGATTCCCACCCTCTGACCTGCTCTTGTAGCCACAGTATTTACATGGCTGGTCCAGTTCAGTTTCTGGTCAATGGTAACCCCCAGGATGTTGATAGTGGGGGATTCAGTGATGGCAATGCCATTGCTTGTCGGAGGGAGATGGTTAGATTCTTTATTGCTGGAAATGGTCATTGCTTGGCAGTTGTGCGGCACAAATATTATTTGCCACTTGTCAACCCAAAGCCTGGATTCAGCCCAGGCGTTGCTGCATGTGGGCACGGACTGTTTCAGTATCTGAGGGGTGGGGAATGATATTGAACGCTCTGTAATTAGCCATTAAATGGTTGCGCCGTGTACATGCCAGAGCAGTAACATTGGAAGCCAAAGTAGGCCTTATGAAGCCTGCCTCATCATTCCACCAGATCACATTGACCTGTACCTCAATTCTCTTTCCCCACCTTTCACCTATACCCCTTAATACCCTTAACACCACCGCCCCCCAACACAAACAAAATCAACCTCAGTCTTGAAAGCTCAATTGACCCCCCCCACCCCCCGCCACCCCGTTTGAGGGAGAGGGTCCCAGGTTTCTACCACTCCTCCTGGGAAAGGGGTGTTTTCCGACTTCACCTCTGAATGGCCTCGAACCCCCAGCAGGAGGAGGTGGCTTTGTCTCAGTCTGCCCCGCCAAGCCCTTTCAGTGCTTCAAACACCTCTCAACCCTGCAAAGCTCGAGCCGAGTTCCTGCGTCGCGTCCTTGTCACCTGCTGGGCTCCCTCCACCAGCGTAAATGGTTTCTCTTGGCCTAATCGATCAACGCGTCTAATTTTCATGAGCACCCCTGTCCGATCGCCCGTCAGCCTTCTTGAGCCCAAGGGAAGGCAAGCCTGTCTATATAACCTACCTCCATGGCATGACCTCTGTTTAGTCACAGTCTGAGCACATGGAGTAGACCATTTAGGATTGAGATGAGGAGAAATTTCTTCACCCAGAGAGCGGTGAGCCTGAGGAATTCGCTACCACAGAAAGTAGTTGAGACCAAAACATTGTCTGTTTTCAAGAAGGAGTTAGATACAGCTCTTGGGGTGAAAGGGGTCAAAGGGTATGGGGAGAAAGCGGGAGCAGGCTATTGAGTTGGATGATCAGCCATGATCATAATGAATGGAGGAGCAGGCTCGAAGGGCCGAATGGCCTCCTCCTGCTCCTAGTTTCTATTAGGGATTTATTCTTTCATGGGATGTGGGCGTCGGCAGCGAGGCCTGTATTTGTTGCCCGTCCCTAATTGCTCCCGAGCTGACTGGTTTGCTCGGCCATTTCAGGGGGGGCAGTTAAGAGTCACCCGCATCGCTGTGGGTCTGGAGTCATGTGTAGGCCAGACCGGGTAAGGATGGCAGATTCCCTCATGTCCCTAAAGGGGATTAGTGAACCAGATGGGCTTTCCCAACAAAGGGACAATGGCTTCACAGTCACATTACCGAGGCTAGCTTTTTTTTAATTCCCTAATTCCAGATTTATTAATTGTATTTAAATTCCAAACGCTGCTGTGGTGAGATTTGAACCCTTGTCTAGCGCCACCCACCCACCCCCGCCCCCCCATCCTCCCCAGAGCATTGGCCTGGGCCATTGGATTACGAGCTGAGCCATGTTACCACTATGCCAACCTTCTCCCCCTTTAACTCCCGGTAAGATTCTGGTGAATTGGCGCTCCACCCCCTTCTCGGTCAATATTGAGGTGTGGCGTCCATCACCGAATCAAGGTTCTGGAGGAGTGAGGCCTCACCTCCCCCTGCTATCTGTTCCAAGCCTCCTTGAGCTGAGGGCCAACATTCCACTTGCCTTTTGCGGCATCTCAACTTGCCAGCCATGTAGTTGTGAACTTAAGGTTAAGACCGTGAATCGTTGGAGCAAGGGGATAGGAAGAGGCCATTTTTCCCTTGAACTGATTCCACCGCTCTGTGCTGTATCCACGGCCAATCTCCATAACGTAAATCCACGGCCTTTACCCTATTTTTTTACACATTCATTCACGGGATGTGGGCTTCGTTGGCTGGGCCAGAATTTACTGCCCATCCCTCGTTACCCCTTGAGAAGGTGGTGGGTGAGCTGCCTTCTTGAGCCGCTGCAGTCCCTGTGGTGTAGGTACACCCACAGCGCTGTTAAGGAGGGAGTTCCAGGATTTTGACCCAGTGACAGTGAAGGAACGGCCAATATATTTCCAAGTCAGGATAGTGAGTGACTTGGAGAGGAATTTCCAGGCGGTGGTGTTCCCATGTGTCTGCTGCCCTTGTCCTTCTAGATGGTAGTGGTCATGGGTTTGGAAGTTGCCGTCGAAGGAGCCTTGGTGAATTCCTGCAGTGCATCTTGTAGATGGTACACACACTGCTGCTACTGTGCGTCGGTTGTGGAGGGAGTGAATGTTTGTGGATGGGGTGCCAATCAAGCGGGCTCAATATCTTGGCTGAACAAAAATATGCCAACCTCAGAATTAAAATCGTCAATTAAACTGGCATCAAATGCCCACCGGCCATAGGTGGGCCAGGGTCCCCGACTCCCACCACCTTGTGCGTGACGAGCGGCTTCCTATTTTTACCCCTGAAGGGATTGGCTCTAATTTGGAGACGGTTTCCCCAAATCCTGGACCACTGAGGCAGAGAAGGCCGCGGCGGTGATTTAATCGAGGCGCTCGGAGTCATGGAGAGATTTAAGAAACTAAGGGAGAACAATACGACGGTACCTGGGACGGGGGTGGGTTGTTGGTGTTATCCTACGAGGAACAGTTGGACAGGCCGGGCCCTGTATCCAGTGGAGTTTAGAAGAGCGAGGGGCGATCCTATTGAAACGTGTAAGACCCAGAGGGGTGGGGGGGGGTAGGTGGTGCTTGACAGGGTTGATGCTGACAGGATGGTTCCCCTGCCTGGGAGAGACTAGAACTAAGTGGGGGGCGGGGGGGGGGGGGTGGGCGGGGGGGGGGGGGTGGCGATATGATTTAAAAATGAGGGGTCTCCCAAGTAGAACAGGGTTGAGGAGAAATTTGGCCCCTCAGGGGGTGGCGAGTATTTGGGACTCTCTTCCCCGGGGACCGATGGAGGCAGGGCCAATGAATGTTTTTTTCTGAGGCAGAGGTAGATAGATTCCTGACTGAGAAGGGGGCCGATGGCTATCGGGGAGCTGGGGCCATAACCAGGCCCCAACTGTGACCATATGGAATGGCGGAGCAGGCTCGAGAGGCTGAAAGGCCTACTCCAGCTCCCAGTTGGCGTGCTTGCATCAGTTGTTGCCACCGGGAAGGGGTCAGGGTCAGTAACCAGGGGACACAGGCTCAAACAGGCATTGACTGAGGCCTATAGTGCCACACTGCAGTACCCTTCTCCCCATATAGGGCACCCTTCCCCCCACCTCGTGCTCGCTCAGGCACACCAGCCTCAAGGCCGAGTGGTGCCCTCAGATTCGATCCCCGACCCTCGGTTACAGACGTTGGTGGGATCCGTCCCCTGCTGTTGACCATCGGGCCCCCTGTCCCACCATAACCGATGCTTACACTTAAAAGTGGAGAAGTTGAGGGCCTGGTGAGGTGCAAAACTGTTGTAGTCTTCATAGTCATCTTCAAGAGAATCCGCGTCACCGGCAGCAGCTTGGGGGACTGGAACACAAACCGGGTCACACAAGAGATTGTTAACATCGCAAAGGTCATCGCGGAACAGATCAGCTGTGCTGGAGAAGGCAGTCCTCTCATGGCCTAGTCTAGAATGTTGTAGGTTTGAGTCCCAACTCTGGAGAATTGAGCACAAATATCTAGGAGTGCTGAGGGAGCGCTGCACTGTCAGAGGGTCAGTGCTGAGGGAGCGCTGCACTGTCAGAGGGTCAGTGCTGAGGGAGCGCTGCACTATCGGAGGGTCAGTGCTGAGGGAGCGCTGCACTGTCAGATGGTCAGTGCTGAGGGAGCGCTGCACTGTCAGAGGGTCAGTGCTGAGGGAGCGCTGCACTATCGGAGGGTCAGTGCTGAGGGAGCGCTGCACTGTCGGAGGGTCAGTGCTGAGGGAGCGCTGAACTATCGGAGGGTCAGTGCTGAGGGAGCGCTGCACTGTCAGATGGTCAGTGCTGAGGGAGCGCTGCACTGTCAGATGGTCAGTACTGAGGAAGTGCTGCACTGTCGGAGGGTCAGCACTGAGGGAGCGCTGCGCTGTCTGAGGGTCACTGCTGAGGGAGCGCTGCGCCATCGGAGGGTCAGTACTGAGGGAGGGCCATGCTGTCAGAGTGTCAGTACTTGGGGAGTGCTGCACTGTTGGAGGGTCAGTACTGAGGGAACACTGTGCTGTCGGAGGGTCAGCACTGAGGGATCACTGCGTTGTCGGAGAGTCAGTACTGAGAGAGTGCTGCACTGTCGGAGGGTCAGTACTGAGGGAGTGCTGCACTGTCAGAGGGTCAGTACTGAGGGAGTGTTGCACTGTCGGAGGTTTCTTACTGAGGGAGTGCTGCACTGTCAGAGGTTTCTTACTGAAGGAGTGCTGCACTGTCAGAAGTTTCTTACTGAGGGAGTGCTGCACTATCGGAGGTTTCTTACTGAGGGAGTGCTGCACTGTCGGAGGTTTCTTACTGAGGGAGTGCTGCACTGTCGGAGGTTTCTTACTGAGGGAGTGCTGCACTGTCAGAGGTTTCTTACTGAAGGAGTGCTGCACTGTCAGAAGTTTCTTACTGAAGGAGTGCTGCACTGTCAGAAGTTTCTTACTGAAGGAATGCTGCACTGTTAGAAGTTTCTTACTGAGGGAATGCCGCACTGTCAGAGGTTTCTTACTGAGGGAGTGCTGCACTGTCGGAGGTTTCTTACTGAAGGAGTGCTGCACTGTCGGAGGTTTCTTACTGAAGGAGTGCTGCACTGTCGGAGGTTTCTTACTGAGGGAGTGCTGCACTGTCGGAGGTTTCTTACTGAGGGAGTGCTGCAGTGTCAGAGGTTTCTTACTGAAGGAGTGCTGCAGTGTCGGAGGTTTCTTACTGAAGGAGTGCTGCACTGTCAGAGGTTTCTTACTGAAGGAGTGCTGCACTGTCGGAGGTTTCTTACTGAGGGAGTGCTGCACTGTCGGAGGTTTCTTACTGAAGGAGTGCTGCAGTGTCAGAGGTTTCTTACTGAAGGAGTGCTGCAGTGTCAGAGGTTTCTTACTGAAGGAGTGCTGCAGTGTCAGAGATTTCTTACTGAAGGAGTGCTGCAGTGTCGGAGGTTTCTTACTGAAGGAGTGCTGCAGTGTCAGAGGTTTCTTACTGAAGGAGTGCTGCAGTTCGGAGGTTTCTTACTGAAGGAGTGCTGCAGTGTCAGAGGTTTCTTACTGAAGGAGTGCTGCAGTGTCAGAGGTTTCTTACTGAAGGAGTGCTGCAGTGTCGGAGGTTTCTCACTGAAGGAGTGCTGTACTGTCGGAGGTTTCTTACTGAAGGAGTGCTGCAGTGTCAGAGGTTTCTTACTGAAGGAGTGCTGCAGTGTCAGAGGTTTCTTACTGAAGGAGTGCTGCACTGCTGTTGGGTCAGTCCTGTCTTAATCATGTTCAATGATCAAAATGGCAAAAATTCACCACCCTCTGAATGATGAAATTCCTCACCCCAATGTTAAATGGCCTGCCCCTCATCTTTAGATGGTGTCCCCTGGTTTTAGACCAGCTAGCACGGGGAAGCGTATTATCCACATCTACCCTGTCACGCCCTGTAAGAATTCGGTAAGTTTCGAAGAGGTCGCCTCTCATTCTTCGAAACTCTGGGGGATACGGGCCCAGTTTCCTCAATCTCTCCTCACAAGACAATCCCGCCATCCCTGGAATCAGTCTGATGAACCTGCTTTGCACTCCCTCTCTGGTAAGTACATCCTTCCTTCGATAAGGAGCACAAAACTGCAAGTGCGGGTCTCACCAAGGCTCTATACAATTGCGGCCAGACATCTTCATGGCTGTACTCAAATCCTCTTGTGATGAAGCCAACCTACCATTTGCCTTCCTAGTTCCCTGTTCGCTTGTTCGCTTTCAGTAACTCACGAACAAGGGCACCCGCGTCCCTCTGTCCTTCAGTACTTCCCAATTTTTTACCATTTAAGGAATGCCCTGCATTTATTTTTCCCCACCAAAGTGGATAACTTCACATTTTTCCACATCACTTGCCATATTTTCGCCTACTCACTTAGCTTGTCTAAATCCCCTTGAAGTCTCTTTGCATCCTCCTCACAGCTCACATTCCCACCCTAGTTCTGTGTCGTCAACAAACTTGGGAATGTCACACTTTGATTTGGATTGTGAACAGCTGGGGCCCAAGCACTGATCCATGCAGTACCCCACTCATCATAGCCTGCAACTTGAGAGTGACCCCCCCACCACCCCCCCCCCCCACCTCCCCACTTATTCCTACTCTCAGTTTTCTGTTGTCTAACCAGTTCTCAGTCCCTGCCACTATATTAACCTCAATCCCATGTGCTCTAACTTTTAAAAATTCATTCACGGGGTGTGGGTGTCACTGGCTGGGCCAGCATTTATTGGCCTTGTTCGGTGTAGAGTCAAGCACATTGCTGTGGGTCTGGGGTCACACATAGGTCAGGTAAGGACAGCAGGTTTCCTTGTCTAAAGGGCATTAGTGAACCAGATGGGTTTTTAACAACAATCGAGTTTCTTGGCCGTCATTAGACTTTTAATTCCGGATTTTTATTGAATTCAAATTTCACTGTGGTGGGATTTGAACCCAGTTCCCCAGAGCATTTGTCAGGGCCCCTGGAATACCATTCTTGTGGGGATACCAATATGCCATTGCCTCTCTGTGGTTGGATGGCTTTTCCTGCTGTGTTTTGGTGCCTCAAAGCAAAGAAAATTTGTTGTAAGCCGTGTATGAATTCTTTAAATGTTAGCCTTGGCCCATCTACCGTCATATCTTTTAGTGCAGTTTCCCAATCCACCGCAGCCAATTTGCTTCTCATACCGCTGTAGCTTGCTTGGTTTAGGGTTAAGGCTCGGGTTTCGGATTGAACTACAATACTTCCAGACGTCAGGGAAAATTCCACCATATTATGGTCACTCTTCCCTAAAGTCACTGATACGTTACTGATCTTGGGAGCTTGCAGCTAACTTCAAAAGTACTTCATTGGCCACGAGGCAGGTTGGGATGTCCGGTGATTGTGAAAGACATTGTGTAAATGCAAGTCTTTCTTTCTCATTCTTTATAAGAGGTGTCGCCATGCAAATTCAGCACGCAGAGTTTTTTTATTCATTCACAGGATGTGGGCTGTCGCTGGCTGGGCCCAGCATTTATTGCCCATCCCCATTTTCCCCTTGAGAAGGTGGTGGGTGAGCCGCCTTCTTGAGCCGCTGCAGTCCATGTGGTGTAGGCACACCCACAGCGCTGTTAGGGAGGGAGTTACACTGACCCAGTGACAGTGAAGGAGCGGCCGATATATTTCCAAGTCAGGATGGTGAGTGACTTGGAGGGGAACTTCCAGGTGGTGGTGTTCCCCATGTGTCTGCTGCCCTTGTCCTTCTAGATGGCAATGGTCCTGGGTTTGGAAGGTGCTGTCTAAGGAGCCTTGGTGAGTTCCTGCAGTGCATCTTGTAGATGGAACACACACTACTGCTACTGTGCGTCAGTGGTGGAGGGAGTGAATGTTTGTGGATGTGGTGCCAGTCAAGTGGGGCTGCTTTGCCCTGGACGGTGTCGAGCTTCCTGAGTGTTGTGGGAGCTGCACTCATCCAGGCAAGTGGGGAGTATTTCATCACACTCCTAACTTGAGATCCTGACTTGCGCCACATATTTGATTTGAATAGATGTTTGGCACATCAGTTTGGCTTCAGCCGAAGTATCTTGTCCAATTTTGCCACCACATTTTAGGGAGGATGCCATGGCCTTGGTGAGGAACCAGAGGAGATTAGCCAGAAAGGTGCCGGGGATGAGGGACTTCAGCTAATGTGGAGAGGTCGGAGAAGCTGGGATTGTTCTCCTTAGAGCAGGGAACGTTAAGGGGAGTTTTGGTGGAGGCGTTCAGAATCATGAAGGGTTTGGATAGAGTAAATAAGGAGGAACTGTTTCTAGAGGCAGGCGGGTCAGGAACTTGTGGGACACAGATTTAAGGTGCCTGGCAAGGGAATTGGAGGGAGAAGTGGGGAAACATTTTTGCATGTATCGAGAGGTTGTCATTGGGAATGTGCTGCCTGAAAGGGTGGTGAACACAGATTCAATTGTAACTGTTCTCAAGGAAATTGGGGAAATAATAATTGCTGGGGAAATGTTTCAAGGTTATGGAGAAAGAGGAGGGAAGTGGGATTAATTGGATATCTCAACCAAAGAGCCAGCATAACATGAGGGCGGACTAAGACCTTACACTGTATACATTTATAAAATATAAAGTGATATCCTCATGGTTATTTGTAAAATTTTGCAAAACTGGGCAAAGACATTTTAAAATGGCTGAAGTTATGTCTGTCCATGACCCCTGAACAAAAGGGGCTACCATGGCAGTATTGAATGAACATGAACCTCGTTATCTCTGAAGAGACACTAATGACAGTGCCCTCCCCCCGATCCCGTGGGCTGCACAGACCAAATTCAAAGAGAACTATGCAAAGACCATCTGCATTCCATAACCCCAGCTGACCAACAGGAGTCTACTCATCTGCTAGGACAAAAGAACCCCGCAACCTTCCTGTCAATTCTCAATGGTTGAGACATTTAACCATCTCTGGCAGCTAGTTGAGGGTTACACACAGTTGTGGTAAGGTGGCAGTCATGAGACATGGGCCTCTGGCTTGTGGAGCCAGTAATATTGCCTGGCTGTGCTGCAAAATCTCAGTCTGCTCTTCAGCATTATACAAACAGCCTCACAGAAAAGAAATTCTTCCCAGGCCCCATCTACACTATTTCTCCTGGAACTTCTGTTCCCTCACCTACACAACTGAAGGCTGATTCACCTCTGCTTGCCTATCTCAGCGTGTGAAGTCAACGCCACCTAAGAAGCGAATTATACAGCATCAGTTTTCAACACACCAGCCTCCATGAAGGAGTACCTCATTGGACTTCAATTCAGGGCTCTGGACCCACGTGAAACAGTATTTATTTTCTCTGTGGTCTCTGCCCTGCAAATCTTTCGTTTCCCTATCCCTCTTTGGAATTTGCTATGAGGGTTATTAATAGAAAATTGGATTGCACCAAAACTGAGGGGTTGGGAAATTCACCACCGCTTAGAAAGGGAGAAGCAAATCAAAGCACCTTTCTGTTTACAGACTGGTGGTGAGAGGAGAAATTAGTGCTGTTTGAATTAACGCCCCCCCCCCACCCCTGTCTGTAACAACAGTCTGAGTGCCCTCATTTTGATGTTTCTATGACACTGAAACAGACTTTGTAGATAGAGAATGGCACATGAAAATGACATAGAGAAGACATCTGAACAAGCAAATGCCTAAAGATAAGAGATTGAGCTGCGTGGATAAGAAATTGGGGCAATTAAATGATACAGATAAGTGACTGGAACACACAGGCAATACAGATAAAAGATTAGAACGTGCAAACGGCGTAGATAAAAGATTGAGACACACAAACAACGTAGATAAGATATTGGTACGTGCGCCCTGGGTATGCAAGAGTTTGGTATACACAAGCTGGGTAGCCAGGGGATTAGCTCACGCAAATTCGATACGCAAGTGTGTGATACATGCAAACTCCTCGCCCGTGAGATTTGTAGGTCATGCAGAAAGAGGAGGGAAGTGGGATTAATTGGATATCTCAACGGAAGAGCCAGCCCAATGTGAGGGGGACTAAGACCTTACACTGTATTCTTCTATAAAATATAAAGAGATATCCTCATGGCTATTTGTAAAATCTTGCATAAAACTGGACAAAGACATTTTAAAATGGCTGAAGTTATGTCTGTCCATGACAAAAGGGACTACCATGGCAGTATCGAATGAACGTGCGCCTCGCTATCTCTGAAGATACACTAATGACAGCGCCTTTCCCTGTCCCCTTCCACCCCATCCCATGGGTTGAAAACCATGCTGTATAATTCGCTTCTTAGGTGGCGTTGACTTCACATGCTGAGCTAGGCAAGCAGAGGTGAACCGGCCTTCAGTTGTGTAGGTGATAATACAGAAGTTCCAGGAGAAATGGTGTAGACGGGGCCTGGTTCCTTTCTTGTGAGGCTGCTTGTAGTATGCTAAAGGGCAGACTGAGATTTTGCAGTACAGCAAGGTTTGTGGGTGCACACAAGATTGGTATGCACCAACTCTGTACGCAAGAGGTTGGCACGTGCAAAGCGGTTCGACAAGAGATTGGTACCTGCAAACTGGAAGGGCGCAACTTGTAAATGCACAGTCGATGATAAAGGTGGGGGAGGGGTTCGAGGAACTCTTCACGGTGAACGGAAAGAGATGAAAGCGCATTGGGGATAGTTCAGACAAGGTTCACTCGGCTGATTGCTGATAGCGAAGGGGTTGTCCAATGAAGAAGGGTGGGCCTATACTCATTGGAGTTTAGAAGAGAAAGGAGCTTAACTGAAACGTAAGATTCTTAGGGAGCTCAACAGGGTAGATGGTGAGGGGATTTTTTTTCAATTCATTCATGGTTATGTGGGCTTCGCTGGCTGCGCCAGCATTTATTGCCCGTCCCTAATTGTTTTCTTCATGGAGGGTTGGTTTGAGGAGGGGCCGAAAGGCCTCCCTAGTTCACAAAATAGCCGTTTGGTACGACAGAATCTGAGTATGGCTGAAAAAAAAAGAGACACGTCAAAGCTTTTCGTCTTGCACTCATCGGGACAATTCGCAAGGATTTCGAGTGGTTATAGAGAACAACAATTTACACTTCATGAGAAGAGAGCGCTAGTCGGTGAGCAAGTGGACACTGATGGATGCGGGCGTTGCCATGGAGAATGCAGCTGCCTCGAAAACCTTCGCCAACACGCCTCTTTCATGTCTTCAGCCAGCTGCCTGACTGTGAATTGGAAACCGCTGCCCCGGTGTTCGGAGGTGGCCTTGGTGAAAGGCCATGACTCTCGTGACATTTGATACATACCAAACTGTGCGGGGGGTTTGATGCTGTTGGTCGATGGGGTGGGCGACATCTCCCTGTAGTCGTTGGATGAGATGGCTGTGTCGTTGTGGTTTGGCTGAGTGAGGTGCATCACTGCAAGCAGAGAAGCAACCAGGTTTAGATGGAAGCATGTTCAAATTCAACCTCATCCCCACGTGCCCATCACCCTTCGCAAGGCAGTGGGAAGCACTGTCACATCGCACAGCGACAACCACATTTACACTCACTCGCTGGCCCCTTGTGAGATTTAACGGGGAACCTCTAGGTAACACTTGGCATGTTTCTCTCCCTCTGCCCACATGTCATGGCTCAATAAGTAACACGCTTGCATCTGGGACATTCACTCATGGAGACAAGTTCAACAATAGAAACTCGTGTCCCCATAATCCAGGCTTGCACTTCACAGCGGCAACACTGAGGGAGTGCAGCACTGTCAGACGGTCAGCGCTGAGAGAGTGCAGCACTGTCAGACGGTCAGCGCTGAGGGAGTGCTGCACTGTCAGAGGGTCAGTACTGAGGGAGTGCTGCACTGTCGGAGGGTCAGTACTAAGGGAGTGCTGCACTGTTGGAGGGTCAGTACTGAGGGAGTGCTGCACGGTCAGAGGGTCAGTACTGAGGGAGTGCTGCACTGTCGGAGAGTCAGTACTGATGGAGTGCTGCACGGTCAGAGGGTCAGTACTGAGGGAGTGCTGCACTGTCGGAGGGGCAGTACTGAGGGAGTGCTGCACGGTCAGAGGGTCAGTACTGAGGGAGTGTTGCACTGTCAGAGAGTCAGTACTGAGGGAGTGCTGCACGGTCAGACGGTCAGTACTGAAGGAATGCTGCACTGTCAGAGGGTCAGTACTGAGGGAGTGCTGCACTGTCAGAGGGTCAGTGCTGAGGGAGTGCTGCACTGTCAGAGGGTCAGTACTGAGGGAGTGCTGCACGGTCAGAGGGTCAGTACTGAGGGAGTGCTGCACTGTCAGAGGGTCAGTACTGAGGGAGTGCTGCACGGTCAGACGGTCAGTACTGAAGGAATGCTGCACTGTCAGAGGGTCAGTACTGAGGGAGTGCTGCACTGTCAGAGGGTCAGTGCTGAGGGAGTGCTGCACGGTCAGAGGGTCAGTACTGAGGGAGTGCTGCACTGTCAGAGGTTCAGTACTGAGGGAGTGCTGCACTGTCGGAGGGTCAGAACTGAGGGAGTGCTGCACTGTCAGAGGGTCAGTACTGAGGGAGTGCTGCACTGTCGGAGGCGCTGTCTTTTACCTGACTTGTGAGGCTCCCCAAGCACCTGGTAATTCATTAAAGGCTCAAAGATTTTCCTTTTGTTTGCAGAGAGTGGGTCTTTGCATGTGAATATATGTTACTTTTAGCATGTATAAATGAGCCGCACTAAAAGCTCGGCTGATTATCTTAAATTGGCTGCTGGTGTAGCCATTAGTGCACTCATGGTTATTCAGTAAGTGATGCCCAATTGCAGAATCACATCTAACAGCAGACATTTTGTTTTGGGTTTTGAGAGCATGGGCTGGTTGAGTACGGTCTGTACTCTCTCTCTCTCTCTCTCTCTCTCTCTAATAGGAAATACAATTTTGGAATCAATGTGTGGGATATTGGTATTGGGAGGGATATGATTAATAGATGAATACCCATTCTCCGTCTCATCCTGAAGTAGTTGACCGTGAACAGGATGCACAGGATGAACAGAAGCAGCGCTAGCAGGCCAATGATGAGGTACAAGAAGTCATCACTGTGGTGTCCGCTCCCTCCAATTGCCACTGGAGCTAAAGGAAATTGGGAGAGAGGAGGTTACTCAGTGCACGTTTCTCTCAGGAGCCCTCCCTCCTGTATACCTTCTCCCTCCTCCGGCATGTTCTGCCCCTTCCACGGGCTACAGTCCCATAGCCACCCACTCTCCTCCACTAACTGACCGGAGCTCATTGCACAAATGGCAGGATGTTCAGCTGCAAAGGCATCACTGCCCAATTCTGTTCTCACTCGACAACGACATGTACATATTACAGCAAGGGATCACTGGACAGTGATCAGGAACAGGGATCCTGTCTGATTTCCTCTCTCTCTCTAACCCAGGGATCACTGGACAGTGATCAGGAGCAGGAACCCTGGCTGATTTCCCCTCTCTCTCTAACCCAGGGCTCACTGGACAGTGATCAGGAGCAGGGACCCTGGCTGATTTCTCCTCTCTCTCTCTAACCCAGGGATCACTGGACAGTGATCAGGAGCAGGAACCCTGGCTGATTTCCCCTCTCTCTAACCCAGGGGTTACTGGACAGTGATCAGGCGCAGGAACCCTGGCTGATTTCCCCTCTCTCTCTAACCCAGGGATTATTGGACAGTGATCAGGAGCAGGAACCCTGGCTGATTTCCCCTCTCTCTCTCTAACCCAGGGGTCACTGGACAGTGATCAGGAGCAGGAACCCTGGCTGATTTCCCCTCTCTCTCTAACCCAGAGATCACTGGACAGTGATCAGGAACAGGGATACTGGCTGATTTCCTCTCTCTCTCTCTCTAACCCAGGGATCACTGGACAGTGATCAGGAGCAGGAACCCTGGCTGATTTCCCCTCTCTCTCTAACCCAGGGCTCACTGGACAGTGATCAGGAGCAGGGACCCTGGCTGATTTCCCCTCTCTCTCTCTAACCCAAAGATCACTGGACAGTGATCAGGAGCAGGAACCCTGGCTGATTTCCCCTCTCTCTCTCTAACCCAGGGATCATTGGACAGTGATCAGGAGCAGGGACCCTGGCTGATTTCCCCTCTCTCTCTCTCTCTCTAACCCAGGGATCACTGGACAGTGATCAGGAGCAGGAACCCTGGCTGATTTCCGCTCTCTCTCTCTCTAACCCAGGGATCACTGGACGGTGATCAGGAGCACGAACCCTGGCTGATTTCTCCGCTCTCTCTCTCTAACCCAGGGATCACTGGACAGTGATCGGGAGCAGGAACCCTGGCTGATTTCCCCACTCTCTCTAACCCAGGGATCACTGGACAGTGATCAGGAGCAGGAACCCTGGCTGATTTCCTCTCTCTCTCTAACCCAGAGATCACTGGACAGTGATCAGGAGCAGGAACACTGGCTGATTTCCCCTCTCTCTCTCTAACCCAGGGATCACTGGACAGTGATCAGGAGCAGGAACCCTGGCTGATTTCCCCTCTCTCTCTCTAACCCAGGGATCATTGGACAGTGATCAGGAGCAGGGACCCTGGCTGATTTCCCCTCTCTCTCTCTCTCTCTAACCCAGGGATCACTGGACAGTGATCAGGAGCAGGAACCCTGGCTGATTTCCCCTCTCTCTCTAACCCAGGGGTCACTGGACAGTGATCAGGAGCAGGAACTCTGGCTGATTTCCCCTCTCTCTCTAACCCAGGGATCACTGGACAGTGATCAGGAGCAGGAACCCTGGCTGATTTCCCCTCTCTCTCTAACCCAGGGATCACTGGACAGTGATCAGGAGCAGGAACCCTGGCTGATTTCCCCGCTCTCTCTCTCTAACCCAGGGATCACTGGACAGTGATCAGGAGCAGGAACCCTGGCTGATTTCCCCGCTCTCTCTCTCTAACCCAGGGATCACTGGACAGTGATCAGGAGCAGGAACCCTGGCTGATTTCCCCGCTCTCTCTCTCTAACCCAGGGATCACTGGACAGTGATCAGGAGCAGGAACCCTGGCTGATATCCCCACTCTCTCTAATCCAGGGATCACTGGACAGTGATCAGGAGCAGGGACCCTGGCTGATTTCCCCTCTCTCTCTAACCCAAGGATCACTGGACCGTGATCAGGAGCAGGAACCCTGGCTGATTTCCTCTCTCTCTCTCTAACCCAGGGATCACTGGACAGTGATCAGGAGCAGGAACCCTGGCTGATTTCCCCTCTCTCTCTAACCCAGGGATCACTGGACAGTGATCAGGAGCAGGGATCCTGTCTGATTTCCCCTCTCTCTCTAACCCTGGCTTCACTGGAGAGTGATCAGGAACAGGAACCCTGGCTGATTTCCCCTCTCTCTCTAACCCTGGCTTCACTGGACAATGATCAGGAACAGGAACCCTGGCTGATTTCCTCTCACTCTCTAACCCAGGGATCACTGGACAGTGATCGGGAGCAGGAACCCTGTCTGATTTCCCCTCTCTCTCTAACCCAGGGATCACTGGACAGCGATCAGGAGCAGGAACCCTGGCTGATTTCCCCTCTCTCTCTAACCCAGGGGTCATTGAGCAGTGATCGGGAGCAGGAACCCTGGCTGATTTCCAGTCTCTATCTCTGACCCATTGACGCTCATTCCAGTTGGAAAATATGTACCAAACACAGTGAAATGAGTGTGAGTAGAACAGGATCTCGAGTGTTTTCCCAACTACTGGCCATTGCATTTAGTTAGGTACCTTAAACTTTGTACCTGTTGTCATCCAATCAGTGGTGGCATTCAAAGGCGATTCTGTCAGGAGAACAGATTCTGAAAGCACAATAAATTATTCTAGTCAGTGTACAGACAGCAGGCTCAGGGAGAGCAGTGCGTAAAGACACGAGTCAACATGCAAATACCTCGAGGGGAGAGATATCACTGGGAGAGGGGGAGAGAGAGAGGAGAGTGAGAGACTGCAGTCATCATAAATATATCTCACTGAGAGAGAGAGAGAGACAGAAAGGGAGAGGGGAGTGAGAGACAGCAAATATCATAAATATATATCACAGGGAGAGAGAGAGAGAGGAGTGAGAGAGAGCAGTTATCATAATTATATCTCACTGAGAGAGAGGGAGAGGGGAGTGAGAGACAGCAGTTATAATAAATAAATCTCACTGAGAGAGAGAAAGGGGAGTGAAAGACAACCGTCATCATAAATATATCTCACAGAGAGAGTGATAGAGAGAGAGGGGAGTGAGAGAGAGTAGTTATCATGAATATATCTCACAGGGAGAGAGAGAGGGTAGTCAGAGAGTAGTTATCATAAATATATCTCACAGAGAGAGAGAGAGAGAGAGGAGTGAGAGACAGCAGTTTTCATAAATATATCTCACTGAGAGAGAGAGAGAGAGAGAGAGGGAGAGGGGAGTGAGAGACAGCAGTTATCATAAATATCTCACTGAGAGAGTGAGAGAGAGGGGAGTGAGAGACAACCGTCATCATAAATATATCTCACAGAGAGAGTGATAGAGAGAGAGGGGAGTGAGAGAGTGTAGTTATCATGAATATATCTCACAGGGAGAGAGAGAGGGTAGTGAGAGAGAGTAGTTATCATGAATATATCTCACAGAGAGAGAGAGAGAGAGAGGGGAGTGAGAGAGAGCAGTTATCATAAATATATCTCACTGAGAGAGAGAGATAGAGAGAGAGAGGGGAGTGAGAGACAGCAGTTATCATAAATATATCGGACAGAGAGAGAGAGAGGGCGGAGTGAGAGAGAGCAGTTAATAAATATAGCTCACTGAGAGAAAGTTGGGATTGAGAGACAGCAGTTATCATAAATATATATCTCTGAGCGAGGGAGAGAGAGAGAGACGGGAGTGAGAGACAGCAGTCATCATAAATATATCTCACTGAGAGAGAGAGACAGAGAAGTGACAAACAGCAGTTATCATAAATATATATCACAGGGAGAGAGAGAGAGGTGTGAGAGACAGCAGTTATCATAATTATATCTCACTGAGAGAGAGAGAGAGAGGGGAGTGAGAGACAGCAGTTATCATAAATATATCTCACTGAGAGAGAGAAAGGGGAGTGAGAGACAACCGTCATCATAAATATATCTCACAGAGAGTGATAGAGAGAGAGGGGAGTGAGAGAGAGCAGTTATCATGAATATATCTCACAGGGAGAGAGAGAGGGTAGTGAGAGAGAGTAGTTATCATGAATATATCTCACAGAGAGAGAGAGAGAGAGAGGGGAGTGAGAGAGAGCAGTCATCATAAATATATCTCACTGAGAGAGAGAGAGAGGGGAGTGAGAGACAGCAGTTTTCATAAATATATCTCACTGAGAGAGAGAGAGAGAGGGGAGTGAGAGACAGCAGTTATCATAAATATATCGGACAGAGAGAGAGAGAGGGCGGAGTGAGAGAGAGCAGTTAATAAATATAGCTCACTGAGAGAAAGTTGGGATTGAGAGACAGCAGTTATCATAAATATATATCTCTGAGCGAGGGAGAGAGAGAGAGAGGGGAGTGAGAGACAGCAGTCATCATAAATATATCTCACTGAGAGAGAGAGAGAGAGGAGTGAGAGGAGTGAGAGACAGCAGTCATCATAAATATATCTCACTGAGAGAGAGAGATAGAGAGAGGGGTGAGAGACAGCAATCATCATAAATATATCTCATTGAGAGAGAGAGAGAGCGGAGAGTCAGAGACAGCAGTTTTCATAAATATATCTCACTGAGAGAGAGAGTGAGAGACAGCAGTTATCATAAATATATCTCACTGAGAGAGAGAGAGATGGAGGAGTGAGAGACAGCAGTTATCATAAATATATCTCACTGAGAGAGAGAGAGAGGGGAGTGAGAGACAGCAGTTATCATAAATATATCTCACTGAGAGAGAGAGAGAGCTGGGAGTGAGTTCAGCAATTATCAGAAACATATATCACGGAGTGAGAGAGAGTGAGAGGGGAACGAGAGACAGCAGTCATCATAAATATATCTCACTGAGAGAGAGGGAGAGAGGGGAGTGAGAGACAGCAGTTATCATAAATATATCTCACTGACAGAGAGAGAGAGAGGGGAGTGAGAGACAGCAGTTATCATAAATATATCTCACTGAGAGAGAGAGGGGAGTGAGAGACAGGAGTCATCATAAATATATCTCACTGACAGAGAGAGAGAGAGCGGAGTGAGAGACAGCAGTTATCATAAATATATCGGACAGAGAGAGAGAGAGGGCGGAGTGAGAGAGAGCAGTTAATAAATATAGCTCACTGAGAGAAAGTTGGGATTGAGAAACAGCAGTTATCATAAATATATATCTCTGAGCGAGGGAGAGAGAGAGAGAGGGGAGTGAGAGACAGCAGTCATCATAAATATATCTCACTGAGAGAGAGAGAGAGAGGAGTGAGAGGAGTGAGAGACAGCAGTCATCATAAATATATCTCACTGAGAGAGAGAGATAGAGAGAGGGGTGAGAGACAGCAATCATCATAAATATATCTCATTGAGAGAGAGAGAGAGCGGAGAGTCAGAGACAGCAGTTTTCATAAATATATCTCACTGAGAGAGAGAGTGAGAGACAGCAGTTATCATAAATATATCTCACTGAGAGAGAGAGAGATGGAGGAGTGAGAGACAGCAGTTATCATAAATATATCTCACTGAGAGAGAGAGAGAGGGGAGTGAGAGACAGCAGTTATCATAAATATATCTCACTGAGAGAGAGAGAGAGCTGGGAGTGAGATTCAGCAATTATCAGAAACATATATCACGGAGTGAGAGAGAGTGAGAGGGGAACGAGAGACAGCAGTCATCATAAATATATCTCACTGAGAGAGAGGGAGAGAGGGGAGTGAGAGACAGCAGTTATCATAAATATATCTCACTGACAGAGAGAGAGAGAGGGGAGTGAGAGACAGCAGTTATCATAAATATATCTCACTGAGAGAGAGAGGGGAGTGAGAGACAGGAGTCATCATAAATATATCTCACTGACAGAGAGAGAGAGAGCGGAGTGAGAGACAGCAGTTATCATAAATATATCTCACTGACAGAGAGAGAGAGAGGGGAGTGAGAGACAGCAGTTATCATAAATATATCTCACTGAGAGAGAGAGAGAGGATTGAAACACAGCAGTAATCATAAATATATCCCACTGAGAGAGAGAGAGTGAAGTGTGTCAAACAGCAGTTATCATAAATCTATCTCACAGGGAGAGTGAGAGAGAGGTGCGAGAGACAGCAGTTATCATAAATATGTCTCACTGAGTCTGAGAGAAAGGGGAGTGAGAGACAGCAGTTATCATAAATATATCTCACAGAGAGAGAGAGAGAGGGGAGTGAGAGACAGCAGTTATCATAAATATATATCTCTCAGAGAGCGAGAGAGGGAGGGGGAAGTGAAAGGGAGCAGTTATCATAAATATATCTCACAGAGAGAGGGGGGGGGTGTGTGGCACAGCAGTTATCATAAAAATATCTCACTGAGAGAGAGAGAGGGGAGTGAGAGTCAGCAATTATCAGAAATATACCTCACTGAGAGAGAGAGAGAGAGCTGGCAGAGAGAGACAGCAATTATCAGAAATATATCTCACAGGGAAAGAGTGAGAGAGAGGGAGAGGAAAGTGGGAGACAGCAGTTATCATAAATATATCTCACTGAGAGAGAGAGGGAGAGGAGAGTGGGAGACAGCAGTTATCATAAATATATCTCACTGAGAGAGAGAGAGAGAGGGGAGTGAGAGACAGCAGTGATCATAAATATATCTCACTGAGAGAGAGAGAGTGGAGTGAGAGAGAGCATTTATCATAAATATATCTCACTGAGAGAGAGGGAGAGTGGAGTGAGAGACAGCAGTTATCATAAATATATCTCACAGAGAGAGGGTGGGAGTGAGAGAGACCAGTTATCATAAATATATCTCACTAAGAGAGAGAGACAGAGGAGTGACAAACAGCAGTTATCAAAAATATATATCACAGGGAGAGAGAGAGAGAGGAGTGAGAGAGAGCAGTTATCATAATTATATCTCACTGAGAGAGAGAGAGAGGGGAGTGAGAGACAGCAGTTATAATAAATATATCTCACTGAGAGAGAGAGAGAGAGAGGGGAGTGAGAGACAGCAGTTTTCATAAATATATCGGACAGAGAGAGAGAGAGGGCGGAGTGAGAGAGAGCAGTTAATAAATATAGCTCACTGAGAGAAAGTTGGGATTGAGAGACAGCAGTTATCATAAATATATATCTCTGAGCGAGGGAGAGAGAGAGAGAGAGGGGGGAGTGAGAGACAGCAGTCATCATAAATATATCTCACTGAGAGAGAGAGAGAGAGAGAGAGGGGGGGATTGAGAGACAGCAGTCATCATAAATATATCTCACTGAGAGAGAGAGAGAGAGGGGAGTAAGAGACAGCAGTCATCATAAATATATCTCACTGAGAGAGAGAGAGAGAGGGGAGTAAGAGACAGCAGTCATCATAAATATATCTCACTGAGAGAGAGAGATAGAGAGAGGAGTGAGAGACAGCAATCATCATAAATATATCTCACTGAGAGAGAGAGAGAGATAGAGGAGGGAGAGAGAGCAGTTATCAACATATATTTCACTGAGAGAGAGAGAGAGAGAGAGATAGAGGAGTGAGAGAGAGCAGTTATCAAAATATATTTCACTGAGAGAGACAGAGAGAGAGATAGAGGAGTGAGAGAGAGCAGTTAGCATAAATATATCTCACAGGGAGAGAGAGAGGAGAGAGAGACAACAATAATCATTAATATATTCCACTGAGAGAGAGAGAGAGACTGAGAGAGGGCAGTTATCATAAATATATCTCACTGAGAGAGAGAGAGATGGAGGAGTGAGAGAGGGCAGTTATCATAAATATATCTCACTGAGAGAGAGGGAGAGAGAGGGGAGTGAGAGACAGATGTTATCATAAATAAATCTCACTGAGAGAGAGAGAGAGAGAGGGGAGTGAGACAGCAGTCATCATAAATATATCTCATTGAGAGAGACAGAGAGAGAGAGAGGAGTGAGACACAGCAGTAATCATAAATATATCCCAATGAGAGAGCGAGAGAGAGAGAGAGAGATAGTGAGAGGCAGCAGTAATCATAAATATATCCCACTGAGAGAGAGAGAGTGAAGTGTGTCAAACAGAAATTATCATAAATCTATCTCACAGGGAGAGTGAGAGAGAGGTTCGAGAGACAGCAGTTATCATAATTATATCTCACTGAGAGAGAGGGAGAGGGGAGTGAGAGACAGCAGTTATAATAAATATATCTCACTGATAGAGAGAGAGAGAGGGGAGTGAGAGAGAGCAGTAATCATAAATATATCTCACTGAGAGAGAGAGAGAGAGGAGTGAGAGACACCAGTTTATGATAAATATATCTCACTGAGAGGGAGAGATAGAGTGAGAGACAGCAGTTATCATAAATAGATCTCACAGAGAGAATGAGAGACACAGAGTGGGAGATGTGAGTGACAGGCAGCAGTTATCATAAATATATCTCTGAGAGAGAGAGAGGGGGAGTAATAAACAGCAGTTATCAGAAATATATCTCACTGAGAGAGAGAGAGAATGGGAGAGGGGAGTGAGAGACAGCAGTCATCATAAATATATCTCACTGAGAGAGAGAGAGAGAGGGGAGTGAGAGACAGCAGTTATCATAAATATATCTCAGTGAGAGAGAGAGAGAATGGGAGAGGGGAGTGAGAGACAGCAGTCATCATAAATATATCTCACCGAGAGAGGGAGGGAAGTGAGAGAGAGCAGTTATCAGAAATATATCTCAGTGAGAGAGAGAGAGAGAGGGAGAAGGGAGTGGCAGATAGCAGTTATCATAAATATATCTCACTGAGAGAGAGAGGGGAGTGAGAAATAGCAGTCATCATAAATATATCTCACAGAGAGAGAGACAGGGGAGTGAGAGAGGGCAGCTATCATAAATATATCTCACTGAGAGAGAGGGAGAGGGGAGTGAGAGACAGCAGTTATCATAAATATATCTCACTGAGAGAGAGGGAGAGGGGAGTGAGAGACAGCAGTTATCATAAATATATCTCACTGACAGAGAGAGAGAGAGGGGAGTGAGAGACAGCAGTTATTATAAATATATCTCACTGACAGAGAGAGAGAGAGGGAGAGGGGAGTGAGAGACAGCAGTTATTATAAATATATCTCACTGAGAGATAGAGAGCTGGGAGTGAGAGTCAGCAGGTATCAGAAATATATCTCACTGAGAAAGAGAGAGAGAGGGGAGTGAGAGACAAATGTCATCATAAATATATCTCACAGAGTGAGTGATAGAGAGAGAGGGGAGTGAGAGAGAGCAGTTATCATGAATATATCTCACAGGGAGAGAGAGAGGGTAGTGAGAGAGCAGTTATCATAAATATATCTCACTGAGAGAGAGAGAGAGAGAGGGGAGTGAGAGACAGCAGTTATCATAAATATATCTCACTGAGAGAGAGAGAGGAGTGAGAGACAGCAGTTATCATAAATATATCTCACAGGGAGAGAGAGAGGGTAGTGAGAGAGCAGTTATCATAAATATATCTCATTGAGAGAGAGAGAGAGAGAGGGGAGTGAGAGACAGCAGTTATAATAAATATATCTCACTGAGAGAGAGAGAGAGAGAGGGGAGTGAGAGACAGCAGTCATCATCAATATATCTCACAGAGAGAAAGCATTTATAATAAATATATGTCACCGACAGAGAGAGGGAGAGAGAGGGGAATGAGAGACAGCAGTTATCATAACTATATCTCACTGAGAGAGAGAGAGAGAGTGAGAGGGGAGTGAGAAATAGCAGTCATCATAAATATATCTCACAGAGAGAGAGAGAGAGAGGAGTGAGAGAGGGCAGCTATCATAAATATATCTCACTGAGAGAGAGAGAGCTGGGAGTGAGAGTCAGCAAGTATCAGAATTATATCTCACTGAGAGAGAGAGAGAGGGAGAGGGGAGTGAGAGACAGCAGTTATTATAAATATATCTCACTGACAGAGAAAGAGAGAGGGGAGTGGGAGACAGCAGTCATCATAAATATATCTCACTGAGAGAGTGAGAGAGAGAGAGGAGTGACAAACAGCAGTTATCATAAATATATATCACAGGGAGAGAGAGAGAGGAGTGAGAGACAGCAGTTATCATAATTATATCTCACTGAGAGAGAGAGAGGGGAATGAGAGACAGCAGTCATCATAAATATATCTCACTGAGAGAGAGAGAAAGAGAGAGGGGAGCGAGAGACAGCAGTTATTACAAATATATCTCACTGACACAGAGAGAGAGAGAGAGAGGAGTGACAAACAGCAGTTATCATTAATATATCTCACTGAGAGAGAGGGAGAGGGGAGTGAGAGACAGCAGTTATCATAATTATATCTCACTGAGAGAGAGAGACAGAGAAGTGACAAACAGCAGTTATCAAAAATATATATCACAGGGAGAGAGAGAGAGGAGTGAGAGACAGCAGTTATCATAATTATATCTCACTGAGAGAGAGAGAGAGGGGAGTGAGAGACAGCAGTTATCATAAATATATCGGACAGAGAGAGAGAGGGTGGAGTGAGAGAGAGCAGTTAATAAATATAGCTCACTGAGAGAAAGTTGGGATTGAGAGACAGCAGTTATCATAAATATATATCTCTGAGCGAGGGAGAGAGAGAGAGAGGGGGGAGTGAGAGACAGCAGTCATCATAAATATATCTCACTGAGAGAGAGAGAGAGTGAGGGGAGTGAGAGACAGCAGTCATCATAAATATATCTCACTGAGAGAGAGAGAGAGAGAGGGGAGTGAGAGACACCAGTTTATGATAAATATAAAACAAAAACAGAATTACCTGGAAAAACTCAGCAGGTCTGGCAGCATCGGCGGAGAAGAAAAGAGTTGACGTTTCGAGTCCTCATGACCCTTCGACAGAACTTGAGTTCGAGTCCAAGAAAGAGTTGAAATATAAGCTGGTTTAAGGTGTGTGTGTGGGGGGCAGAGAGATAGAGAGAGAGAGAGGTGGTTGTGTAGACAAACAAGCAGTGATAGAAGCAGATCATCAAAAGATGTCAGTGACAATGGTACAATAGAACACATAGGTGTTAAAGTTAAAGTTGGTGATATTATCTAAACGAATGTGCTAATTAAGAATGGATGGTAGTGGGGGTGGAGGGAGCATAAAAGATTTTAAAATATTTAAAAATAATGGAAATAGGTGGGAAAAGAAAAATCTATAAAATTTATAGGGAAAAAAAAGGGGAAAAAAAGGGGGAAATAGAAAGGGGGTGGGGATGGGGGAGGGAGCTCACGACCTAAAGTTATTGAATTCAATATTCAGACCGGAAGGCTGTAAGGTGCCTACTCGGAAGAGGAGGTGTTGTTCCTCCAGTTTGCGTTGGGCTTCACTGGAACAATGCAGTAAGCCAAGGACAGACATGTGGGCAAGAGAGCAGGGTGGAGTGTTAAAATGGCAAGCGACAGGGAGGTTTGGGTCATTCTTGCGGACAGACCGCAGGTGTTCTGCAAAGCGGTCGCCCAGTTTACGTTTGGTCTCTCCAATGTAGAGGAGACCACATTGGGAGCAACGAATGCAGTAGACTAAGTTGGGGGAAATGCAAGTGAAATGCTGCTTCACTTGAAAGGAATGTTTGGGCCCTTGGACGGTGAGGAGAGAGGAAGTGAAGGGGCAGGTGTTACATCTTTTGCGTGGGCATGGGGTGGTGCCATAGGAGGGGGTTGAGGAGTAGGGGGTGATGGAGGAGTGGACCAGGGTGTCCCGGAGGGAGCGATCCCTACGGAATGCCGATAAGGGGGGTGAAGGGAAGATGTGTTTGGTGGTGGCATCATGCTGGAGTTGGCGGAAATGGCGGAGGATGATCCTTTGAATGCGGAGGCTGGTGGGGTGATAAGTGAGGACAAGGGGGACCCTATCATGTTTCTGGGAGGGAGGAGAAGGCGTGAGGGCGGATGCGCGGGAGATGGGCCGGACACGGTTGAGGGCCCTGTCAACGACCGTGGGTGGAAAACCTCGGTTAAGGAAGAAGGAGGACATGTCAGAGGAACCGTTTTTGAAGGTAGCATCATCGGAACAGATGCGACGAAGGCGAAGGAACTGGGAGAATGGGATGGAGTCCTTACAGGAAGCGGGGTGTGAGGAGCTGTAGTCAAGGTAGCTGTGGGAGTCGGTGGGTTTGTAGTGGATATTGGTGGACAGTCTATCACCAGAGATTGAGACAGAGAGGTCAAGGAAGGGAAGGGAAGTGTCAGAGATGGACCACGTGAAAATGATGGAGGGGTGGAGATTGGAAGCAAAATTAATAAATTTTTCCAAGTCCCGACGAGAGCATGAAGCGGCACCGAAGTAATCATCGATGTACCGGAGAAAGAGTTGTGGAAGGGGGCCGGGGTAGGACTGCAGCAAGGAATGTTCCACATATCCCATAAAGAGACAGGCATAGCTGGGGCCCATGCGGGCACCCATAGCCACACCTTTATGATAAATATATCTCACTGAGAGGGAGAGATAGAGTGAGAGACAGCAGTTATCATAAATAGATCTCACAGAGAGAATGAGAGACACAGAGTGGGAGATGTGAGTGACAGGCAGCAGTTATCATAAATATATCTCTGAGAGAGAGAGAGGGGGAGTAATAAACAGCAGTTATCAGAAATATATCTCACTGAGAGAGAGAGAATGGGAGAGGGGAGTGAGAGACAGCAGTCATCATAAATATATCTCACTGAGAGAGGGAGGGAAGTGAGAGAGAGCAGTTATCAGAAATATGTCTCAGTGAGAGAGTGAGAGAGGGAGGGGAGTGAGAGACAGCAGTCATCATAAATATATCTCACTGAGAGAGAGAGAGAGAGAGGAGTGACAAACAGCAGTTATCAGAAATATATATCACTGAGAGAGAGGGAGAGGGGAGTGAGAGACAGCAGTTATCATAAATATATCTCACTGAGAGAGAGAGAGAGAGAGGGAGAAGGGAGTGAGAGACAGCAGTCATCATCAATATATCTCACAGAGAGAAAGCATTTATAATAAATATATGTCACCGACAGAAAGAGGGAGAGAGAGGGGAATGAGAGACAGCAGTTATCATAACTATATCTCACTGAGAGAGAGAGAGAGAGAGAGGGGAGTGAGAAATAGAAGTCATCATAAATATATCTCACAGAGAGAGAGAGAGGGGAGTGAGAGAGGGCAGCTATCATAAATATATCTCACTGAGAGAGAGAGAGCTGGGAGTGAGAGTCAGCAAGTATCAGAAATATATCTCACTGAGAGAGAGAGAGGGAGAGGGGAGTGAGAGACAGCAGTTATCATTAATATATCTCACTGACAGAGAGTGATAGAGAGAGAGGGGAGTGAGAGAGAGCAGTTATCATGAATATATCTCACAGGGAGAGAGAGAGGGTAGTGAGAGAGCAGTTATCATAAATATATCTCACTGAGAGAGAGAGAGAGGGGAGTGAGAGAGCAGTTATCATAAATATATCTCACTGAGAGAGAGGGGAGTGAGAGACAGCAGTTATCATAAATATATCTCACTGAGAGAGAGAGAGGGTAGTGAGAGAGCAGTTATCATAAATATATCTCACTGAGAGAGAGAGAGAGAGAGGGGAGTGAGAGAGCAGTTATCATAAATATATCTCACTGAGAGAGAGAGAGGGGAGTGAGAGACAGCAGTTATCATAAATATATCGGACAAAGAGAGAGAGGGCGGAGTGAGAGAGAGCAGTTAATAAATATACCTCACTGAGAGAAAGTTGGGATTGAGAGACAGCAGTTATCATAAATATATATCTCTGAGCGAGGGAGAGAGAGAGAGAGGGGGGATTGAGAGAGAGCAGTCATCATAAATATATTTCACTGAGAGAGAGAGAGGGAAGTGAGAGAGAGCAGTCATCATAAATATATCTCACTGAGAGAGAGAGAGGGAAGTGAGAGAGAGCAGTCATCATAAATATATTTCACTGGGAGAGAGAGAGAGAGCTGGGAGTGAGATTCAGCAATTATCAGAAACATATATCACAGAGTGAGAGAGAGTGAGAGGGGAACGAGAGACAGCAGTCATCATAAATATATCTCACTGAGAGAGAGAGAGAGAGAGGGGAGTGAGAGACAGCAGTTATCATAAATATATCTCACTGAGAGAGAGAGAGAGAGGGGAGTGAGAGACAGCAGTTATCATAAATATATCTCACTGAGAGAGACAGAGAGAGAGAGAGGAGTGAGACACAGCAGTCATCATAAATATATCCCAATGAGAGAGCGAGAGAGAGAGAGAGAGAGATAGTGAGAGGCAGCAGTAATCATAAATATATCCCACTGAGAGAGAGAGAGTGAAGTGTGTCAAACAGCAGTTATCATAAATCTATCTCACAGGGAGAGTGAGAGAGAGGTGCAAGAGACAGCAGTTATCATAAATATATCTCACTGAGAGAGAGAGAAAGAGAGGGGAATGAGAGACAGCAGTTATCATAAATATATCTCACTGAGTCTGAGAGAAAGGGGAGTGAGAGACAGCAGTTATCATAAATATATCTCACAGAGAGAGAGAGAGAGAGAGGGGAGTGAGAGACATCAGTTATCAAAAATTTATCTCACTGAGAGAGAGAGAGAAAGAGAGGGGAATGAGAGACAGCAGTTATCATAAATATATCTCACAGAGATGAGAGAGAGAGAGGGGAGTGAGAGACATCAGTTATCAAAAATTTATCTCACTGAGAGAGAGAGAGAAAGAGAGAGGAATGAGAGACAGCAGTTATCATAAGTATATCTCACTGAAAGAGAGAGAGAGAGAGGAGTGAAACACAGCAGTAATCATAAATATATCCCAATGAGAGAGAGAGAGAGGAGTGACAAACAGCAGTTATCATAAAAATATCTCACTGAGAGAGAGAGAGAGGTTGGAGTGAGAGACAGCAGTTATCATAAATATATATCTCTCAGAGAGGGAGAGAGAGAGGGGGAAGTGAAAGGGAGCAGTTATCATAAATACATCTCACAGAGAGGGGGGGGGGGGTGTGACGCACAGCAGTTATCATAAAAATATCTCACTGAGAGAGAGAGAGGGGAGTGAGAGTCAGCAATTATCAGAAATATACCTCACTGAGAGAGAGAGAGAGAGCTGGCAGAGAGAGACAGCAATTATCAGAAATATATCTCACAGGGAAAGAGTGAAAGAGAGGGAGAGGAGAGTGGGAGACAACAGTTATCATAAATATATCTCACTGAGAGAGAGAGAGAGAGCGGAGTGAGAGACAACAGTGATCATAAATATATCTCACTGAGAGAGAGAGAGAGGGGAGTGAGAGACAGCAGTTATCATAAATATATCTCACTGAGAGAGAGAGAGGAGTGACAAACAGCAGTTATCATTAATATATCTCACTGAGAGAGAGGGTGGGAGTGAGAGACAGCAATTATCAGAAACATATATCACAGAGTGAGAGAGAGTGAGAGGGGAACGAGAGACAGCAGTCATCATAAATATATCTCACTGAGAGAGAGGGAGAGAGAGGGGAGTGAGACACAGCAGTCATCATAAATATATCTCACTGAGAGAGAGAGAGAGTGAGAGGGGAACGAGAGACAGCAGTCATCATAAATATATCTCACTGAGAGAGAGAGACAGAGGAGTGACAAACAGCAGTTATCAAAAATATATATCACAGGGAGAGAGAGAGAGGAGTGAGAGACAGCAGTTATCATAATTATATCTCACTGAGAGAGAGAGAGGGGAGTGAGAGACAGCAGTTATAATAAATATATCTCACTGAGAGAGAGAGGGGAGTGAGAGACAGCAGTTATCATAAATATATCTCACTGAGAGAGAGAGAGAGAGGGGAGTGAGAGAGAGCAGCTATCATAAATATATCTCACAGAGAGAGAGACAGGGGAGTGAGAGAGGGCAGCTATCATAAATATATCTCACTGAGAGATAGAGAGCTGGGAGTGAGAGTCAGCAAGTATCAGAAATATATCTCACTGACAGAGAGAGAGAGAGAGAGAGAGGGGAGTGGTAGACAGCAGTCATCATAAATATATCTCACTGAGAGAGGGAGAGAGAGGGGAGTGAGAGACAGCAGTTATCATAAATATATCTCACTGAGAGAGGGAGAGAGAGGGGAGTGAGAGACAGCAGTCATCATAAATATATCTCACTGAGAGAGGGAGAGAGAGGGGTGTGAGAGACAGAAGTTTTCAAAATATATCTCACTGGCAGAGAGAGAGAGAAGGGAGTGAAAGTCGGCAGTTATCAGAAATATATCTCACTGAGAAAGAGAGGGAGAGGGAGAGGGGAGTGAGAGACTGCAGTTATCTTAAATATATCTCACTGAGAGAGAGAGAGAGAGAGCTGGGAGTGAGAGTCAGCAATTATCAGAAACATATATCACAGAGTGAGAGAGAGTGAGAGGGGAACGAGAGACAGCAGTCATCATAAATATATCTCACTGAGAGAGGGAGAGAGAGGGGAGTGAGAGACAGCAATTATCAGATATATATCTCACTGAGAGAGAGAGAGAGAGGGTGAAGGGGAGTGTGAGACAACAGTCATCATAAATATATCTCACTGAGAGAGGGAGAGAGAGGGGTGTGAGAGACAGCAGTTTTCAAAATATATCTCACTGGCAGAGAGAGAGAGAAGGGAGTGAAAGTCGGCAGTTATCAGAAATATATCTCACTGAGAAAGAGAGAGAGAGAGGGAGAGGGGAGTGAGAGACTGCAGTTATCCTAAATATATCTCACTGAGAGAAGGAGAGAGAGATAGGGGAGTGAGAGACAGCAGTTATCATAAATATATCTCACTGAGAGAGAGAGAGAGAGAGGGAGAGAGAGACAGCAGTTATCATAAATATATCTCACTGAGAGAAGGAGAGAGAGAGAGGTGTGTGAGAGAAGGCAGTTATAAATATATCTCACTGAGAGAGAGAGGGGGGGAGTGAGAAAGAGCAGTTATCCTAAATATATCTCACTGAGAGGGATAGAGAGGTGATGGTTAGACATCAGTTATCATAAATATATCTCACTGAGAAAGAGAGAGGTGGGAGTGAGAGACAGGAGTCATCAGAAATATATCTCACTGACAGAGAGAGAGAGAGGGGAGTGAGAGAACAGCAGTTATCATAAATATATCTCACTGATAGTTAGAGAGCTGGGAGTGAGAGTCAGCAAGTTTCAGAAATATATCTCACTGAGAGAGAGAGAGAGAGAGGGAGAGGGGAGTGAGTGACAGCGTTTATCATAAATATATCTCACAGAGAGAGTGAGAGACATAGAGAGAGAGAGGTGAGTGACGGGCAGCAGTTATCATCAATATATCTCACTGAGAGAGAGAGAGGGGAGTGAGAGAGAGCAGTTATCATAAATATATCTCACTGAGAGAGAGAGAGAGGGGAGTGAGAGAGCAGTCATCATAAATATATCTCACTGAGAGAGAGAGAGAGAATGGGAGAGGGGAGTGAGAGACAGCAGTCATCATAAATATATCTAACTGAGAGAGGGAGGGAAGTGAGAGAGAGCAGTTATAAGAAATATATCTCACTGAGAGAGAGAGAGGGGAGTGAGAGAGAGCAGCTATCATAAATATATCTCATTGAGAGAGAGAGGGGAGTGAGAGACAGCAGTTATCATAAATATATCTCACTGAGAGAGAGAGAGAGGGGAGTGAGAGACAGCAGTCATCATAAATATATCTCACTGAGAGAGAGAGAGAGGGGAGTGAGAGACAGCAGTCATCATAAATATATCTCACTGAGAGAGAGAGAGAGGGGGGAGTGAGAGAGAGCAGTCATCATAAATATATCTCACTGAGAGACAGAGAGAGGAGTGAGAAATAGCAGTCATCATAAATATATCTCACTGAGAGAGAGAGAGAGGGGAGTGAGAGGCAGCAGTAATCATAAATATATCTCACTGAGAGAGAGAGAGAGAGGGGGGAGTGAGAGACAGCAGTTATCATAAATATATCTCACTGAGAGAGAGAGAGAGGGGAGTGAGAGAGAGCAGTTATCATAAATATATCTCACTGGCAGAGAGAGCGAGAGGGGAGTGATTTTCGGCAGTTATCAGAAATATATCTCACTGAGAAAGAGAGAGAGAGAGAGAGGGAGAGGGGAGTGAGAGACAGCAGTTATCCTAAATATATCTCACTGAGAGGGATAGAGAGGTGATGGTTAGACATCAGTTATCATAAATATTTCTCACTGAGAAAGAGAGAGGTGGAAGTGAGAGGCAGCAGTCATCAGAAATATATCTCACTGAGAGAGAGAGGTAGAGGGGAGTGAGAGACTGCAGTTATCATAAATATATCTCACTGAGAGAGAGAGAGAGAGAGGGAGAGGGGAGTGAGAGAGAGCAGTTATCATAAATATTTCTCACTGAGAGAGAGAGAGAGAGAGAGAGAGGGGAGTGAGAGACAGCAGTTATCATAAATATATCTCACAGAGAGAAAGCACTTATAATAAATATGTCAGCGACAGAGAGAGGGAGAGAGAGGGGAATGAGAGACAGCAGTTATCATAACTATATCTCACTGAGAGAGAGAGACAGAGAGAGGAGTGAGAAATAGCAGTCATCATACATATATCTCACTGAGAGAGGGAGAGAGAGATGGGAGTGAGAGAGAGCAGTCATCATAAATATATCTCACTGAGAGAGAGAGAGAGAGATGGGAGTGAGAGAGAGCAGTCATCATAAATATATCTCACTGAGAGAGAGAGAGAGGGGAGTGAGAGAGAGCAGTCATCATAAATATATCTCACTGAGAGAGAGAGAGAGAGAGATGGGAGTGAGAGACAGCAGTCATCATAAATATATCTCACTGAGAGAGAGAGAGGAGTGAGAGAGAGCATTTATCATAAATATATCTCACTTAGAGAGAGAGAGACAGGGGAGTGAGAGAGGGCAGCCAACATAAATATATCTCACTGAGAGAGAGAGCTGGGAGTGAGAGTCAGCAAGTATCAGAAATATATCTCACTGGGAGAGAGAGAGAGGGAGAGGGGAGAGACAGACTGCAGTTATCATAAATATACGTCACTGAGAGAGAGAGGGAGGAGTGAGAGACAGCAGTCATCATAAATATATCTTACTGTGAGACAGAGGGAGGGGAGAGAAATTCAGCAATTATCATAAATATATCTCACTGAGAGTGAGTGACGGGGGAGTGAGAGAGAGCAGTCATCATAAATATATCTCACTGAGAGAGAGAGAGAGAGAGAGGAGTGAGCGTCAGCAGTCATCATAAATATATCTCACTGAGAGAGGGAGAGAGAGGGGTGTGAGAGACAGCAGTTATCATAAATATATCTCACTGAGAGAGAGAGAGAGAGAGGAGTGAGAGACAGCAGTTATCATAAATATATCTCACTGGGAGAGGGAGAGAGAGGGGAGTGAGAGATAGCAGTTATCAAAAGTATATCTCACTGGCAGAGGGAGAGAGAGAGAGAGAGAGGGGAGTGAGAGACAGCAGTTTTCATAAATATATCTCACTGAGAGAGAGAGAGGGGAGTGAGAAAGAGCAGTTATAATAAATTCATCCCACTGAGAGAGAGAGAGAGAAACAAGAGTGAGAGACAGCAGTTATTATAAATATATCTCACTGAGAGAGAGAGAGAGAGGGGTGAGAGACAGCAGTTATCATAAATATATCTCACTGAGAGAGAGAGAGAGAGAGAGAGGGGAGTTAGAAACAGCAGTTATCCTAAATATATCTCACTGAGAGGGAGAGAGAGGTGATGGTTAGACATCAGTTATCATAAATATTTCTCACTGAGAAAGAGAGAGGTGGGAGTGAGAGACAGCAGTCATCAGAAATATATCTCACTGACACAAAGAGAGAGAGGGGTGTGAGAGACGGCAGTTATCATAAATATATCTCACTGAGATTTAGAGAGCTGGGAGTGAGAGACAGCAAGTTTCAGAAATATATCTCACTGAGAGAGAGAGTGAGAGGGGAGTGAGAAATAGCCGTTATCATAAATATATCTCAATGTGAGAGAGGGAGAGAGAGAGGGGAGTGAGTGACAGCTTTTATCATAATTATATCTCACTGAGAGAGAGAGGGGAGTGAGAGAGGGCAGCTATCATAAATATATCTCATTGAGAGAGAGAGCTGGGAGTGAGAGTCAGCAAGTATCAGAAATATATCCCACTGAGAGAGAGAGAGAGAGGGAGAGAGGGGAGAGACAGACTGCAGTTATCATAAATATATCCCACTGAGAGAGAGAGAGAGAGAGAGGAGTGAGACACAGCAGTAATCATAAATATATCTCACTGAGAGAGAGAGAGAGAGAGAGGGGAGTGAGAGACAGCAGTTATCATAAATATATCTCACTGAGAGGTGGAGAGAGAGGGGAGTGAGAGACTGCAGTTATCATAAATATATCTCACTGAGAGATGGAGAGAGAGGGCAGTGAGTGTCAGCAATTATCAGAAATATATCTCACTGAGAGAGAGAGAGAGAGAGAGGGGAGTGAGAGACAGCAGTCATCCTAAATATATCTCACTGAGAGGGATAGAGAGGTGATGGTTAGACATCAGTTATCATAAATATTTCTCACTTAGAAAGAGAGAGGTGGGAGTGAGAGACAGCAGTCATCAGAAATATATCTCACTGACAGAGAGAGAGAGATGGGAGTGAGAGACAGCAGTTATCATAAATATATCTCACTGACAGAGAGAGAGGGGAGTGAGAGACAGCAGTTATCATAAATATATCTCACTGAGAGAGAGAGAGAGAGAGGGGAGTGAGAGACAGCAGTCATCATAAATATATCTCACTGACAGAGAGAGAGAGAGGGGAGTGAGAGACAGCAGTTATCATAAATATATCTCACTGAGATTTAGAGAGCTGGGAGTGAGAGTCAGCAAGTTTCAGAAATATATCTCACTGAGAGAGAGAGTGAGAGGGGAGTGAGAAATAGCCGTTATCATAAATATATCTCAATGTGAGAGAGGGAGAGAGAGACGGGAGTGAGTGACAGCTTTTATCATAATTATATCTCACTGAGAGAGAGAGAGAGAAGGGACTTAGAGACAGCAGTTATCATAAATATATCTCACTGAGAGAGTGAGAGACACAGAGAGGGAGAGGTGAGTGACAGACAGCAGTTATAATAAATATATCTCACTGAGAGAGAGGGAGAGAGGGAGAGGGGTGAGAGACAGCAATTATCATAAATATATCTCACTGAGAGGGAGAGAGAGAGGAAGAGGGGAGTGAGAGACAGCAATTATCATAAATATATCTCACTGAGAGAGAGAGAGAGAGAGAGAGGGGGTGAAGGGAGTGGCAGACTGCAGGTATCATAAATATATCTCACGGAGAAAGAGAGAGAGGGGGGTGGTGAGAGAGAGCAGTCATCATAAATATATCTCACTGAGAGAGATTTAGAGAGGGGGTGAAGGGAGTGGCAGACAGCAGTTATCATAAATATATCTCACTGAGAGAGAGAGAGAGAGAGAGAGAGGGGGTGAAGGGAGTGGCAGACAGCAGTTATCATAAATATATCTCTGAGAGAGAGAGAGAGAGAGGGACTTAGAGACAGCAGTTATCATATAGTTCACTGAGAGAAAGAGGGGAGTGAGAGACAGCAGTTATCAATAATATATCTCACTGAGAGAGAAAGAGAGAGGGAGAAGGGAGTGGCAGACCGCAGTCATCATAAATATATCTCAATGACAGAGAGAGGGAGGGGATTGAGAGAGAGCAGTCATCATAATTGTATCTCACAGAGAGAGAGAGAGAGGGAGAGGGGACTGAGAGACAGCAGTTAGCATAAATAAATCTCACTGAGGGAGAGAGACACAGAAAGAGGGAAAGGGGAGTGAGAGACAGCATTTATCATAAATATATCTCACTGAGAGAGAGAGAGCGAGGGAGAGGGGAGTGAGAGACAGCAGTTATCATAAATATATCTCACTGAGAGAGAGAGGGGAGCGAGAGAGAGCAGTTATGATAAATATATCTCACTGAGAGAGAGAGAGGGGAGTAAGATACAGCAGTCATCATAAATATACCTCACTGAGAGACAGAGAGAGAGAGGGGAGTGAAAGTCAACAATTATCAGAAATATATCTCACTGAGAGAGAGAGAGGGGGGAGTGAGAGAGAGCAGTCATCATAAATATATCTCACTGAGAGAGAGAGAGAGGAAGAGGGGAGTGAGAGACAGCAGTTATCATAAATATATCTCACTGAGAGAGAGAGAGAGGGGCTTGAGAGAAAGCATTTACCATAAATGCATCTCACTGGCAGAGAGAGAGAGGGGAGTAAGAGACAGCAGTTATCATAAATATATCTCACTGGCAGAGAGAGGGTGAGGGGAGTGAGAGTCAGCAATTATCAGAAATATATCTCACTGAGAGAGGGAGAGAGAGAGAGGGGAGTGGGAGACAGATGTTATCATAAATATATCTCACTGAGAGAGAGAGAGAGAGAGAGAGGGGAGTGAGAGACAACAGTCATCATAAATATATCTCACTGACAGAGAGAGAGAGAGAGGGGAGTGAGAGACAGCAGTCATCATAAATATATCTCACTGAGAGAGAGAGAGAGAGGGGAGTGAGAGAACAACAGTTATCATAAATATATCTCACTGAGAGAGAGAGAGAGAGAGAGGGGAGTGAGAGAGCAGTTATCATAAATATATCTCACAGTGTGAGAGAGAGGGGAGTGAGAGACAGATGTTATCACAAATATATCTCACTGAGAGAGAGAGGGAGAGAGAGAGGGGAGTGAGAGACAGCAGTCATCATAAATATATCTCACTGAGAGAGAGAGAGAGCGGAGTGAGAGAGAACAGTTATCATAAATATATCCCACTGAGAGAGAGAGGGTGTGGCAGACAGCAGTCATCAAAAATATATCTCACTGAGAGAGGGAGAGTGAGAGAGGGGAGTGAGAGACAGCAGTCATCATAAATATATCTCACTGAGAGAGAGGGAGAGAGAGGGGAGTGAGAGACAGCAGTCATCATAAATATATCTCACTGAGAGAGAGAGAGAGAGAGAGGGGAGTGAGAGACAGCAGTTATCATAAATATATCTCACTGAGAGAGAGAGAGAGAGAGAGAGGGGAGTGAGAGACAGCAGTTATTATAAATATATCTCACTGAGAGAGAGAGAGAGAGGGTGTGGCAAGACAGCAGTCATCATAAATATATCTCTGAGAGAGGGAGAGAGGGAGAGGGGAGTGGGAGACAGCAGTTATTATAAATATATCTCACTGAGAGAGAGAGAGAGAGGGGAGTGAGAGACAGCAGTTATCATAAATATATCTCACTGAGAGAGAGAGAGAGAGGGGAGTGAGAGACAGCAGTTATCATAAATATATCTCACTGAGAGAGAGAGAGAGAGGGGAGTGAGAGACAGCAGTCATCATAAATATATCTCACTCAGAGAGAGAGAGGGATGGAATGAGAGACAGCGGTTATTAGAAATATATCTCACAGAGAGAGGGGAGTGAGAGACAGCAGTCATCATAAATATATCTCATTGAGAGAGAGAGAGAGGGTGAGTGAGAGAACTGCAGTTATCATAAATATATCTCACTGAGATAGAGAGAGAGGGGAGTGAGAGACAGTATTTATCATAAATATATCTCACTGAGAGAGAGAGAGTAGAGTGAGAGATGGCAGTCGTCATAAATATATCTCACTCACAGAGAGAGAGAGGGGAATGAGAGACAGATGTTATCACAAATATATCTCACTGAGAGAGAGAGAGAGGGAGTAAGAGAACAGCAGTTATCATAAATATATCTCACTGAGAGAGAGAGAGAGAGAGGGGGGAGTGAGAGACAGCAGTCATCATAAATATATCTCACTGAGAGAGAGAGAGAGGGGAGTGGGAGACAGCAGTCATCATAAATATATCTCACTGAGAGGGAGAGAGGGGAGTGAGAGAGAGCAGTTATCATAAATATACCTCACTGAGAGAGAGAGTTAGGGGAGTGAGAGACAGCAGTTATCATAAATAAATCTCGCTGAGAGGGAGAGAGAGAGAGAGGAGTGAGAGACAGACGTTATCACAAATATATCTCAGTGAGAGAGGGGAGTGAGAGACAGATGTTATCACAAATATATCTCATTGAGAGAGGGAGAGAGAGGGGAGTGAGAGACAGCATTTATCATAAATATATCTAACTGAGAGAGAGAGAGAGAGAGGGGATTGGGAGACAGCAGTCATCATTAATATATCTCACTGAGAGAGAGAGAGAGAGGGGGGGGATTGAGAGACAGCAGTCATCATAAATATATCTCACTGAGAGAGAGAGAGCGAGGGGAGTGAGAGACAGCAGTTATCATAAATATATCTCACTGAGAGAGAGAGAGAGAGAGGGGAGTGAGAGACAGCAGTTATAATAAATATATCTCACTGAGAGGGAGAGAGGGGAGTGAGAGACAGATGTTATCACAAATATATCTCACTGAGATAGAGAGGGGAGTGAGAGACAGATGTTATCACAAATATATCTCACTAAGATAGAGAGAGAGAGGGGAGTGAGAGACAGCAGTTATCGTAAATATATCTCACTGAGAGAGAGAGGGTGTGGCAGAGAGAGACAGATGTTATCATAAATGTATCTCACTGAGAGAGAGAGAGAGGGTGTGGCAGAGAGAGACAGCAGTCATCATAAATATATCTCACTGAGAGAGAGAGAGAGGGGAGTGAGAGACAGCAGTTATCATAAATATATCTCACTGAGAGAGAGAGAGAGGGAGAGAGAGAGAGCAGTTATCATAAATAAATCTCACTGAGAGGGCGAGAGGGGAGTGAGAGACAGGAGTTATTATAAATATATCTCACTGAGAGAGAGAGGGGAGTGAGAGACAGTATTTATCATAAATATATCTCACTGAGAGAGAAAGTTAGGGGAGTGAGAGTTCTGCAGTTATCATAAATCAATCTCACTGAGAGGGAGAGAGGGGAGTGAGAGACAGATGTTATCACAAATATATCTCACTGAGAGAGAGAGAGAGGGAGTAAGAGAACAGCAGTTATCATAAATATATCCCATTGAGAGAGGGAGAGAGAGAGTGGAGTGAGAGACAGCAGTTATCATAAATATCACTGAGAGAGAGAGAGGGAGAGAGAGGAGGGAGTGAGAGAACTGCAGTTATCATAAATATATCTCACTGAGATATAGAGAGAGGGGAGTGAGAGACAGCAGTTATAATAAATATATCTCACTGAGAGCGGGAGAGAGAGAGAGGGGAGTGAGAGACAGCAGTTATCATTAATATATCCCACTGAGAGAGGGAGAGAGAAAGAGGGGAGTGAGAGACGGCAGTTATCATAAATATATCTCACTGAGAGAGAGACGGAGGGTGTGGCAGACAGCAGTCATCATAAATATATCTCACTGAGAGGGAGAGAGAGAGAGAGGGGAGTGAGAGAGAGCAGTCATCATAAATATATCTCACTGAGAGGGAGAGAGAGAGAGGGGAGTGAGAGAGAGCAGTCATAAATATATCTCACTGAGAGAGAGAGAGGGGAGTGAGAGACAGCAGTCATCATAAATATTTCTCACTGAGAGAGAGAGGGAGAGAAAGAGGGAGAGGGGAGTGAGAGACAGCAGTCATCATAAATATATCTCACTGAGAGAGAGAGAGAGAGGGGAGTGAGAGAGAGCAGTCATCATAAATATATCTCACTGAGAGAGAGAGAGAGAGAGTGAGAGAACAGCAGTTATCATAAATATATCTCACTGAGAGAGAGAGAGAGAGAGAGGGAGAGGGGAGTAAGGGACAGCAGTTATCAGAAATATATTTGACAGAGAGAGAGAGAGTGGGGGGTAGTGAGAGACAGCAGTCATCATAAATATATCCCACTGAGAGAGAGACAGAGAGAATGGGAAATGTTTGAGAGACTGCATCATAAGTATATCTGTCATACTGGCCTCCCCATGCCCCTTTTTCGTGTGTCAATACTGATGTTTGTGTTCTCCCTGTGTGCTCGCTCACCCCGGTTTTCTCTGCTCCCTTTCAAATGATCCCCTTCTGCTCATCACCCCTCCCACATTTTTCCAACAACCGGAGCAGGTCCCCTCACTTGACTCCCTTGTTAAATTTCAGCTGCTGTGTGTCTGCTCATTCCGCCTGTGCCCTCCTGGTGCCTGGTACATAGAAACATAGAGAATGGAGTAGGCCATTCGGCCCTTTGAGCCTGCTCTGCCATTCATTATGATCATGGCTGATCATCCAACTCAATAGCCTGCTCCCACTTTCTCCCCATACCCTTTGATCCCTTTCACCCCAAGAGCTGTATCTAACTCCTTCTTGAAAACATACAATATTTTGGTCTCAACAACTTTCTATGGTAACGAATTCCACAGGCTCACCACTCTCTGGGTGAAGAAATTTCTCCTCATCTCAGTCCTAAATGGTCTACCCTGCATCCTCAGACTGTGACCCCTGGTTCTGGACTCCCCCACCATCGGGAACATCCTTCCTGCATCTACCCTGTCTTGTCCTGTTAGAATTTTATAGGTTTCTATGAGATCCCCCCTCATTCTTCTGAACTCCATCGAATATAATCCTAATCTACTCGATCTCTCCTCATGTGTCAGTCCCGCCATCCCAGGAATCAGTCTGGTAAACCTTCGCCGCACTTTCCCCCTCATTATTCTACCATGTTCCTGAGCTTTGTGCCGTAGAATCATAGGAGATCCATGGTCACTTAGCCCAACATGCCCATGCCAACTAACACCCAGCCCAATGCCACTGTCCAGCACTTGGTCCGTAGCCCCTGAGGCAAAAGGCGAGTAACTTGCTGGAAGTCCCACGGCCCAGGGAAAAGAGCCTTAAGTTGCGAACCTGCATGTTTTGAGGCTGGAGGGCGAGCTGAGGAAGGAAGGCTGCCCTAACGGGCTCCCTCACTCTACCTGGCCTACAACTGTGTGCGGCCATCAACCCATGGCCAGGGAGGCCTCAGCTGAGCCTAACGGTTGTCTCGTTGATGAGAATGTCCAGGCGTCCGACAGGACCAGCACGAGAGAATTCCAGGTCAACAGCATCGAGAAGCTGCTGACTTTGTCCTTTATTTTATAACGCCCATCCTCCAAAGCCCATTTCTGCAGAGAGTATCTCTATCTGTTTGTCCTTTGTGTGTGTGTCTGAGGGTCTGTGTGTGTGTGTCTGTGTGTGTGTGTCTGTGTTTTTGTGTGTGTCTGTGTCTGTGTGTCTGTCTGTCTGTGTGTGTGTGTGTGTGTGTGTTTGTGTGTCTGTCTGTCTGTGTGTGTCTTTCTGTCTGTGTGTTTGTGTGTGTGTGTGTGTGTGTGTGTTTGTGTGTCTGTCTGTCTGTGTGTGTCTTTCTGTGTGTTTGTGTGTGTGTGTGTGTTTGTGTGTCTGTCTGTCTGTGTGCGTCTTTCTGTGTGATTGTGTGTGTGTGTGTGTGTGTGTGTGTGTGTGTCGGTGTGTGTTTGTGTGTCTGAATGTGTGTGTGTGTCTGTGTGTGTGTTTGTGTGCCTGTATGTGTATGTGTGTATGTCTGTGTGTGTGTGTGTGTGTGTGTATGTGTGTGTGCGTGTATGTGCGAGTATGTGTGTATGCATGTCTGTGTACATGTGCGTGTGTGTGTCTGTCTGTGTGTGTCTGTGTGTGCATGTGCGTGTATGTGTGTGTGTGTGTCTGTGTGTGTGCGTGTGTGTGTGTGTGCATTTGTGTGCGTGTGTGTGCGTGTCTGTGTGCCTGTGTGTGTGTGTGTGTGTGTGTGTGTGTGTCGGTGTGTGTTTGTGTGTCTGAATGTGTGTGTGTGTCTGTCTGTGTGTGTGTGTGTGTGTGTGTGTATGTGTGTGTGCGTGTATGTGCGAGTATGTGTGTATGCATGTCTGTGTGCATGTGTGTGTCTGTGTGTGCGTGTATGTGTGTGTGTGTGTGTGTGTGTGTGTGTGCCTGTGTGTGTGTGTGTGCCTGTGTGTGTGTGTGTGTGTGTGTGTGTGTGTGTGTGTCTGTATGTGAGCACACGGTCGCACGCTGTGGGAATCCTTTAGAAAGGAATAGATAGTTATACTCCCCGTTTACAATTGTGTACTAACCAGTACTTGAAAAGGAGTTTTGTTATAATAAACACCCATACTAATCCTATTGAAAGGAGGCTCTTCTATTCTGGACACCAGTGGGGGAAATAGAAGGTTGGCTATTTGGTGAGAAAATTAAACTTTTAAATTAGTAGCGCGGCCTGCGGATCAGTGGGGCTGGATCATAGGCTCACTGCTCCCATCCCAGCCATAACACTCGCAATGCTGACCCTGGGAATACCACTGATCAGTCTGAAAAACAGCCGCTCACAGCTCATCTCTGTTCCTTTGGCCTCTGGCTGATCATGGACCTAGGCTGCCATTGTCCCTATAATCCCACGACCTTCAAATTTGCTAACAAGTCTATCGTTAGCTGCCTATTGTTAGTCCATGTACACACCATCCACCTCACTACCCTCATCAACTCTCTCTGTTACTTCGTCAATAAGGACTTCACGAACGTTATTCGGAGGGACAAAGGGAAGGTTAACAAGGGATCGGGGTCCCGGGTGAATCCCGTGTGGCAATCTTACTGGTGCAGACCACGCCTGCTGCTCCAACCCCCTCGCACGCGTCAGACGGTAGCCGCTGGAGGCAGTCGGCTATCTCGGTGGCGCCCTCCTGGCACAGGTCGCCCCACCTGCCCTCGCCGGCCAGCTGGTAGGTCACGTTGAGCCTCGAGGCGTTGCCGCAGCCCAGGTACTGGCAGACCCCGTGGGCGAGGGACAGGTTCCAGATCGTGGCACACACCGAGCCCCACGTGCCCTGGTCATGGACGCTCAGCCGCCCCGAGCAGCGGTTGGGACCCCCGGTCAGCCGGATTTCACGGTGCCCTGTGGAGAAACGGCGGGTGGGGGGGGTGATGGGGGGGCGGGGGGGGATGTGTGGAGGAGGAAGACATTCAGAATCCCTATGTAAACATGTCACGATGAAATGACAGTATCCGCCCTGGGCTGGAGCGCCGCACAACCGATGCTATTTTGAGGAGGATATAACTACAGATCGGCGGTTTGGGCTTATTGCACAGTCCTTAATATAACAGCAACTTGCATTTGTATAGTGCCTTTAGCGTAGTAAAAGTGTATGAATGGGCTTCACAGGAGTGTGTACCAAATTTGATGCTGAGTTGTGGGAGGAGATATTAGGAAGGGCGACTAATAAACCTGGACAAAGAATTCAGCTTTACGGAGAGTCTTAAAAGGGAAAAAGAGAGCAGCGGAGAGGTTTAAGGAAGGAATTCCATAGCTTAGGGTACCCGGAGCAGAAGAGGCAGTGATCAGTGGATCCATTAAATTCAACAAACGGTGCAAGAGGTCAGAACAGGAGGAGCACAGAGATCCGTGAACAGGGAAAGGGCTGGAGTTGGCTACAGATATAGGCAGGATTGTAGGGGCTGGAGGAGGTTACAGACAGAGGGAGGATTGTAGGGGCTGGAGGAGGTTACAGACAGAGGGAGGATTGTAGGGGCTGGAGGGGGTTACAGAGATAGGGAGGGCTGTAGGTTCTGGAGGAGGTTACAGAGATAGGGAGGGTTGTAGGGGCTGGAGGAGGTTACAGAGATAGGGAGGGTTGTAGGGGCGGGAGGAGGTTACAGAGATAGGGAGGGTTGTAGGGGGCTGGAGGAGGTTACAGAGATAGGGAGGGTTGTAGGGGCTGGAAGAGGTTACAGAGAGAGGGAGGGTTGTAGGGGTTGGAGGAGGCTACAGAGATAGGGAGGATTGTAGTGGCTGGAGGAGGTTACAGAGATAGGGAGGGTTGTAGGTGCTGGAGGAGGTTACAGAGATAAGGTGGGTTGTAGGGGCTGGAGGAGGTTACAGAGATAAGGTGGGTTGTAGGGGCTGGAGGAGGTTACAGAGATAGGGAGGGTTGTAGGTGCTGGAGGAGGTTACAGAGATAAGGTGGGTTGTAGGGGCTGGAGGAGGTTACAGAGATAGGGAGGGTTGTAGGGGCTGGAGGAGGTTACAGAGATAGGGAGGGTTGGAGGGGCTGGAGGAGGTTACAGAGATAGGGAGGGTTGTAGGGGCTGGAGGAGGTTACAGAGATAAGGTGGGTTGTAGGGGCTGGAGGAGGTTACAGAGATAGGGAGGGTTGTAGGTGCTGGAGGAGGTTACAGAGATAAGGTGGGTTGTAGGGGCTGGAGGAGGTTACAGAGAGAGGGACGGTTGAGGCCTGGGAACGATTTGAATATGAAGGATCAGAATTTCAGGACCAAGCTGTTGATAATCCAGGAGCCAATATAAGTCGGTGAACCCAGGGTGATGTTTGAATGGGGCTTGGTAGCAGGTAGCAGATTTTCCGCAGGATTGAATATGGGACACCGGGCAGCAGTGAGCTGGTATTCCTAAGTCCAGGGGTATGGGAGGCAGGGGTGAGGTTTTCGGGAGCAGTTGAGTTGACTCAACCATGCCTGGCCAACTCTGAGATTCTCACTCATGTCCTTGGCGAACAGGAAATCGCTCTTTGGGACACATAACCTTCCCTTTGCATTGAAAAGATCGACGCTGGTCACTGCGGAGATGATCAGAAAACATGGCTGGAGGATTAGTTGGACACTTTTCTCTGTCCGGTGCACTGTGAGTCACGGGTTTACACCGGCGAGTCACACGCTCTGAAATTTATAATGGAGAGGTCGATGGAAAAGGCTAAATGGCGCCCTTCAGCCTTGGCACCGGGTGGTGTGGGGTTCATCCGCATAGCGACAGGGCCCATTTCCCAGAGCAACATTGACCCCCACCCCACCCCCCAATCCCCCGCACACCCAACCCCCTCTCCCCGGAGCCAGGAGAGTGAGGGAATCGCCATCGCTGATCCACGATCTGAAGAGGCCTTGTCTCAATTTCAGCTTCCACTTCTGTCCCACATTCCTGATTCGTCCCCAAGGTGCCTCTGCGGAGTGGGGGGATGGGGGTGTGGGAGTTGGGTGGGGGGGGTGGTTGGTGGAGTTGGGGGAGATGTTGGGGGGGGTCTGTGGGAATCACAGTCCTTCCTTGTGGGGACGCTCCCAGTGTGTGTGTGTGTGTGTGTGTGTGTGTGTGTGAGGCCCAGTCGCGCCATCAGCAGCCCCAGGAAGGGGGCTGTCGATGGGTTCCCTCGTCCGTCTGCCTGTCGCCAAACCCCCAGGACACCTTCGCTGCCGGGTGTCCTGGCAGAGGGAGCACACGGTGTTCAATGGGACGTCTGTGGCCTTCCACAGCCAGTGGGCGCCAGGAGGAAATTGGAGCACCTCATCCCCCCTGGAACACAATTTTAATTAAAGTTTCCCTTAAAACTTTGTTTAATTCACAGGTTATGGGTTGTGCCCCTTTAAGAGGAGGCCGCTAAGTTCCTATTGGTTGTCAATGACACCTGACAATCATCATTAACAATGTCAAGTCCGTCCGCCATAGCAACACAAGTTTTTCCCCCATAGCAACACAAGTCCATCCCCCATAGCTACACAAGTCCATCCGCCATAGCAACACAAGTCCATCACCAATAGCAACACAAGTTTATCACCAATAGCAACACAAGTCCATCACCAATAGCAACACAAGTTTATCACCAATAGCAACACAACTCCATCCCCCATAACAACATAAGTTTATCACCAATAGCAACACAAGTCCAACCCCATTACAACGCAAGTTTATCACCAATAGCAACACAAGTCCATCACCAATACCAACACAAGTATATAACCAATAGCAACACAAGTCCACCCCCCATAGCAACACAAGTTTGACACCAATAACAACACAAGTCCATCCCCCATAGCAACACAAGTTTATCACCAATAACAACACAAGTTTATCACCAATAACAACACAAGTTTATCACCAATAACAACACAAGTTTATCAGCAATAGCAACACAAGTCCATCACCAATAGCAACAAAAGTTTATCACCAATAGCAACACAAGTCCATCACCAATAACAACACAAGTTTATCACCAATAACAACACAGGTTTATCAGCAATAGCAACACAAGACCATCACCAATAGCAACACAAGTACATCCCCCATAGCAACACAAGTCCATCCGCCATAGCAACACAAGTCCATCACCAATAGCAACACAAGTTTATCACCAATAGCAACACAGGTCCATCACCAATAGCAACACAAGATCACCACCAATAGCAACACAAGTCCATACCCCATAGCAACACAAGTCCATCAGCAATAGCAACACAAGTCCATTCCCCATAGCAACATAAGTTTATCACCCAGAGCAAGACAAGTTTATCAGCAATAGCAACACACGTTTATCACAAATAACAACACAAGTCCATCACCAAAAGCAACACAAGTCCATCCCCCATAGCAACACAAGTCCATCCGCCATAGCAACACAAGTCCATCACCAATAGCAACACAAGTTTATCACCAATTGTAATACAAGTCCATCACCAATAGCAACACAAGTCCACCACCAATAGCAACACAAGTCCATCACCAATAGCAACACAAGTCCACACCCCATAGCAACACAAGTTTATCATCAATAACACCACAAGTTTATCAGCAATAGCAACACAAGTTTATCAGCAATAGCAACACAAGTTTATCACCAATAGCAAAATATGTTTATCACCAATAGCAACACAAGTTTATCACCAATAGCAACACAAGTTTATCAGCAATAGCAACGCAAGTCCATCACCAATAGCAACACAAGTTTATCACCAATAGCAACACAAGTCCATCACCAATAGCAACACAAGTCCATCCCCCATAGCAACACAAGTCCATCACCAATAGCAACACAAGTCCATCCCCCATAGCAACACAAGTTTATCACCAATAACAACACAAGTCCATCACCAATAGCAACACTAGTTTATCACCAATAACAACACAAGTTTATCACCAATAGCAACACAAGTTTATCAGCAATAACAAAACAAGTCCATCCCCCATAGCAACACAAGTTTATCACCAATAACAACACAGGTTTATCACCAATAACAACACAAGTTTATCACCAATAGCAACACAAGTTTATCACTAATAACAACACAAGTTTATCACCAATAGCAACACAGGTTTATCACTAATAACAACACAAGCCAATCCCCCAGAGCAACGCATGTTTATCACCCATAGCAACACAAGTTTATCACCAATACCAACACAATCCATCCCCCATAGCAACACAAGTCCATCACCCATAGGAACACAAGTCCATCACCCATATCAACACAGGTTTATCACCAATAACAACACAAGTCCATCCCCCATAACAACGCAGGTTTATCACCAATAGCAACAAAAGTCCATCACCAATACCAACACAAGTTTATCACCAATAGCAACACAAGTCCACCCCCCCATAGCAACACAGGTTGAACAACAATAAAAACACAAGTCCATCCCCCATAGCAACACAAGTTTATCACCAATAACAACACAAGTTTATCACCAATAACAACACAAGTTTATCAGCAATAGCAACACAAGTCCATCACCAATAGCAACACAAGTTCATCCCCCATAGCAAAACAAGTCCATCACGAATAGCAACACAAGTTTATCAGCAATAGCAACACAAGTCCATCACCAATAGCAACAAATGTTTATCACCAATAGCAACACAAGTCCATCACCAATAGCAACACAAGCCAATCCCCCATAGCAACACAAGTTTATCACCAATAACAACACAAGTCCATCACCAATAGCAACACAAGTTTTTCACCAATAACAACACAAGTTTATCACCAATAGCAACACAAGTTTATCAGCAATAACAACACAAGTCCATCCCCCATAGCAACACAAGTTTATCACCAATAACAACACAGGTTTATCACCAATAACAACACAAGTTTATCAGCAATAGCAACACAAGTTTATCACCAATAGCAACACAAAATTTATCACCAATAGCAACACAGGTTTATCACCAATAACAACACAGGTTTATTACCAATAGCAACACAAGTTTATCACCAATAACAACACAGGTTTATCACCAATAGCAACACAAGTTTATCACCAATAGCAGCACAAGTTTATCACCAATAGCAACACAAGTTTATCACCAATAGCAACACAAGTTTATCACCAATAACAACACATGTTTATCACCAATAACAACACAAGCCCATCCCCCAGAGCAACGCAAGTTTATCACCCATAGCAACACAGGTTTATCACCAATAACAACACAATCCATCCCCCATAGCAACACAAGTCCATCCCCCAGAGCAACACAAGTCCATCACCCATAGGAACACAAGTCCATCACCCATATCAACACAGGTTTATCACCAATAACAACACAAGTCCATCCCCCAGAGCAACACAAGACCATCATCCAGAGCAACACAAGTTTATCACCAATAGCAACACAAGTCCATTACCCATAGCAACACAAGTTCCATCACCCATAGCAACACAAGTTTATCACCAATAACAACACAGGTTTATCACCAATAGCAACACAAGTCCATCCCCCATAGCAACACAAGTCCATCCCATATAGCAACGCAAGTCCATCCCCCAGAGCAACACAAGTCCATCACCCATAGCAGCACGGGTTTATTACCAATAGCAACGCAAGTCCATCCCCCAGAGCAACACAAGTCCATCCCCCAGAGCAACACGAGTCCATCACCAATAGCAACACAAGTCCATCACCCATAGCAGCGCAAGTTTATCACCAATAGCAACACAAGTCCATCCCCCATAACAATGCAAGTTTATCACCAATACCAACACAGGTTTATCACCAATAGCAACACAAGTCCAACCCCCATAGCAACACAAGTTTATCACCAATAACAACACAAGTTTATCACCAATAACAACACAAGTTTATCAGCAATAGCAACACAGGTCCATCACCAATAGCAACACAAGTTTATCACCAATAGCAACACAAGTTTATCACCAATAGCAACACAAGTTCATCCCCCATAGCAAAACAAGTCCATCACCAACAGCAACACAAGTTTATCAGCAATAGCAACACAAGTCCATCACCAATAGCAACACAAGTTTATCACCAATAGCAACACAAGTTTATCAGCAATAGCAACACAAGACCATCACCAATAGCAACACAAGTTTATCACCAATACCAACACAAGTCCATCATCAATAGCAACACAAGATCACCACCAATAGCAACACAAGTCCATCACCAATAGCAACACAAGTCCATACCCCATAGCAACACAAGTCCATCAGCAATAGCAACACAAGGCCATTCCCCATAGCAACACAAGTTTATTACCCAGAGCAACACAAGTTTATCAGCAATAGCAACACAAGTTTATCACAAATAACAACACAAGTCCATCACCAAAAGCAACACATTTCCATCCCCCATTGCAACACAATTCGATCCGCCATAGCAACACAAGTCCATCACCAATAGCAACACAAGTTTATCACCAATAGTAATACTAGTCCATCACCGATAGCAACACAAGTCCACCACCAATAGCAACACAAGTCCATCACCAATAGCAACACAAGTCCACCCCCCATAGCAACCCAAGTTTATCATCAATAACACAACAAGTTTATCAGCAATAGCAACACAAGTTTATCACCAATAGCAACATAAGTTTATCACCAATAGCAACACAGGTTTATCACCAATAGCAACACAAGTCTATCACCAATAGCAACACAAGTCCATCACCAATAGCAACACAAGTTTATCACCAATAGCAACACAAGTCCATCACCAATAGCAATACAGGTCCATCACCAATAGCAACACAAGTTTATCAGCAATAGCAACACAAGTCCATCCCCCATAGCAACACAAGTCCATCCCCCATAGCAACACAAGTCCATCACCAATAGCAACACAAGTCCATCCCCCATAGCAACACAAGTTTATCACCAATAACAACACAAGTCCATCACCAATAGCAACACAAGTTTATCACCAATAACAACACAAGTTTATCACCAATAGCAACACAAGTTTATCACCAATAACAACACAAGTCCATCCCCCATAGCAACACAAGTTTATCACCAATAACAACACAGGTTTATCGCCAATAACAACACAGGTTTATCACCAATAACAACACAGGTTTATCACCAATAGCAACACAAGTTTATCACCAATAACAACACAGGTTTATCACCAATAGCAACACAAGTTTATCACCAATAGCAGCACAAGTTTATCACCAATAGCAACACAATTTTATCACCAATAACAACACATGTTTATCACCAATAACAACACAAGCCCATCCCCCAGATCAACGCAAGTTTATCACCCATAGCAACACAAGTTTATCACCAATAACAACACAATCCATCCCCCAGAGCAACACAAGTCCATCATCCAGAGCAACACAAGTTTCTCACCAATAGCAACACAAGTCCATTACCCATAGCAACACAAGTTCCATCACCCATAGCAACACAAGTTTATCACCAATAACAACAGAGGTTTATCGCCAATAGCAACACAATTCCATCCCCCATAGCAACACAAGTCCATCCCACATAGCAATGCAAGTCCATCACCAATAGCAACACAAGTCCATCCCCCAGAGCAACACAAGTCCATCCCCCAGAGCAACACAAGTCCATCACCCATTGGAACACAAGTCCATCACCCATATCAACACAGGTTTATCACCAATAACAACACAAGTCCATCCCCCAGAGCAACACAAGTCCATCATCCAGAGCAACACAAGTTTATCACCAATAGCAACACAAGTCCATTACCCATAGCAACACAAGTTCCATCACCCATAGCAACACAAGTTTATCACCAATAACAACACAAGTCCATTACCCATAGCAACACAAGTTCCATCACCCATAGCAACACAAGTTTATCACCAATAACAACACAGGTTTATCGCCAATAGCAACACAATTCCATCCCCCATAGCAACACAAGTCCATCCCACATAGCAACGCAAGTCCATCACCAATAGCAACACAAGTCCATCCCCCATAGCAACACAAGTTTATCACCAATAACAACACAAGTCCATCACCAATAGCAACACAAGTTAATCACCAATAACAACACAAGTCCATCACCAGTAGCAACACAAGTTTATCAGCAATAACAACACAAGTCCATCCCCCATAGCAACACAAGTTTATCACCAATAACAACACAGGTTTATCACCAATAACAACACAAGTTTATCAGCAATAGCAACACAAGTTTATCACCAATAGCAACACAAGTTTATCACCAATAACAACACATGTTTATCACCAATAACAACACAAGCCCATCCCCCAGAGCAACGCAAGTTTATCACCCATAGCAAAACAAGTTTATCACCAATAACAACACAATCCATCCCCCATAGCAACACAAGTCCATCCCCCAGAGCAACACAAGTCCATCCCCCAGAGCAACACAAGTCCATCACCCATAGGAACACAAGTCCATCACCCATATCAACACAGGTTTATCACCAATAACAACACAAGTCCATCCCCCAGAGCAACACAAGTCCATCATCCAGAGCAACACAAGTTTATCACCAATAGCAACACAAGTCCATTACCCATAGCAACACAAGTTCCATCACCCATAGCAACACAAGTTTATCACCAATAACAACACAGGTTTATCACCAATAGCAACACAAGTCCATCCCCCATAGCAACACAAGTCCATCCCACATAGCAACGCAAGTCCATCCCCCTGAGCAACACAAGTCCATCACCCATAGCAGCACGGGTTTATCACCAATAGCAACGCAAGTCCATCCCCCATAGCAACACAAGTCCATCCCACATAGCAATGCAAGTCCATCCCCCAGAGCAACACAAGTCCATCACCCATTGCAGCAAGGGTTTATCACCAATAGCAACGCAAGTCCATCCCCCATTGCAACACAAGTCCATCCCCCAGAGCAACACAAGTCCATCACCAATAGCAACACAAGTCCATCACCCATAGCAGCACAAGTTTATCACCAATAGCAACACAAGTCCATCCCCCATAACAATGCAAGTTTATCACCAATAGCAACACAAGTCCATCACCAATACCAACACAGGTTTATCACCAATAGCAACACAAATCCACCCCCCATAGCAACACAAGTTGAACACCAATAACAACACAAGTCCATCACCAATAGCAACACAAGTTTATCACCAATAACAACACATGTTTATCACCAATAACAACACAAGTTTATCAGCAATAGCAACACAGGTCCATCACCAATAGCAACACAAGTTTATCACCAATAGCAAATCAGGTTTATCAGCAATAACAAAACAAGTCCATCCCCCATAGCAACACAAGTTTATCACCAATAACAACACAGGTTTATCACCAATAACAACACAAGTTTATCAGCAATAGCAACACAAGTTTATCACCAATAGCAACACAAGTTTATCACCAATAACAACACATGTTTATCACCAATAACAACACAAGCCCATCCCCCAGAGCAACGCAAGTTTATCACCCATAGCAACACAAGTTTATCACCAATAACAACACAATCCATCCCCCATAGCAACACAAGTCCATCCCCCAGAGCAACACAAGTCCATCCCCCAGAGCAACACAAGTCCATCACCCATAGGAACACAAGTCCATCACCCATATCAACACAGGTTTATCACCAATAACAACACAAGTCCATCCCCCAGAGCAACACAAGTCCATCATCCAGAGCAACACAAGTTTATCACCAATAGCAACACAAGTCCATTACCCATAGCAACACAAGTTCCATCACCCATAGCAACACAAGTTTATCACCAATAACAACACAGGTTTATCACCAATAGCAACACAAGTCCATCCCCCATAGCAACACAAGTCCATCCCACATAGCAACGCAAGTCCATCCCCCTGAGCAACACAAGTCCATCACCCATAGCAGCACGGGTTTATCACCAATAGCAACGCAAGTCCATCCCCCATAGCAACACAAGTCCATCCCACATAGCAATGCAAGTCCATCTCCCAGAGCAACACAAGTCCATCACCCATTGCAGCACGGGTTTATCACCAATAGCAACGCAAGTCCATCCCCCATAGCAACACAAGTCCATCCCCCAGAGCAACACAAGTCCATCACCAATAGCAACACAAGTCCATCACCCATAGCAGCACAAGTTTATCACCAATAGCAACACAAGTCCATCCCCCATAACAATGCAAGTTTATCACCAATAGCAACACAAGTCCATCACCAATACCAACACAGGTTTATCACCAATAGCAACACAAATCCACCCCCCATAGCAACACAAGTTGAACACCAATAACAACACAAGTCCATCACCAATAGCAACACAAGTTTATCACCAATAACAACACAAGTTTATCACCAATAACAACACAAGTTTATCACCAATAACAACACAAGTTTATCAGCAATAGCAACACAGGTCCATCACCAATAGCAACACAAGTTTATCACCAATAGCAACACAAGTTTATCAGCAATAACAAAACAAGTCCATCCCCCATAGCAACACAAGTTTATCACCAATAACAACACAGGTTTATCACCAATAACAGCACAAGTTTATCAGCAATAGCAACACAAGTTTATCACCAATAGCAACACAAGTTTATCACCAATAGCAACACAGGTTTATCACCAATAACAACACAAGCCCATCCCCAGAGCAACGCAAGTTTATCACCCTAGCAACACAAGTTTATCACCAATAACAACACAAGTTTATCACCAATAACAACACAGGTTTATCACCAATAACAACACAGGTTTATCACCAATAACAACACAGGTTTATCACCAATAGCAACACAAGTTTATCACCAATAACAACACAGGTTTATCACCAATAGCAACACAAGTTTATCACCAATAGCAGCACAAGTTTATCACCAATAGCAACACAAGTTTATCAGCAATAACAACACATGTTTATCACCAATAACAACACAAGCCCATCCCTCAGAGCAACGCAAGTTTATCACCCATAGCAACACAAGTTTATCACCAATAACAACACAATCCATCCCCCATAGCAACACAAGTCCATCCCCCATAGCAACACAAGTCCATCCCCCAGAGCAACACAAGTCCATCACCCATAGGAACACAAGTCCATCACCCATATCAACACAGGTTTATCACCAATAACAACACAAGTCCATCCCCCAGAGCAACACAAGTCCATCATCCAGAGCAACACAAGTTTATCACCAATAGCAACACAAGTCCATTACCCATAGCAACACAAGTTCCATCACCCATAGCAACACAAGTTTATCACCAATAACAACACAAGTCCATTACCCATAGCAACACAAGTTCCATCACCCATAGCAACACAAGTTTATCACCAATAACAACACAGGTTTATCGCCAATAGCAACACAATTCCATCCCCCATAGCAACACAAGTTTATCACCAATAACAACACAAGTCCATTACCCATAGCAACACAAGTTCCATCACCCATAGCAACACAAGTTTATCACCAATAACAACACATGTTTATCACCAATAACAACACAAGCCCATCCCCCAGAGCAACGCAAGTTTATCACCCATAGCAACACAAGTTTATCACCAATAACAAAACAAGTCCATCCCCCAGAGCAACACAAGTCCATCCCCCAGAGCAACACAAGTCCATCACCCATAGGAACACAAGTCCATCACCAATAGCAACACAAGTCCATTACCCATAGCAACACAAGTTCCATCACCCATAGCAACACAAGCTTATCAGCAATAGCAACACAAGTCCATCCCCAATAGCAACACAAGTCCATCCCCCATAGCAACACAAGTCCATCACCAATAGCAACACAAGTCCATCCCACAAAGCAACACAAGTTTATCACCAATAACAACACAAGTCCATCACCAATAGCAACACAAGTTTATCACAAATAACAACACAAGTTTATCACCAATAACAACACATGTTTATCACCAATAACAACACAAGCCCATCCCCCAGAGCAACGCAAGTCCATTACCCATAGCAACACAAGTTCCATCACCCATAGCAACACAGGTTTATCACCAATAACAACACAAGTCCATTACCCATAGCAACACAAGTTTATCACCAATAACAACACAGGTTTATCACCAATAACAACACAAGCCCATCACCCATAGGAACACAAGTCCATCACCCATATCAACACAGGTTTATCACCAATAACAACACAAGTCCATCCCCCAGAGCAACACAAGTCCATCATCCAGAGCAACACAAGTTTATCACCAATAGCAACACAAGTCCATTACCCATAGCAACACAAGTTCCATCACCCATAGCAACACAGGTTTATCACCAATAACAACACAAGTCCATTACCCATAGCAACACAAGTTCCATCACCCATAGCAACACAAGTTTATCACCAATAACAACACAGGTTTATCGCCAATAGCAACACAATTCCATCCCCCATAGCAACACAAGTCCATCCCACATAGCAAAGCAAGTCCATCACCAATAGCAACACAAGTCCATCCCCCATAGCAACACAAGTTTATCACCAATAACAACACAAGTCCATCACCAATAGCAACACAAGTTAATCGCCAATAACAACACAAGATTATCACCAGTAGCAACACAAGTTTATCAGCAATAACAACACAGGTTTATCAGCAATAGCAACACAAGTTTATCACCAATAGCAACACAAGTTTATCACCAATAACAACACAGGTTTATCACGAATAACAACACAGGTTTATCAGCAATAGCAACACAAGTTCATCACCAATAGCAACACAGGTTTATCACCAATAACAACACATGTTTATCACCAATAACAACACAAGCCCATCCCCCAGAGCAACGCAAGTTTATCACCCATAGCAACACAAGTTTATCACCAATAACAACACAAGTCCATCACCCAGAGCAACACAAGTCCATCCCCCAGAGCAACACAAGTCCATCACCCATAGGAACACAAGTCCATCACCCATATCAACACAGTTTTATCACCAATAACAACATAAGTCCATCCCCCAGAGCAACACAAGTCCATCATCCAGAGCAACACAAGTTTATCACCAATAGCAACACAAGTCCATTACCCATAGCAACACAAGTTCCATCACCCATAGCAACACAAGTTTATCACCAATAACAACACAAGTCCATTACCCATAGCAACACAAGTTCCATCACCCATAGCAACACAAGTTTATCACCAATAACTACACAGGTTTATCGCCAATAGCAACACAATTCCATCCCCCATAGCAACACAAGTCCATCCCACATAGCAACGCAAGTCCATCACCAATAGCAACACAAGTCCATCCCCGATAGCAACACAAGTTTATCACCAATAACAACACAAGTCCATCACCAATAGCAACACAAGTTAATCGCCAATAACAACACAAGATTATCACCAGTAGCAACACAAGTTTATCAGCAATAACAACACAAGTCCATTCCCCATAGCAACACAGGTTTATCACCAATAACAACACAGGTTTATCACCAATAACAACACAAGTTTATCAGCAATAGCAACACAAGTTTATCACCAATAGCAACACAAGTTTATCACCAATAGCAACACAGGTTTATCACCAATAACAACACAGGTTTATCACCAATAGCAACACAAGTTTATCACCAATAACAACACAGGTTTATCACCAATAGCAACACAAGTTTATCACTAATAGCAGCACAAGTTTATCACCAATAGCAACACAGGTTTATCACCAATAGCAGCACAAGTCCATCATCAATAGCAACACAAGATAATCACCAATAGCAACACAAGTTTATCACCAATAACAACACATGTTTATCACCAATAACAACACAAGTCCATCCCCCACAGCAACACAAGTTTATCACCCATAGCAACACTAGTTTATCACCAATAACAACACAATCCATCCCCCATAGCAACACAAGTCCATCCCCCAGAGCAACACAAGTCCATCACCCATAGGAACACCAGTCCATCACCCATAGCAACACAGGTTTATCACCAATAACAACACAAGTCCATCCCCCAGAGCAACACAAGTCCATCATCCAGAGCAACAGAAGTTTATCACCAATAACAACACAAGTTTATCACCTATAGCAACACAAGTCCATCCCCCATAGCAACACAAGTCCATCCCACATAGCAACACAAGTCCATCCCCCAGAGCAACACAAGTCCATCACCCATAGCAACACGGGTTTATCACCAATAGCAACACAAGACCATCCCCCTGAGCAACACAAGTTTATCACCAATAGCAACACAAGTTTATCACCAATAACAACACAGGATTATCACCAATAACAACACAGGTTTATCACCAATAACAGCACAAGTTTATCACCAATAGCAACACAAGTTTATCACCAATAACAACACATGTTTATCACCAATAGCAACACAAATCCATCACACATAGCAGCACAAGCTTATCACCAATAACAACACACGTTTATCACCAATAGCAACACAAGTCCACCACCAATAGCAACACAAGTCCATCACCAATAGCAACACAAGTCCATCAGCAAAGCAACACAAGTCCATCAGCAATAGCAACACAAGTTTATCACCAATAACAACACAGGTCCATCCCCCATAGCAACACAAGTTTATCACCAATAACAACACAGGTTTATCAGCAATAGCAACACAAGTTTATCACCAATAGCAACACAAGTTTATCACCAATAGCAACACAAGTTTATCACCAATAGCAACACAAAAACATCACCAATAGCAACACAAGTTTATCACCAATAGCAACACAAGTCCATCACCAATAGCAACACAAGTCCATCACAAATAGCAACACAAGTTAATCAGCAATAGCAACACAAGTCCTTCCCCCATAGCAACACAAGTACATCACCAATAGCAACACAAGTTTATCACCAATAGCAACACATGTCCATCACCAATAGCAACACAAGTCCATCACAAATAGCAACACAAGTTAATCAGCAATAGCTACACAAGTCCATCCCCCATAGCAACACAAGTACATCACCAATAGCAACACACGTCCATCTCCCAAAGCAGCACAACTTTATAACCAATAGCAACACAGGTTTATCACCAATAGCAACACAAGTTTATCACCAATAGCAACACAAGTTTATCACCAATAGCAGCACAAGTTTATCACCAATAACAACACATGTTTATCACCAATAACAACACAAGCCCATTCCCCAGAGCAACACAAGTTTATCACCCATAGCAGCACAAGTTTATCACCAATAACAACACATGTTTATCACCAGTAACAACACAAGCCCATCCCCCAGAGCAACACAAGCCCATCACCAATAGCAACACAAATCCTTCACCAATAGCAACACAAGTTTATCACCAATAACAACACAAGCCTATCCCCCAGAGGAACACAAGTCCATCACCAATAGCAACACAAGTCCATCACCAATAGCAACACATGTCCATCACCAATAGCAACACAAGTTTATCACCAATAACAACACAAGTCCATCCCCCAGGGCAGCACAGGTTTATCACCCATAGCAGCATATGTTTATCACCAATAGCAATACAATCCATCCCCCATAGCCACACAAGTATATCACCCATAGCAACACAAGTTTATCACCAATAACAACACAATCCATCCCCCATAGCAACACAAGTCCATCACGCATAGCAAGTCCACCACCCATAGCAACACAAGTCCATCAGCAATAGCAACAAAAGTCCATCACCAATAGCAACACAAGTTTATCACCAATAGCAACACAAGTCCATCACCAATAACAACACAAGTTTATCACGAATAACAACACAAGTTTATCAGCAATAGCAACACAAGTCCATCACCCATAGCAGCACAAGTTTATCACCAATAACAACACACTTTTATCACCAATAGCAACACAAGTCCACCACCAATAGCAACACAAGTCCATCACCAATAGCAACACAAGTCCATCAGAAATAGCAACACAAGTCCATTAGCAATAGCAACACAGGTTTATCACCAGTAACAACACAAGCCCATCCCCCAGAGCAACACAAGTTTATCACCCATAGCAACACAAGATTATCACCAATAGCAACACAAGCCCATCCCCCAGAGCAACACAAGCCCATCACCAATAGCAACACAAATCCTTCACCAATAGCAACACAAGTTTATCACCAATAACAACACAAGCCCATCCCCCAGAGCAACACAAGTCCATCACCAATAGCAACACAAGTCCATCACCAATAGCAACACATGTCCATCACCAATAGCAACACAAGTTTATCACCAATAACAACACAAGTCCATCCCCCAGGGCAGCACAGGTTTATCACCCATAGCAGCATATGTTTATCACCAATAGCAATACAATCCATCCCCCATAGCCACACAAGTATATCACCCATAGCAACACAAGTTTATCACCAATAACAACACAATCCATCCCCCATAGCAACACAAGTCCATCACGCATAGCAAGTCCACCACCCATAGCAACACAAGTCCATCAGCAATAGCAACAAAAGTCCATCACCAATAGCAACACAAGTTTATCACCAATAGCAACACAAGTCCATCACCAATAACAACACAAGTTTATCACGAATAACAACACAAGTTTATCAGCAATAGCAACACAAGTCCATCCCCGATAGCAACACAAGTACATCACCAATAGCAAAACAAGTTTATCACCAATAGCAACACAAGTCCATCACCAATAGCAACACAAGTCCATCACAAATAGCAACACAAGTTAATCAGCAATAGCAACACAAGTCCATCCCCCATAGCAACACAAGTACATCACCAATAGCAACACACGTCCATCCCCCATTGCAACACAAGTTTATCACCAATAACAACACATGTTTATCACCAATAACAACACAAGCCCATCCCCCAAAGCAGCACAACTTTATAACCAATAGCAACACAGGTTTATCACCAATAGCAACACAAGTTTATCACCAATAGCAACACAAGTTTATCACCAATAGCAGCACAAGTTTATCACCAATAACAACACATGTTTATCACCAATAACAACACAAGCCCATTCCCCAGAGCAACACAAGTTTATCACCCACAGCAGCACAAGTTTATCACCAATAACAACACAAGCCCATCCCCCAGAGCAACACAAGTTTATCACCCATAGCAACACAAGATTATCACCAATAGCAACACAAGCCCATCCCCCAGAGCAACACAAGCCCATCACCAATAGCAACACAAATCCTTCACCAATAGCAACACAAGTTTATCACCAATAACAACACAAGCCTATCCCCCAGAGCAACACAAGTCCATCACCAATAGCAACACAAGTCCATCACCAATAGCAACACATGTCCATCACCAATAGCAACACAAGTTTATCACCAATAACAACACAAGTCCATCCCCCAGGGCAGCACAGGTTTATCACCCATAGCAGCATATGTTTATCACCAATAGCAATAAATCCATCCCCCATAGCCACACAAGTATATCACCCATAGCAACACAAGTTTATCACCAATAACAACACAATCCATCCCCCATAGCAACACAAGTCCATCACGCATAGCAAGTCCACCACCCATAGCAACACAAGTCCATCAGCAATAGCAACAAAAGTCCATCACCAATAGCAACACAAGTTTATCACCAATAGCAACACAAGTCCATCACCAATAACAACACAAGTTTATCACGAATAACAACACAAGTTTATCAGCAATAGCAACACAAGTCCATCACCCATAGCAGCACAAGTTTATCACCAATAGCAACACAAGTCCATCCCCCATAACAATGCAAGTTTATCACCAATAGCAACACAAGTCCATCACCAATAACAACACAAGTTTATCACGAATAACAACACAAGTTTATCAGCAATAGCAACACAAGTCCATCACCCATAGCAGCACAAGTTTATCACCAATAACAACACACTTTTATCACCAATAGCAACACAAGTCCACCACCAATAGCAACACAAGTCCATCACCAATAGCAACACAAGTCCATCAGAAATAGCAACACAAGTCCATTAGCAATAGCAACACAGGTTTATCACCAATAACAACACAAGTTTATCACCAATAGCAGCACAAGTTTATCACCAATAGCAACACAAGTTTATCACCAATAGCAACACAAGTTTATGACCAATAGCAACACAAGTTTATCACCAATAGCAGCACAAGTTTATCACCAATAACAACACATGTTTATCACCAGTAACAACACAAGCCTATCCCCCAGAGCAACACAAGTCCATCACCAATAGCAACACAAGATTATCACCAATAGCAACACAAGCCCATCCCCCAGAGCAACACAAGCCCATCACCAATAGCAACACAAGTCCTTCACCAATAGCAACACAGTTTATCACCAATAACAACACAAGCCTATCCCCCAGAGCAACACAAGTCCATCACCAATAGCAACACAAGTCCATCACCAATAACAACACATGTCCATCACCAATAGCAACACAAGTTTATCACCAATAACAACACAAGTCCATCCCCCAGAGCAGCACAGGTTTATCACCCATAGCAGCATATGTTTATCACCAATAGCAATACAATCCATCCCCCATAGCCACACAAGTATATCACCCATAGCAACACAAGTTTATCACCAATAACAACACAATCCATCCCCCATAGCAACACAAGTCCATCACCCATAGCAAGTCCATCACCCATAGCAACACAGGTTTACCACCAATAGCAACACAAGTCCATCAGCAATAGCAACAAAAGTCCATCACCAATAGCAACACAAGTTTATCACCAATAGCAACACAAGTCCATCACCAATAACAACACATGTTTATCACCAATAACAACACAAGTTTATCAGCAATAGCAACACAAGTCCATCACCAATAGCAACACAAGTTTATCAGCAATAGCAACACAAGTCCATCCCCCATAGCAACACAAGTACATCACCAATAGCAACACACGTCCTTCCCCCATAGCAACACAAGTTTATCACCAATAACAACACATGTTTATCACCAATAGCAATACAAGTTTATCACCAATAACAACACAAGTCCATCACCAATAACAATACAAGTTTATCACCAATAACAACACAAGTTTATCACCAATAATAACACAAGTTTATCATCAATAGCAACACAATTTATCACCAATAACAACACAAGTCCATCACCAATAGCAACACAAGTTTATCACCAATAACAACACATGTTTATCACCAATAGCAGCACAAGTTTTTTCAACAATAGCAACACAAGTTTAGCACCAATAGCAACACAAGTTTATCACCAATAGCAACACAAGTTTATCACCAAGAGCAGCACAAGTTTATCACCAATAACAACACATGTTTATCACCAATAACAACACAAGCCCATTCCCCAGAGCAACACAAGTTTATAACCCATAGCAGCACAGGTTTATCACCAATAACAACACATGTTTATCACCAGTAACAACACAAGCCCATCCCCCAGAGCAACACAAGTTTATTACCCATAGCAACACAAGATTATCACCAATAGCAACACAAGCCCATCCCCCAGAGCAACACAAGCCCATCACCAATAGCAACACAAGTCCTTCAGCAATAGCAACACAGGTTTATCACCAATTACAACACAAGCCTATCCCCCAGAGCAACACAAGTCCATCACCAATAGCAACACAAGTCCATCACCAATAGCAACACATGTCCATCACCAATAGCAACACAAGTTTATCACCAATAACAACACAAGTCCATCCCCCAGAGCAGCACAGGTTTATAACCCATAGCAGCATATGTTTATCACCAATAGCAATACAATCCATCCCCCATAGCCACACAAGTATATCACCCATAGCAACACAAGTTTATCACCAATAACAACACAATCCATCCCCCATAGCAACACAAGTCCGTCACCCATAGCAAGTCCATCACCCATAGCAACACAGGTTTATCACCAATAGCAACATAAGTCCATCACCAATGACAACACAAGTTTATCACCAATAACAACACAAGTTTATCAGCAATAGCAACACAAGTCCATCACCAATAGCAACACAAGTTTATCAGCAATAGCAACACAAGTCCATCCCCCATAGCAACACAAGTACATCACCAATAGCAACACACGTCCATCCCCCATAGCAACACAAGTTTATCACCAATAACAACACAAGTCCATCACCAATAGCAATACAAGTTTATCACCAATAACAACACAAGTTTATCACCGATAGCAACACAATTTATCACCAATAACAACACAAGTCCATCACCAATAGCAACACAAGTTTATCACCAATAACAACACATGTTTATCACCAATAGCAGCACAAGATTATCACCAATAGCAACACAAGTTTATCACCAATAGCAACACAAGTTTATCACCAATAGCAACACAAGTTTATCACCAAGCGCAGCACAAGTTTATCACCAATAACAACACATGTTTATCACCAATAACAACACAAGCCCATTCCCCAGAGCAACACAAGTTTATTACCCATAGCAGCACAGGTTTATCACCAATAACAACACATGTTTATCACCAGTAACAACACAAGCCCATCCCCCAGAGCAACACAAGTTTATTACCCATAGCAACACAAGATTATCACCAATAGCAACACAAGTCCATCCCCCAGAGCAACACAAGCCCATCACCAATAGCAACACAAGTCCTTCAACAATAGCAACACAGGTTTATCACCAATAACAACACAAGCCTATCCCCCAGAGGAACACAAGTCCATCACCAATAGCAACACAAGTCCATCACCAGTAGCAACACATGTCCATCACCAATAGCAACACAAGTTTATCACCAATAACAACACAGGTTTATCACCAATAGCAACACAAGTTTATCACCAATAGCAACACAAGTTTATCACCAATAGCAACAGAGGTTTATCACCAATAACAACACAGGTTTATCACCAATAGCAACACAGGTTTATCACCAATAACAACACAGGTTTATCACCAATAGCAACACAAGTTTATCACTAATAGCAGCACAAGTTTATCACCAATAGCAACACAAGTTTATCACCAAAAGCAGCACAAGACCATCACCAATAGCAACACAAGATAATCACCAATAGCAACACAAGTTTATCACCAATAACAACACATGTTTATCACCAATAACAACACAAGTCCATCCCCCAGAGCAACACAAGTTTATCACCCATAACAACACAAGTTTATCACCAATAACAACACAATCCATTCCCCATAGCAACACAAGTCCATCCCCCAGAGCAACACAAGTCCATCACCCATAGGAACACAAGTCCATCACCCATAGTAACACAGGTTTATCACCAATAACAACACAAGTCCATCCCCCAGAGCAACACAAGTCCATCATCCAGAGCAACAGATGTTTATCACCAATAACAACACAAGTTTATCACCTATAGCAACACAAGTCCATCCCCCATAGCAACACAAGTCCATCCCACATAGCAACACAAGTCCATCCCCCAGAGCAACACAAGTTCATCACCCATAGCAACACGGGTTTTTCACCAATAGCAACACAAGTCCATCCCCCTGAGCAACACAAGTCCATCCCCAAGCGCAACACAAGTCCATCACCAATAGCAACACAAGTCCATCACACATAGCAGCACAAGCTTATCACCAATAACAACACATGCTTATGACCAATAGCAACACAAGTCCACCACCAATAGCAACACAAGTCCATCACCAATAGCAACACAAGTCCATCCCCCACAGCAACACAAGTCCATCCGCCATAGCAATACAAGTCCATCACCAATAACAACACAAGTTTAGCAGCAATAGCAACTCAAGTTTATCACAAATAACAACACAAGTCCATCACCAAAATCAACACAAGTCCATCCCCCATAGCAACACAAGTCCATTACCAATAGCAACACAAGTCCATCCCCCATAGCAACACAAGTCCATCCGCCATAGCAACACGTGTCCATCACCAATAGCAACACAAGTCCTTCAACAATAGCAACACAGGTTTATCACCAATTACAACACAAGCCCATCCCCCAGAGCAACGCAAGTTTATCACCCATAGCAACACAAGTTTATCACCAATAACAAAACAAGTCCATCCCCCAGAGCAACACAAGTCCATCCCCCAGAGCAACACAAGTCCATCACCCATAGGAACACAAGTCCATCACCAATAGCAACACAAGTCCATTACCCATAGCAACACAAGTTCCATCACCCATAGCAACACAAGCTTATCAGCAATAGCAACACAAGTCCATCCCCAATAGCAACACAAGTCCATCCCCCATAGCAACACAAGTCCATCACCAATAGCAACACAAGTCCATCCCACAAAGCAACACAAGTTTATCACCAATAACAACACAAGTCCATCACCAATAGCAACACAAGTTTATCACAAATAACAACACAAGTTTATCACCAATAGCAACACAAGTTTATCAGCAATAACAACACAGGTCCATCCCCCATAGCAACACAAGTTTATCACCAATAACAACACAGGTTTCTCACCAATAACAACACAGGTTTATCACCAATAGCAACACAAGTTTATCACCAATAGCAACACAAGTTTATCACCAATAACAACACAGGTTTATCACCAATAACAACACAAGCCCATCACCCATAGGAACACAAGTCCATCACCCATATCAACACAGGTTTATCACCAATAACAACACAAGTCCATCCCCCAGAGCAACACAAGTCCATCATCCAGAGCAACACAAGTTTATCACCAATAGCAACACAAGTCCATTACCCATAGCAACACAAGTTCCATCACCCATAGCAACACAGGTTTATCACCAATAACAACACAAGTCCATTACCCATAGCAACACAAGTTCCATCACCCATAGCAACACAAGTTTATCACCAATAACAACACAGGTTTATCGCCAATAGCAACACAATTCCATCCCCCATAGCAACACAAGTCCATCCCACATAGCAAAGCAAGTCCATCACCAATAGCAACACAAGTCCATCCCCCATAGCAACACAAGTTTATCACCAATAACAACACAAGTCCATCACCAATAGCAACACAAGTTAATCGCCAATAACAACACAAGATTATCACCAGTAGCAACACAAGTTTATCAGCAATAACAACACAGGTTTATCAGCAATAGCAACACAAGTTTATCACCAATAGCAACACAAGTTTATCACCAATAACAACACAGGTTTATCACGAATAACAACACAGGTTTATCAGCAATAGCAACACAAGTTCATCACCAATAGCAACACAGGTTTATCACCAATAACAACACATGTTTATCACCAATAACAACACAAGCCCATCCCCCAGAGCAACGCAAGTTTATCACCCATAGCAACACAAGTTTATCACCAATAACAACACAAGTCCATCACCCAGAGCAACACAAGTCCATCCCCCAGAGCAACACAAGTCCATCACCCATAGGAACACAAGTCCATCACCCATATCAACACAGTTTTATCACCAATAACAACATAAGTCCATCCCCCAGAGCAACACAAGTCCATCATCCAGAGCAACACAAGTTTATCACCAATAGCAACACAAGTCCATTACCCATAGCAACACAAGTTCCATCACCCATAGCAACACAAGTTTATCACCAATAACAACACAAGTCCATTACCCATAGCAACACAAGTTCCATCACCCATAGCAACACAAGTTTATCACCAATAACTACACAGGTTTATCGCCAATAGCAACACAATTCCATCCCCCATAGCAACACAAGTCCATCCCACATAGCAACGCAAGTCCATCACCAATAGCAACACAAGTCCATCCCCGATAGCAACACAAGTTTATCACCAATAACAACACAAGTCCATCACCAATAGCAACACAAGTTAATCGCCAATAACAACACAAGATTATCACCAGTAGCAACACAAGTTTATCAGCAATAACAACACAAGTCCATTCCCCATAGCAACACAGGTTTATCACCAATAACAACACAGGTTTATCACCAATAACAACACAAGTTTATCAGCAATAGCAACACAAGTTTATCACCAATAGCAACACAAGTTTATCACCAATAGCAACACAGGTTTATCACCAATAACAACACAGGTTTATCACCAATAGCAACACAAGTTTATCACCAATAACAACACAGGTTTATCACCAATAGCAACACAAGTTTATCACTAATAGCAGCACAAGTTTATCACCAATAGCAACACAGGTTTATCACCAATAGCAGCACAAGTCCATCATCAATAGCAACACAAGATAATCACCAATAGCAACACAAGTTTATCACCAATAACAACACATGTTTATCACCAATAACAACACAAGTCCATCCCCCACAGCAACACAAGTTTATCACCCATAGCAACACTAGTTTATCACCAATAACAACACAATCCATCCCCCATAGCAACACAAGTCCATCCCCCAGAGCAACACAAGTCCATCACCCATAGGAACACCAGTCCATCACCCATAGCAACACAGGTTTATCACCAATAACAACACAAGTCCATCCCCCAGAGCAACACAAGTCCATCATCCAGAGCAACAGAAGTTTATCACCAATAACAACACAAGTTTATCACCTATAGCAACACAAGTCCATCCCCCATAGCAACACAAGTCCATCCCACATAGCAACACAAGTCCATCCCCCAGAGCAACACAAGTCCATCACCCATAGCAACACGGGTTTATCACCAATAGCAACACAAGACCATCCCCCTGAGCAACACAAGTTTATCACCAATAGCAACACAAGTTTATCACCAATAACAACACAGGATTATCACCAATAACAACACAGGTTTATCACCAATAACAGCACAAGTTTATCACCAATAGCAACACAAGTTTATCACCAATAACAACACATGTTTATCACCAATAGCAACACAAATCCATCACACATAGCAGCACAAGCTTATCACCAATAACAACACACGTTTATCACCAATAGCAACACAAGTCCACCACCAATAGCAACACAAGTCCATCACCAATAGCAACACAAGTCCATCAGCAAAGCAACACAAGTCCATCAGCAATAGCAACACAAGTTTATCACCAATAACAACACAGGTCCATCCCCCATAGCAACACAAGTTTATCACCAATAACAACACAGGTTTATCAGCAATAGCAACACAAGTTTATCACCAATAGCAACACAAGTTTATCACCAATAGCAACACAAGTTTATCACCAATAGCAACACAAAAACATCACCAATAGCAACACAAGTTTATCACCAATAGCAACACAAGTCCATCACCAATAGCAACACAAGTCCATCACAAATAGCAACACAAGTTAATCAGCAATAGCAACACAAGTCCTTCCCCCATAGCAACACAAGTACATCACCAATAGCAACACAAGTTTATCACCAATAGCAACACATGTCCATCACCAATAGCAACACAAGTCCATCACAAATAGCAACACAAGTTAATCAGCAATAGCTACACAAGTCCATCCCCCATAGCAACACAAGTACATCACCAATAGCAACACACGTCCATCTCCCAAAGCAGCACAACTTTATAACCAATAGCAACACAGGTTTATCACCAATAGCAACACAAGTTTATCACCAATAGCAACACAAGTTTATCACCAATAGCAGCACAAGTTTATCACCAATAACAACACATGTTTATCACCAATAACAACACAAGCCCATTCCCCAGAGCAACACAAGTTTATCACCCATAGCAGCACAAGTTTATCACCAATAACAACACATGTTTATCACCAGTAACAACACAAGCCCATCCCCCAGAGCAACACAAGCCCATCACCAATAGCAACACAAATCCTTCACCAATAGCAACACAAGTTTATCACCAATAACAACACAAGCCTATCCCCCAGAGGAACACAAGTCCATCACCAATAGCAACACAAGTCCATCACCAATAGCAACACATGTCCATCACCAATAGCAACACAAGTTTATCACCAATAACAACACAAGTCCATCCCCCAGGGCAGCACAGGTTTATCACCCATAGCAGCATATGTTTATCACCAATAGCAATACAATCCATCCCCCATAGCCACACAAGTATATCACCCATAGCAACACAAGTTTATCACCAATAACAACACAATCCATCCCCCATAGCAACACAAGTCCATCACGCATAGCAAGTCCACCACCCATAGCAACACAAGTCCATCAGCAATAGCAACAAAAGTCCATCACCAATAGCAACACAAGTTTATCACCAATAGCAACACAAGTCCATCACCAATAACAACACAAGTTTATCACGAATAACAACACAAGTTTATCAGCAATAGCAACACAAGTCCATCACCCATAGCAGCACAAGTTTATCACCAATAACAACACACTTTTATCACCAATAGCAACACAAGTCCACCACCAATAGCAACACAAGTCCATCACCAATAGCAACACAAGTCCATCAGAAATAGCAACACAAGTCCATTAGCAATAGCAACACAGGTTTATCACCAGTAACAACACAAGCCCATCCCCCAGAGCAACACAAGTTTATCACCCATAGCAACACAAGATTATCACCAATAGCAACACAAGCCCATCCCCCAGAGCAACACAAGCCCATCACCAATAGCAACACAAATCCTTCACCAATAGCAACACAAGTTTATCACCAATAACAACACAAGCCCATCCCCCAGAGCAACACAAGTCCATCACCAATAGCAACACAAGTCCATCACCAATAGCAACACATGTCCATCACCAATAGCAACACAAGTTTATCACCAATAACAACACAAGTCCATCCCCCAGGGCAGCACAGGTTTATCACCCATAGCAGCATATGTTTATCACCAATAGCAATACAATCCATCCCCCATAGCCACACAAGTATATCACCCATAGCAACACAAGTTTATCACCAATAACAACACAATCCATCCCCCATAGCAACACAAGTCCATCACGCATAGCAAGTCCACCACCCATAGCAACACAAGTCCATCAGCAATAGCAACAAAAGTCCATCACCAATAGCAACACAAGTTTATCACCAATAGCAACACAAGTCCATCACCAATAACAACACAAGTTTATCACGAATAACAACACAAGTTTATCAGCAATAGCAACACAAGTCCATCCCCGATAGCAACACAAGTACATCACCAATAGCAAAACAAGTTTATCACCAATAGCAACACAAGTCCATCACCAATAGCAACACAAGTCCATCACAAATAGCAACACAAGTTAATCAGCAATAGCAACACAAGTCCATCCCCCATAGCAACACAAGTACATCACCAATAGCAACACACGTCCATCCCCCATTGCAACACAAGTTTATCACCAATAACAACACATGTTTATCACCAATAACAACACAAGCCCATCCCCCAAAGCAGCACAACTTTATAACCAATAGCAACACAGGTTTATCACCAATAGCAACACAAGTTTATCACCAATAGCAACACAAGTTTATCACCAATAGCAGCACAAGTTTATCACCAATAACAACACATGTTTATCACCAATAACAACACAAGCCCATTCCCCAGAGCAACACAAGTTTATCACCCACAGCAGCACAAGTTTATCACCAATAACAACACAAGCCCATCCCCCAGAGCAACACAAGTTTATCACCCATAGCAACACAAGATTATCACCAATAGCAACACAAGCCCATCCCCCAGAGCAACACAAGCCCATCACCAATAGCAACACAAATCCTTCACCAATAGCAACACAAGTTTATCACCAATAACAACACAAGCCTATCCCCCAGAGCAACACAAGTCCATCACCAATAGCAACACAAGTCCATCACCAATAGCAACACATGTCCATCACCAATAGCAACACAAGTTTATCACCAATAACAACACAAGTCCATCCCCCAGGGCAGCACAGGTTTATCACCCATAGCAGCATATGTTTATCACCAATAGCAATAAATCCATCCCCCATAGCCACACAAGTATATCACCCATAGCAACACAAGTTTATCACCAATAACAACACAATCCATCCCCCATAGCAACACAAGTCCATCACGCATAGCAAGTCCACCACCCATAGCAACACAAGTCCATCAGCAATAGCAACAAAAGTCCATCACCAATAGCAACACAAGTTTATCACCAATAGCAACACAAGTCCATCACCAATAACAACACAAGTTTATCACGAATAACAACACAAGTTTATCAGCAATAGCAACACAAGTCCATCACCCATAGCAGCACAAGTTTATCACCAATAGCAACACAAGTCCATCCCCCATAACAATGCAAGTTTATCACCAATAGCAACACAAGTCCATCACCAATAACAACACAAGTTTATCACGAATAACAACACAAGTTTATCAGCAATAGCAACACAAGTCCATCACCCATAGCAGCACAAGTTTATCACCAATAACAACACACTTTTATCACCAATAGCAACACAAGTCCACCACCAATAGCAACACAAGTCCATCACCAATAGCAACACAAGTCCATCAGAAATAGCAACACAAGTCCATTAGCAATAGCAACACAGGTTTATCACCAATAACAACACAAGTTTATCACCAATAGCAGCACAAGTTTATCACCAATAGCAACACAAGTTTATCACCAATAGCAACACAAGTTTATGACCAATAGCAACACAAGTTTATCACCAATAGCAGCACAAGTTTATCACCAATAACAACACATGTTTATCACCAGTAACAACACAAGCCTATCCCCCAGAGCAACACAAGTCCATCACCAATAGCAACACAAGATTATCACCAATAGCAACACAAGCCCATCCCCCAGAGCAACACAAGCCCATCACCAATAGCAACACAAGTCCTTCACCAATAGCAACACAGTTTATCACCAATAACAACACAAGCCTATCCCCCAGAGCAACACAAGTCCATCACCAATAGCAACACAAGTCCATCACCAATAACAACACATGTCCATCACCAATAGCAACACAAGTTTATCACCAATAACAACACAAGTCCATCCCCCAGAGCAGCACAGGTTTATCACCCATAGCAGCATATGTTTATCACCAATAGCAATACAATCCATCCCCCATAGCCACACAAGTATATCACCCATAGCAACACAAGTTTATCACCAATAACAACACAATCCATCCCCCATAGCAACACAAGTCCATCACCCATAGCAAGTCCATCACCCATAGCAACACAGGTTTACCACCAATAGCAACACAAGTCCATCAGCAATAGCAACAAAAGTCCATCACCAATAGCAACACAAGTTTATCACCAATAGCAACACAAGTCCATCACCAATAACAACACATGTTTATCACCAATAACAACACAAGTTTATCAGCAATAGCAACACAAGTCCATCACCAATAGCAACACAAGTTTATCAGCAATAGCAACACAAGTCCATCCCCCATAGCAACACAAGTACATCACCAATAGCAACACACGTCCTTCCCCCATAGCAACACAAGTTTATCACCAATAACAACACATGTTTATCACCAATAGCAATACAAGTTTATCACCAATAACAACACAAGTCCATCACCAATAACAATACAAGTTTATCACCAATAACAACACAAGTTTATCACCAATAATAACACAAGTTTATCATCAATAGCAACACAATTTATCACCAATAACAACACAAGTCCATCACCAATAGCAACACAAGTTTATCACCAATAACAACACATGTTTATCACCAATAGCAGCACAAGTTTTTTCAACAATAGCAACACAAGTTTAGCACCAATAGCAACACAAGTTTATCACCAATAGCAACACAAGTTTATCACCAAGAGCAGCACAAGTTTATCACCAATAACAACACATGTTTATCACCAATAACAACACAAGCCCATTCCCCAGAGCAACACAAGTTTATAACCCATAGCAGCACAGGTTTATCACCAATAACAACACATGTTTATCACCAGTAACAACACAAGCCCATCCCCCAGAGCAACACAAGTTTATTACCCATAGCAACACAAGATTATCACCAATAGCAACACAAGCCCATCCCCCAGAGCAACACAAGCCCATCACCAATAGCAACACAAGTCCTTCAGCAATAGCAACACAGGTTTATCACCAATTACAACACAAGCCTATCCCCCAGAGCAACACAAGTCCATCACCAATAGCAACACAAGTCCATCACCAATAGCAACACATGTCCATCACCAATAGCAACACAAGTTTATCACCAATAACAACACAAGTCCATCCCCCAGAGCAGCACAGGTTTATAACCCATAGCAGCATATGTTTATCACCAATAGCAATACAATCCATCCCCCATAGCCACACAAGTATATCACCCATAGCAACACAAGTTTATCACCAATAACAACACAATCCATCCCCCATAGCAACACAAGTCCGTCACCCATAGCAAGTCCATCACCCATAGCAACACAGGTTTATCACCAATAGCAACATAAGTCCATCACCAATGACAACACAAGTTTATCACCAATAACAACACAAGTTTATCAGCAATAGCAACACAAGTCCATCACCAATAGCAACACAAGTTTATCAGCAATAGCAACACAAGTCCATCCCCCATAGCAACACAAGTACATCACCAATAGCAACACACGTCCATCCCCCATAGCAACACAAGTTTATCACCAATAACAACACAAGTCCATCACCAATAGCAATACAAGTTTATCACCAATAACAACACAAGTTTATCACCGATAGCAACACAATTTATCACCAATAACAACACAAGTCCATCACCAATAGCAACACAAGTTTATCACCAATAACAACACATGTTTATCACCAATAGCAGCACAAGATTATCACCAATAGCAACACAAGTTTATCACCAATAGCAACACAAGTTTATCACCAATAGCAACACAAGTTTATCACCAAGCGCAGCACAAGTTTATCACCAATAACAACACATGTTTATCACCAATAACAACACAAGCCCATTCCCCAGAGCAACACAAGTTTATTACCCATAGCAGCACAGGTTTATCACCAATAACAACACATGTTTATCACCAGTAACAACACAAGCCCATCCCCCAGAGCAACACAAGTTTATTACCCATAGCAACACAAGATTATCACCAATAGCAACACAAGTCCATCCCCCAGAGCAACACAAGCCCATCACCAATAGCAACACAAGTCCTTCAACAATAGCAACACAGGTTTATCACCAATAACAACACAAGCCTATCCCCCAGAGGAACACAAGTCCATCACCAATAGCAACACAAGTCCATCACCAGTAGCAACACATGTCCATCACCAATAGCAACACAAGTTTATCACCAATAACAACACAGGTTTATCACCAATAGCAACACAAGTTTATCACCAATAGCAACACAAGTTTATCACCAATAGCAACAGAGGTTTATCACCAATAACAACACAGGTTTATCACCAATAGCAACACAGGTTTATCACCAATAACAACACAGGTTTATCACCAATAGCAACACAAGTTTATCACTAATAGCAGCACAAGTTTATCACCAATAGCAACACAAGTTTATCACCAAAAGCAGCACAAGACCATCACCAATAGCAACACAAGATAATCACCAATAGCAACACAAGTTTATCACCAATAACAACACATGTTTATCACCAATAACAACACAAGTCCATCCCCCAGAGCAACACAAGTTTATCACCCATAACAACACAAGTTTATCACCAATAACAACACAATCCATTCCCCATAGCAACACAAGTCCATCCCCCAGAGCAACACAAGTCCATCACCCATAGGAACACAAGTCCATCACCCATAGTAACACAGGTTTATCACCAATAACAACACAAGTCCATCCCCCAGAGCAACACAAGTCCATCATCCAGAGCAACAGATGTTTATCACCAATAACAACACAAGTTTATCACCTATAGCAACACAAGTCCATCCCCCATAGCAACACAAGTCCATCCCACATAGCAACACAAGTCCATCCCCCAGAGCAACACAAGTTCATCACCCATAGCAACACGGGTTTTTCACCAATAGCAACACAAGTCCATCCCCCTGAGCAACACAAGTCCATCCCCAAGCGCAACACAAGTCCATCACCAATAGCAACACAAGTCCATCACACATAGCAGCACAAGCTTATCACCAATAACAACACATGCTTATGACCAATAGCAACACAAGTCCACCACCAATAGCAACACAAGTCCATCACCAATAGCAACACAAGTCCATCCCCCACAGCAACACAAGTCCATCCGCCATAGCAATACAAGTCCATCACCAATAACAACACAAGTTTAGCAGCAATAGCAACTCAAGTTTATCACAAATAACAACACAAGTCCATCACCAAAATCAACACAAGTCCATCCCCCATAGCAACACAAGTCCATTACCAATAGCAACACAAGTCCATCCCCCATAGCAACACAAGTCCATCCGCCATAGCAACACGTGTCCATCACCAATAGCAACACAAGTCCTTCAACAATAGCAACACAGGTTTATCACCAATTACAACACAAGCCTATCCCCCAGAGCAACACAAGTCCATCACCAATAGCAACACAAGTCCATCACCAATAGCAACACATGTCCATCACCAATAGCAACACAAGTTTATCACCAATAACAACACAAGTCCATCCCCCAGAGCAGCACAGGTTTATAACCCATAGCAGCATATGTTTATCACCAATAGCAATACAATCCATCCCCCATAGCCACACAAGTATATCACCCATAGCAACACAAGTTTATCACCAATAACAACACAATCCATCCCCCATAGCAACACAAGTCCGTCACCCATAGCAAGTCCATCACCCATAGCAACACAGGTTTATCACCAATAGCAACATAAGTCCATCACCAATGACAACACAAGTTTATCACCAATAACAACACAAGTTTATCAGCAATAGCAACACAAGTCCATCACCAATAGCAACACAAGTTTATCAGCAATAGCAACACAAGTCCATCCCCCATAGCAACACAAGTACATCACCAATAGCAACACACGTCCATCCCCCATAGCAACACAAGTTTATCACCAATAACAACACAAGTCCATCACCAATAGCAATACAAGTTTATCACCAATAACAACACAAGTTTATCACCGATAGCAACACAATTTATCACCAATAACAACACAAGTCCATCACCAATAGCAACACAAGTTTATCACCAATAACAACACATGTTTATCACCAATAGCAGCAAAAGATTATCACCAATAGCAACACAAGTTTATCACCAATAGCAACACAAGTTTATCACCAATAGCAACACAAGTTTATCACCAAGAGCAGCACAAGTTTATCACCAATAACAACACATGTTTATCACCAATAACAACACAAGCCCATTCCCCAGAGCAACACAAGTTTATTACCCATAGCAGCACAGGTTTATCACCAATAACAACACATGTTTATCACCAGTAACAACACAAGCCCATCCCCCAGAGCAACACAAGTTTATTACCCATAGCAACACAAGATTATCACCAATAGCAACACAAGTCCATCCCCCAGAGCAACACAAGCCCATCACCAATAGCAACACAAGTCCTTCAACAATAGCAACACAGGTTTATCACCAATAACAACACAAGCCTATCCCCCAGAGGAACACAAGTCCATCACCAATAGCAACACAAGTCCATCACCAATAGCAACACATGTCCATCACCAATAGCAACACAAGTTTATCACCAATAACAACACAGGTTTATCACCAATAGCAACACAAGTTTATCACCAATAGCAACACAAGTTTATCACCAATAGCAACAGAGGTTTATCACCAATAACAACACAGGTTTATCACCAATAGCAACACAGGTTTATCACCAATAACAACACAGGTTTATCACCAATAGCAACACAAGTTTATCACTAATAGCAGCACAAGTTTATCACCAATAGCAACACAAGTTTATCACCAAAAGCAGCACAAGACCATCACCAATAGCAACACAAGATAATCACCAATAGCAACACAAGTTTATCACCAATAACAACACATGTTTATCACCAATAACAACACAAGTCCATCCCCCAGAGCAACACAAGTTTATCACCCATAACAACACAAGTTTATCACCAATAACAACACAATCCATTCCCCATAGCAACACAAGTCCATCCCCCAGAGCAACACAAGTCCATCACCCATAGGAACACAAGTCCATCACCCATAGTAACACAGGTTTATCACCAATAACAACACAAGTCCATCCCCCAGAGCAACACAAGTCCATCATCCAGAGCAACAGATGTTTATCACCAATAACAACACAAGTTTATCACCTATAGCAACACAAGTCCATCCCCCATAGCAACACAAGTCCATCCCACATAGCAACACAAGTCCATCCCCCAGAGCAACACAAGTTCATCACCCATAGCAACACGGGTTTTTCACCAATAGCAACACAAGTCCATCCCCCTGAGCAACACAAGTCCATCCCCAAGCGCAACACAAGTCCATCACCAATAGCAACACAAGTCCATCACACATAGCAGCACAAGCTTATCACCAATAACAACACATGCTTATGACCAATAGCAACACAAGTCCACCACCAATAGCAACACAAGTCCATCACCAATAGCAACACAAGTCCATCCCCCACAGCAACACAAGTCCATCCGCCATAGCAATACAAGTCCATCACCAATAACAACACAAGTTTAGCAGCAATAGCAACTCAAGTTTATCACAAATAACAACACAAGTCCATCACCAAAATCAACACAAGTCCATCCCCCATAGCAACACAAGTCCATTACCAATAGCAACACAAGTCCATCCCCCATAGCAACACAAGTCCATCCGCCATAGCAACACGTGTCCATCACCAATAGCAACACAAGTCCACCACCAATAGGAACACAAGTCCATCACCAACAGAAACACAAGTCCACCCCCCGTAGCAACACAAGTTTATCAGCAATAGCAACACAAGTTTATCACCAATAGCAACATAAGTTTATCACCAATAGCACACAAGTTTATCACCAATAGCAACACAAGTCCATCACCAATAGCAACAGAAGTCCATCCCACATAGCAACACAAGTCCATCACCAATAGCAACACAAGTCCATCACCCATAGCAACACAAGTTTATCACCAATAACAACACAAGTCCATCACCAATAGCAACACAAGTTAATCGCCAATAACAACACAAGTTTATCACCAATAGCAACACAGGTTTATCAGCAATAACAACACAAGTCCATCCCCCATAGCAACACAAGTTTATCACCAATAACAACACAGGTTTATCACCAATAACAACACAAGTTAATCAGCAATAGCAACACAAGTTTATCACCAATAAGAACACAGGTTAATCACCAATAGCAACACAAGTTTATCGCTAATAGCAGCACAGGTTTATGACCAATAACAACACATGTTTATCACCAATAACAACACAAGTCCATCCCCCAGAGCAACACAAGTTTATCACCCATAGCAACACAAGTTTATCACCAATAACAACACAATCCATCCCCCATAGCAACACAAGTCCATCCCCCAGAACAACACAAGTCCATCACCCATAGGAACACAAGTCCATCACCCATAGCAACACAGGTTTCTCACCAATAACAACACAAGTCCATCCCCCAGAGCAACACAAGTCCATCATCCAGAGCAAGAGAAGTTTATCATCCAGAGCAACAGAAGTTTATCACCAATAACAACACAAGTTTATCACCTATAGCAACACAATTCCATCACCCATAGGAACACAAGTCCATCCCACATAGCAACACAAGTCCATCCCCCAGAGCAACACAAGTCCATCACCCATAGCAACACGGGTTTATCACCAATAGCAACACACGTCCATCCTCCAGAGCAACACAAGTACATCCCCCAGCGCAACACAAGTCCATCACCAATAGCAACACAAGTCCATCACCCATAGCAGTACAAGTTTATCACCAATAACAACACACGTTTATCACCAATAGCAACACAAGTCCACCACCAATAGCAACACAAGTCCATCAGAAATAGCAACACAAGTCCATCAGCAATAGCAACACAAGTTTCTCACCAATAACAACATAGGTTTATCACCAATAGCAACACAAGTTTATCACCTATAACAACACAGGTCCATCCCCCATAGCAACACAGGTTTATCACCAATAACAACACAAGTTTATCAGCAATAGCAACACAAGTTTATCACCAATAGCAACACAAGTTTATCACCAATAGCAACACAAGTTTATCACCAATAGCAACACAAAAACATCACCAATAGCAACACAAGTTTATCACCAATAGCAACACAAGTCCATCACCAATAGCAACACAAGTCCATCACAAATAGCAACACAGGTTTATCAGCAATAGCAACACAAGTCCATCCCCCATAGCAACACAAGTCCATCCCCCATAGCAACACAAGTACATCACCAATAGCAACAAACGTCCATCCCCCATAGCAACACAAGTTTATCACCAATAACAACACAAGTCCATCACCAATAGCAATACAAGTTTATCACCAATAACAACACAAGTTTATCACCAATAACAACACAAGTTTATCACCAATAGCAACACAATTTATCACCAATAACAACACAAGTCCATCCCCCATAGCAACACATGTATATCACCAATAACAACACATGTTTATCACCAATAACAACACAAGACCATTCCCCAGAGCAACACAAGTTTATCACCCATAGCAACACAAGTTTATCACCAATAGCAACACAAGTTTATCACCAATAGCAACACAAGTTTATCACCAATAGCAACACAAGTTTATCACCAATAACAACACATGTTTATCACCAATAACAACACAGGTCCATCCCCCAGAGCAACACAAGTCCATCACCAATAGCAACACAAATTTATCACCAATAACAACACAAGTTTATCACCAATAACAACACAAGTTTATCACCAATAGCAACAAACGTTTATCACCAATAGCAACACAAGGTTATCACCAATAGCAACACAAGTTTATCACCAATAACAACACATGTTTATAACCAATAACAACACAAGCCCATCCCCCAGAGCAACACAAGTCCATCACCAATAGCAACACAAGTTTATCATGAATAACAACACAAGTTTATCACCAATAGCAACACAAGTTTATCACCAATAGCAGCACAAGTTTATCACCAATAACAACACATGTTTATCGCCAATAACAACAGAAGCCCATTCCCCAGAGCAACACAACTTTAGCACCCATAGCAACACAAGTTTATCACCAATAACAACACATGTTTATCACCAGTAACAACACAAGCCATCCCCCAAAGCAACACAAGTTTATCACCCATAGCAACACAAGATTATCACCAATAGCAACACAAGCCCATCCCCCAGAGCAACACAAGCCCATCACCAATAGCAACACAAGTCCTTCACCAATAGCAACACACGTTTATCACCAATAACAACACAAGCCTATCCCCCAGAGCAACACAAGTCCATCACCAATAGCAACACATGTCCGTCACCAATAGCAACACAGGTTTATCACCAATAACAACACAAGTCCATCCCCCAGAGCAACACAAGTTTATCACCAATAGCAGCACAGGTTTATCACCCATAGCAGCATATGTTTATCACCAATAGCAATACAATCCACCCCCCATAGCCACACAAGTATATCACCCATAGCAACACAGGTTTATCACCAATAACAACACAATCCATCCCCCATAGCAACACAAGTCCATCACCCATAGCAACACAAGTCCACCACCAATAGCAACACAAGTCCATCACCAATAGCAACACAAGTCCATCAGCAATAGCAACACAAGTTTATCAGCAATAACAACACAATTTTATCACCAATAACAACACAAGCCCATCCCCCAGAGCAACACAAGTCCATCACCAATAGCAACACAAGTCCGTCACCAATAGCAACACAAGTTTATCACCAATAACAACACAAGTTTATCACCAATAGCAACACAAGTCCATCACCAATAGCAACACAAGTCCATCATCAATAGCAACACAAGTCCGTCACCAATATCAACTCAAGTTTATCACCAATACCAACACAAGTTTATCACCAATAGCAGCACACGTTTATCACCAATAACAACACAAGTTTATCACCAATAGCAACACAGGTTTATCACAAATAACAACACAAGTCCATCACCAATAACAACACAAGTCTATCACCAATAGCAACACAAGTTTATCACGAATAACAACACAAGTCCATCACCAATAACAACACAAGTTTATCACCAATAACAACACAAGTTTATCACCAATAGCAAAACAAGTTTTATCACGAATAACAACACAGGTCCAACACCAATAACAACACAAGTCTATCACCAATAGAAACACAAGTTTATCACGAATAACAACACAAGTCCATCACCAATAACAACACAAGTTTATCACCAATAGCAACACAGGTTTATCACGAATAACAACACAAGTCCATCACCAATAACAACACAAGTCTATCACCAATAGCAACACAGGTTTATCACGAATAACAACACACGTCCATCACCAATAACAACACAAGTTTATCACCAATAGTAACACAAGATTATCACCAATAACAACACAAGTTTATCACCAATTACAACACAAGTCCATCACAAATAGCAACACAAGTTTATCACCAATAACAACACAAGTTTATCACCAATAACAACACAAGTTTATCACCAATAGCAGCACAGGTTTATCACCAATAGCAACACAAGTTTATCACCAATAGCAACACAAGTTTATCACCAATAGCACCACAGTTTTATCACCAATAACAACACACGTTTATCACCAATAACAACACAAGTCCATTCCCCAGAGCAACACAAGTTTATCACCCATAGCAACACAAGTTTATCACCAATAACTCACCTGTTTATCACCAATAACAACACAAGCCCATCCCCCAGAGCAACACAAGTCCATCACCCATAGCAACATAAGTCCATCACCCATAGCAACACAGGTTTATCAGCAATAACAACACAGGTCCATCCCCCAGAGCAACTTAAGTCCATCTCCCAGAGCAACACAAGTCCATCACCCAGAGCAACACAAGTTTATCACCAATAACAACACAAGTTTATCACCCAGAGCAACACAAGTTTATCACCAATAGCAGCACAAGTTTATCACCAATAACAACACATGTTTATCACCAATAACAACACAAGCCCATCCACCAGAGCAACACAAGTCCATCACCAATAGCAACACAAGTTTATCACCAATAGCAACACACATTTATCACCAATAACAACACAAGCCCATCCCCCAGAGCAACACAAGTCCATCACCAATAGCAACACAAGTCCATCATCAATAGCAACACAAGTCCGTCACCAATATCAACTCAAGTTTATCACCAATACCAACACAAGTTTATCACCAATAGCAGCACACGTTTATCACCAATAACAACACATGTTTATCACCAATAGCAACACAATCCATCCCCCATAGCCACACAAGTATATCACCCATAGCAACACAAGTTTATCACCAATAGCAACACAAGTCCATCACCCATAGCAATACAGGTTTATCACCAATAACAACACAGGTACATCCCCCAGAGCAAAACAAGTCCATCTCCAAGAGCAACACAAGTCCTTCACCCAGAGCAACACAAGTTTATCACCAATAGCAACACAAGTCCATTACCCATAGCAACACCAGTCCATCACCCAGAGCAACGCAAGTTGATCATCAATAGCAACACAAGTCCATCACCCAGAGCAACACAAGTTTATCACCAATAGCAACACAAGACCATCACCCAGAGCAACACAAGTTTATCACCAATAACAACACAAGTCCATCACCAATAGCAACACAAGTTTATCACCAATAACAACACAAGTCCATCACCAATAACAACACAAGTTTATCACCAATAGCAACACAAGTTTATCACGAATAACAACACAAGTCCATCACCAATAACAACACAAGTTTATCACCAATAGCAACACAAGTTTATCACCAATAACAACACAAGTCCATCACCAATAACAACACAAGTCTATCACCAATAGCAACACAAGTTTATCACGAATAACAACACAAGTCCATCACCAATAACAACACAAGTTTATCACCAATAGCAACACAAGTTTATCACCAATAACAACACAAGTTTATCACCAATAACAACACAAGTTTATCACCAATTACAACACAAGTCCATCACAAATAGCAACACAAGTTTATCACCAATAACAACACATGTTTATCACCAATAACAACACAAGTTTATCACCAATAGCAACACAAGTTTATCACCAATAACAACACAAGTTTATCACCAATAGCAACACAAGTTTATCACCAATAGCAGCACAGGTTTATCACGAATAGCAACACACGTTTATCACCAATAGCAACACAGGTTTATCACCAATAGCACCACAGGTTTATCACCAATAACAACACACGTTTATCACCAATAACAACACAAGTCCATTCCCCAGAGCAACACAAGTTTATCACCCATAGCAACACAAGTTTATCACCAATAGCTCACATGTTTATCACCAATAACAACACCAGCCCATCCCCCAAAGCAACACAAGTCCATCACCCACAGCAACACAAGTCCATCACCCATAGCAACACAGGTTTATCACCAATAACAACACAGGTCCATCCCCCAGAGCAACACAAGTCCATATCCCAGAGCGACACAAGTCCATCACCAAGAGCAACACAGGTTTATCACCAATAACAACACAGGTCCATCACCCAGAGCAACACAAGTCCATATCCCAGAGCAACACAAGTCCATCACCAAGAGCAACACCAGTTTATCACCAATAGCAACACAAGTCCATTACCCATAGCAGCACAAGTCCATCACCCAGAGCAACACAAGTTTATCACCAATAGCAACACAAGTCCATAACCCATAGCAACACAAGTTTATCACCAATAACAACACATGTTTATCACCAATAGCAACACAAGTTTATCAACAATAGGAACACAAGTTTATCAGCAATAAAAACACAAGTCCATCCCCCATAGCAGCACAAGTTTATCACCAATAGCAACACACGTTTATCACCAATAACAACACATGTTTATCACCAATAACAACACAAGTCCATTCCCCAGAGCAACACAAGTTTATCACCCATAGCAACACAAGTTTATCACCGATAACAACACATGTTTATCACCAATAACAACACAAGCCCATCCCCCAGAGCAACACAAGTCCATCACCCAGAGCAGCACAAGTTTATCACCAATAGCAACACAAGTCCATTACCCATAGCAACACAAGTCCATCACCCAGAGCAACACAAGTTTATCACCAATAACAACAAAAGTTTATCACCAATAGCAACACAAGTTTATCACCAATAACTACACATGTTTATCACCAATAACAACACAAGTTTATCACCAATAACAACAGAAGTTTATCAAAAATAACAACACAAGTCCATCACCAATAACAACACAAGTTTATCACCAATAGCAACACAAGTTTATCACCAATAACAACACAAGTCCATCCCCCATAGCAACACATGTTTATCACCAATAGCAACACAGGTTTATCACGAATAACAACACACGTCCATCACCAATAACAACACAAGTTTATCACCAATAGTAACACAAGTTTATCACCAATAACAACACAAGTTTATCACCAATTACAACACAAGTCCATCACAAATAGCAACACAAGTTTATCACCAATAACAACACAAGTTTATCACCAATAGCAACACAAGTTTATCACCAATAGCAGCACAGGTTTATCACCAATAGCAACACAAGTTTATCACCAATAGCAACACAAGTTTATCACCAATAGCTCCACAGTTTTATCACCAATAACAACACACGTTTATCACCAATAACAACACAAGTCCATTCCCCAGAGCAACACAAGTTTATCACCCATAGCAACACAAGTTTATCACCAATAACTCACCTGTTTATCACCATTAACAACACAAGCCCATCCCCCAGAGCAACACAAGTCCATCACCCATAGCAACACAAGTCCATCACCCATAGCAACACAGGTTTATCAGCAATAACAACACAGGGCCATCCCCCAGAGCAACTTAAGTCCATCTCCCAGAGCAACACAAGTCCATCACCCAGAGCAACACAAGTTTATCACCAATAGCAGCACAAGTTTATCACCAATAACAACACATGTTTATCACCAATAACAACACAAGCCCATCCACCAGAGCAACACAAGTCCATCACCAATAGCAACACATGTTTATCACCAATAGCAACACACGTTTATCACCAATAACAACACAAGCCCATCCCCCAGAGCAACACAAGTCCATCACCAATAGCAACACAAGTCCATCATCAATAGCAACACAAGTCCGTCACCAATATCAACTCAAGTTTATCACCAATACCAACACAAGTTTATCACCAATAGCAGCACACGTTTATCACCAATAACAACACATGTTTATCACCAATAGCAACACAATCCATCCCCCATAGCCACACAAGTATATCACCCATAGCAACACAAGTTTATCACCAATAGCAACACAAGTCCATCACCCATAGCAATACAGGTTTATCACCAATAACAACACAGGTACATCCCCCAGAGCAAAACAAGTCCATCTCCAAGAGCAACACAAGTCCTTCACCCAGAGCAACACAAGTTTATCACCAATAGCAACACAAGTCCATTACCCATAGCAACACCAGTCCATCACCCAGAGCAACACAAGTTGATCATCAATAGCAACACAAGTCCATCACCCAGAGCAACACAAGTTTATCACCAATAGCAACAGAAGTCCATCACCCAGAGCAACACAAGTTTATCACCAATAACAACACAAGTCCATCACCAATAGCAACACAAGTTTATCACCAATAACAACACAAGTCCATCACCAATAACAACACAAGTTTATCACCAATAGCAACACAAGTTTATCACGAATAACAACACAAGTCCATCACCAATAACAACACAAGTTTATCACCAATAGCAACACAAGTTTATCACCAATAACAACACAAGTCCATCACCAATAACAACACAAGTCTATCACCAATAGCAACACAAGTTTATCACGAATAACAACACAAGTCCATCACCAATAACAACACAAGTTTATCACCAATAGCAACACAAGTTTATCACCAATAACAACACAAGTTTATCACCAATAACAACACAAGTTTATCACCAATTACAACACAAGTCCATCACAAATAGCAACACAAGTTTATCACCAATAACAACACATGTTTATCACCAATAACAACACAAGTTTATCACCAATAGCAACACAAGTTTTTCACCAATAACAACACAAGTTTATCACCAATAGCAACACAAGTTTATCACCAATAGCAGCACAGGTTTATCACGAATAGCAACACACGTTTATCACCAATAGCAACACAGGTTTATCACCAATAGCACCACAGGTTTATCACCAATAACAACACACGTTTATCACCAATAACAACACAAGTCCATTCCCCAGAGCAACACAAGTTTATCACCCATAGCAACACAAGTTTATCACCAATAGCTCACATGTTTATCACCAATAACAACACAAGCCCATCCCCCAGAGCAACACAAGTCCATCACCAGTAGCAACACAAGTTTATCACCAATAACAACACATGTTTATCACCAATAACAACACAAGCCCATCCCCCAGAACAACACAAGTCCATCACCCAGAGCAACACCAGTTTATCACCAATAGCAACACAATTCCATTACCCATAGCAACACAAGTCCATCACCCAGAGCAGCACAAGATTATCACCAATAGCAACACAAGTCCATTACCCATAGCAACACAAGTCCATCACCCAGAGCAACACAAGTTTATCACCAATAACAACAAAGGTTTATCACCAATAGCAACACAAGTTTATCACCAATAACTACACATGTTTATCACCAATAACAACACAAGTTCATCACCAATAACAACACAACTTTATCAAAAATAACAACACAAGTCCATCACCAATAACAACACAAGTTTATCACCAATAGCAACACAAGTTTATCACCAATAACAACACAAGTCCATCCCCCATAGCAACACATGTTTATCACCAATAGCAACACCAGTTTATCACCAATAACAACACAAGTTTATCACCAATAACAACACAGGTTTATCACCATTAGCAACACAAGTTTATCACCAATAACAACACAAGTTTATCACCAATAGCAACACAAGTTTATCACCAATAGCAGCACAAGTTTATCACCAATAGCAACACATGTTTATGACCAATAGCAACACAAGTTTATCACCAATAGCAGCACAAGTTTATCACCAATAACAACACATGTTTATCACCAATAGCAACACAATTTATCAGCAATAGCAGCACAGGTTTATCACCAATAACAACACAAGTTTATCACCAATAGCAACACAATTTTTCAGCAATAGCAACACAAGTTTATCACCAATAGCAGCACAAGTTTATCACCAATAGCAACACAAGTTTATCACCAATAGCAGCACAAGTTTATCACCAATAGCAACACAAGTTTATCACCAATAACAACACAAGTTTATCACCAATAGCAACACAGGTTTATCACCAATAACAACACAAGTTTATCACCAATAACAACACATGTTTATCACCAATAACAACACAAGCCCATTCCCCAGAGCAACACAAGTTTATCACCAATAGCAACACAAGTTTATCACCAATAACAACACAACTTTATCACCAATAGCAACACAAGTTTATCACCAATAACAATACATGTTTATCACCAATAACGACACACGTTTATCACCAATAACAACACAAGTTTATCACCAATAACAACACATGTTTATCACCAATAACAACACAGGTTTATCACCAATAACAACACAAGTTTATCACCAATAACAACACAAGTCCATCCCCCAGAGCAACACAAGTTTATCACCAACAGCAACACAAGTTTACCACCAATAACAACACAAGTTTATCACCAATAGCAACACAAGTTTATCACCAATAGCAGAACAAATTTATCACCAATAACAACACATGTTTATCACCAATAACAACACAAGCCCATCCACCAGAGCAACACAAGTCCATCACCAATAGCAACACAAGTTTATCACCAATAGCAACACAATTCCGTCACCAATAGCAACACAAGTTTATCACCAATAACAACACAAGTTTATCACCAATAACAACACAAGTCCATCACCAATAGCAACACAAGTCCATCATCAATAGCAACACAAGTCCGTCACCAATATCCACTCAAGTTTATCACCAATACCAACACAAGTTTATCACCAATAGCAGCACACATTTATCACCAATAACAACACAAGTTTATCACCAATAGCAACACAAGTTTGTCACCAATAGGAACACAAGTTTAGCAGCAATAACAACACAAGTCCATCCCCCATAGCAGCATAAGTTTATCACCAATAGCAACACAGGTTTATCACCAATAACAACACATCTTATCACCAATAACAACACAAGTCCATTCCCCAGAGCAACACAAGTTTATCACCCATAGCAACACAAGTTTATCACCAATAACAACACATGTTTATCACCAATAACAACACAAGCCCATCCCCCAGAGCAACACAAGTCCATCACCCAGAGCAACACCAGTTTATCACCAATAGCAACACAATTCCATTACCCATAGCAACACAAGTCCATCACCCAGAGCAGCACAAGTTTATCACCAATAACAACACAAGTTTATCACCAATTACAACACAAGTCCATCACAAATAGCAACACAAGTTTATCACCAATAACAACACAAGTTTATCACCAATAACAACACAAGTTTATCACCAATAGCAACACAGGTTTATTACCAATAACAACACAAGTTTATCACCAATAGCAACACAAGTTTATCACCAATAGAACCACAGTTTTATCACCAATAACAACACACGTTTATCACCAATTACAACACAAGTCCATTCCCCAGAGCAACACAAGTTTATCACCCATAGCAGCACAAGTTTATCACCAATAACAACACATGTTTATCACCAATAACAACACAAGCCCATCCACCAGAGCAACACAAGTCCATCACCAATAGCAACACAAGTTTATCACCAATAGCAACACAAGTTTATCACCAATAACAACACAAGCCCATCCCCCACAGCAACACAAGTCCATCACCAATAGCAACACAAGTCCATCATCAATAGCAACACAAGTCCGTCACCAATATCAACTCAAGTTTATCACCAATACCAACACAAGTTTATCACCAATAGCAGCACACGTTTATCACCAATAACAACACATGTTTATCACCAATAGCAACACAATCCATCCCCCATAGCCACACAAGTATATCACCCATAGCAACACACGTTTATCACCAATAACAACACAAACCATCCCCCATAGCAACACAAGTCCATCACCCATAGCAACACAAGTCCATGACCCATAGCAACACAGGTTTATCACCAATATCAACAAAAGTCCATCCCCCAGAGCAACTTAAGTCCATCTCCCAGAGCAACACAAGTCCATCACCCACAGCAACACAAGTTTATCACCAATAGCAACACAAGTCCATCACCCATAGCAATACAGGTTTATCACCAATAACAACACAGGTACATCCCCCAGAGCAAAACAAGTCCATCTCCAAGAGCAACACAAGTCCTTCACCCAGAGCAACACAAGTTTATCACCAATAGCAACACAAGTCCATTACCCATAGCAACACCAGTCCATCACCCAGAGCAACGCAAGTTGGTCATCAATAGCAACACAAATCCATCACCCAGAGCAACACAAGTTTATCACCAATAGCAACACAAGTCCATCACCCAGAGCAACACAAGTTTATCACCAATAACAACACAAGTCCATCACCGATATCAACACAAGTTTATCACCAATAACAACACAAGTCCATCACCAATAACAACACAAGTTTATCACCAATAGCAACACAAGTTTATCACGAATAACAACACAAGTCCATCACCAATAACAACACAAGTCTATCACGAATAACAACACAAGTCCATCACCAATAACAACACAAGTTTATCACCAATAGCAACACAGGCTTATCACCAATAACAACACACGTTTATCACCAATAACAACACAAGTCCATTCCCCAGAGCAACACAAGTTTATCACCCATAGCAACACAAGTTTATCACCAATAACTCACATGTTTATCACCAATAACAACACCAGCCCATCCCCCAGAGCAACACAAGTCCATCACCCATAGCAACACAAGTCCATCACCCATAGCAACACAGGTTTATCACCAATAACAACCCAGGTCCATCCCCCAGAGCAACACAAGTCCATATCCCAGAGTGACACAAGTCCATCACCAAGAGCAACACAGGTTTATCACCAATAACAACACAGGTCCATCCCCCAGAGCAACACAAGTCCATATCCCAGAGCAACACAAGTCCATCACCAAGAGCAACACCAGATTATCACCAATAGCAACACAAGTTCATTACCCATAGCAGCACAAGTCCATCACCCAGAGAAACACAAGTTTATCACCAATAACAACACAAGTTTATCACCAATAGCAACACAAGTCCATTACCCATAGCAGCACAAGTCCATCACCCAGAGAAACACAAGTTTATCACCAATAACAACACACGTTTATCACCAATAGCAACACAAGTTTATCAGCAATAACAACACAACTCCATTCCCCATAGCAGCACAAGTTTATCACCAATAGCAACACAAGTTTATCACCAATAACAACACATGTTTATCACCAATAACAACACAAGTCCATTCCCCAGAGCAACACAAGTTTATCACCCATAGCAACACAAGTTTATCACCAATAACAACACATGTTTATCACCAATAACAACACAAGCCCATCCCCCAGAGCAACACAAGTCCATCACCAGTAGCAACACAAGTTTATCACCAATAACAACACATGTTTATCACCAATAACAACACAAGCCCATCTCCCTGAGCAACACAAGTCCATCACCCAGAGCAACACCAGTTTATCACCAATAGCAACACAATTCCATTACCCATAGCAACACAAGTCCATCACCCAGAGCAGCACAAGTTTATCACCAATAACAACACAAGTTTATCAGCAATAGCAACACAAGTTTATCACCAATAACTACACATGTTTATCACCAATAACAACACAAGTTTATCACCAATAACAACACAAGTTTATCACCAATAGCAACACAAGTCCATCACCAATAGCAACACAAGTCCATCATCAATAGCAACACAAGTCCGTCACCAATATCCACTCAAGTTTATCACCAATACCAACACAAGTTTATCACCAATAGCAGCACACATTTATCACCAATAACAACACAAGTTTATCACCAATAGCAACACAAGTTTATCACCAATAGGAACACAAGTTTAGCAGCAATAACAACACAAGTCCATCCCCCATAGCAGCATAAGTTTATCACCAATAGCAACACAGGTTTATCACCAATAACAACACATGTTATCACCAATAACAACACAAGTCCATTCCCCAGAGCAACACAAGTTTATCACCCATAGCAACACAAGTTTATCACCAATAACAACACATGTTTATCACCAATAACAACACAAGCCCATCCCCCAGAGCAACACAAGTCCATCACCCAGAGCAACACCAGTTTATCACCAATAGCAACACAATTCCATTACCCATAGCAACACAAGTCCATCACCCAGAGCAGCACAAGTTTATCACCAATAACAACACAAGTTTATCACCAATTACAACACAAGTCCATCACAAATAGCAACACAAGTTTATCACCAATAACAACACAAGTTTATCACCAATAACAACACAAGTTTATCACCAATAGCAACACAGGTTTATTACCAATAACAACACAAGTTTATCACCAATAGCAACACAAGTTTATCACCAATAGAACCACAGTTTTATCACCAATAACAACACACGTTTATCACCAATTACAACACAAGTCCATTCCCCAGAGCAACACAAGTTTATCACCCATAGCAGCACAAGTTTATCACCAATAACAACACATGTTTATCACCAATAACAACACAAGCCCATCCACCAGAGCAACACAAGTCCATCACCAATAGCAACACAAGTTTATCACCAATAGCAACACAAGTTTATCACCAATAACAACACAAGCCCATCCCCCACAGCAACACAAGTCCATCACCAATAGCAACACAAGTCCATCATCAATAGCAACACAAGTCCGTCACCAATATCAACTCAAGTTTATCACCAATACCAACACAAGTTTATCACCAATAGCAGCACACGTTTATCACCAATAACAACACATGTTTATCACCAATAGCAACACAATCCATCCCCCATAGCCACACAAGTATATCACCCATAGCAACACACGTTTATCACCAATAACAACACAAACCATCCCCCATAGCAACACAAGTCCATCACCCATAGCAACACAAGTCCATGACCCATAGCAACACAGGTTTATCACCAATATCAACAAAAGTCCATCCCCCAGAGCAACTTAAGTCCATCTCCCAGAGCAACACAAGTCCATCACCCACAGCAACACAAGTTTATCACCAATAGCAACACAAGTCCATCACCCATAGCAATACAGGTTTATCACCAATAACAACACAGGTACATCCCCCAGAGCAAAACAAGTCCATCTCCAAGAGCAACACAAGTCCTTCACCCAGAGCAACACAAGTTTATCACCAATAGCAACACAAGTCCATTACCCATAGCAACACCAGTCCATCACCCAGAGCAACGCAAGTTGGTCATCAATAGCAACACAAATCCATCACCCAGAGCAACACAAGTTTATCACCAATAGCAACACAAGTCCATCACCCAGAGCAACACAAGTTTATCACCAATAACAACACAAGTCCATCACCGATATCAACACAAGTCTATCACGAATAACAACACAAGTCCATCACCAATAACAACACAAGTTTATCACCAATAGCAACACAGGCTTATCACCAATAACAACACACGTTTATCACCAATAACAACACAAGTCCATTCCCCAGAGCAACACAAGTTTATCACCCATAGCAACACAAGTTTATCACCAATAACTCACATGTTTATCACCAATAACAACACCAGCCCATCCCCCAGAGCAACACAAGTCCATCACCCATAGCAACACAAGTCCATCACCCATAGCAACACAGGTTTATCACCAATAACAACCCAGGTCCATCCCCCAGAGCAACACAAGTCCATATCCCAGAGTGACACAAGTCCATCACCAAGAGCAACACAGGTTTATCACCAATAACAACACAGGTCCATCCCCCAGAGCAACACAAGTCCATATCCCAGAGCAACACAAGTCCATCACCAAGAGCAACACCAGTTTATCACCAATAGCAACACAAGTCCATTACCCATAGCAGCACAAGTCCATCACCCAGAGAAACACAAGTTTATCACCAATAACAACACAAGTTTATCACCAATAGCAACACAAGTCCATTACCCATAGCAGCACAAGTCCATCACCCAGAGAAACACAAGTTTATCACCAATAACAACACACGTTTATCACCAATAGCAACACAAGTTTATCAGCAATAACAACACAACTCCATTCCCCATAGCAGCACAAGTTTATCACCAATAGCAACACAAGTTTATCACCAATAACAACACATGTTTATCACCAATAACAACACAAGTCCATTCCCCAGAGCAACACAAGTTTATCACCCATAGCAACACAAGTTTATCACCAATAACAACACATGTTTATCACCAATAACAACACAAGCCCATCCCCCAGAGCAACACAAGTCCATCACCAGTAGCAACACAAGTTTATCACCAATAACAACACATGTTTATCACCAATAACAACACAAGCCCATCCCCCTGAGCAACACAAGTCCATCACCCAGAGCAACACCAGTTTATCACCAATAGCAACACAATTCCATTACCCATAGCAACACAAGTCCATCACCCAGAGCAGCACAAGTTTATCACCAATAACAACACAAGTTTATCAGCAATAGCAACACAAGTTTATCACCAATAACTACACATGTTTATCACCAATAACAACACAAGTTTATCACCAATAACAACACAAGTTTATCACCAATAGCAACACAAGTCCATCACCAATAGCAACACAAGTCCATCATCAATAGCAACACAAGTCCGTCACCAATATCCACTCAAGTTTATCACCAATACCAACACAAGTTTATCACCAATAGCAGCACACATTTATCACCAATAACAACACAAGTTTATCACCAATAGCAACACAAGTTTATCACCAATAGGAACACAAGTTTAGCAGCAATAACAACACAAGTCCATCCCCCATAGCAGCATAAGTTTATCACCAATAGCAACACAGGTTTATCACCAATAACAACACATGTTTTCACCAATAACAACACAAGTCCATTCCCCAGAGCAACACAAGTTTATCACCCATAGCAACACAAGTTTATCACCAATAACAACACATGTTTATCACCAATAACAACACAAGCCCATCCCCCAGAGCAACACAAGTCCATCACCCAGAGCAACACCAGTTTATCACCAATAGCAACACAATTCCATTACCCATAGCAACACAAGTCCATCACCCAGAGCAGCACAAGTTTATCACCAATAACAACACAAGTTTATCACCAATTACAACACAAGTCCATCACAAATAGCAACACAAGTTTATCACCAATAACAACACAAGTTTATCACCAATAACAACACAAGTTTATCACCAATAGCAACACAGGTTTATTACCAATAACAACACAAGTTTATCACCAATAGCAACACAAGTTTATCACCAATAGCACCACAGTTTTATCACCAATAACAACACACGTTTATCACCAATTACAACACAAGTCCATTCCCCAGAGCAACACAAGTTTATCACCCATAGCAGCACAAGTTTATCACCAATAACAACACATGTTTATCACCAATAACAACACAAGCCCATCCACCAGAGCAACACAAGTCCATGACCAATAGCAACACAAGTTTATCACCAATAGCAACACAAGTTTATCACCAATAACAACACAAGCCCATCCCCCACAGCAACACAAGTCCATCACCAATAGCAACACAAGTCCATCATCAATAGCAACACAAGTCCGTCACCAATATCAACTCAAGTTTATCACCAATACCAACACAAGTTTATCACCAATAGCAGCACACGTTTATCACCAATAACAACACATGTTTATCACCAATAGCAACACAATCCATCCCCCATAGCCACACAAGTATATCACCCATAGCAACACACGTTTATCACCAATAACAACACAAACCATCCCCCATAGCAACACAAGTCCATCACCCATAGCAACACAAGTCCATGACCCATAGCAACACAGGTTTATCACCAATATCAACAAAAGTCCATCCCCCAGAGCAACTTAAGTCCATCTCCCAGAGCAACACAAGTCCATCACCCACAGCAACACAAGTTTATCACCAATAGCAACACAAGTCCATCACCCATAGCAATACAGGTTTATCACCAATAACAACACAGGTACATCCCCCAGAGCAAAACAAGTCCATCTCCAAGAGCAACACAAGTCCTTCACCCAGAGCAACACAAGTTTATCACCAATAGCAACACAAGTCCATTACCCATAGCAACACCAGTCCATCACCCAGAGCAACGCAAGTTGGTCATCAATAGCAACACAAATCCATCACCCAGAGCAACACAAGTTTATCACCAATAGCAACACAAGTCCATCACCCAGAGCAACACAAGTTTATCACCAATAACAACACAAGTCCATCACCGATATCAACACAAGTTTATCACCAATAACAACACAAGTCCATCACCAATAACAACACAAGTTTATCACCAATAGCAACACAAGTTTATCACGAATAACAACACAAGTCCATCACCAATAACAACACAAGTCTATCACGAATAACAACACAAGTCCATCACCAATAACAACACAAGTTTATCACCAATAGCAACACAAGTTTATCACCAATAACAACACAAGTTTATCACCAATAACAACACAAGTTTATCACCAATTACAACACAAGTCCATCACAAATAGCAACACAAGTTTATCACCAATAACAACACAAGTTTATCACCAATAACAACACAGGTTTATCACCAATAGCAACACAAGTTTATCACCAATAACAACACAAGTTTATCACCAATAGCAACACAAGTTTATCACCAATAGCAGCACAGGTTTATCACGAATAGCAACACAAGTTTATCACCAATAGCAACACAAGTTTATCACCAATAGCAACACAGGCTTATCACCAATAACAACACACGTTTATCACCAATAACAACACAAGTCCATTCCCCAGAGCAACACAAGTTTATCACCCATAGCAACACAAGTTTATCACCAATAACTCACATGTTTATCACCAATAACAACACCAGCCCATCCCCCAGAGCAACACAAGTCCATCACCCATACCAACACAAGTCCATCACCCATAGCAACACAGGTTTATCACCAATAACAACCCAGGTCCATCCCCCAGAGCAACACAAGTCCATATCCCAGAGTGACACAAGTCCATCACCAAGAGCAACACAGGTTTATCACCAATAACAACACAGGTCCATCCCCCAGAGCAACACAAGTCCATATCCCAGAGCAACACAAGTCCATCACCAAGAGCAACACCAGTTTATCACCAATAGCAACACAAGTCCATTACCCATAGCAGCACAATCCATCACCCAGAGAAACACAAGTTTATCACCAATAACAACACAAGTTTATCACCAATAGCAACACAAGTCCATTACCCATAGCAGCACAAGTCCATCACCCAGAGAAACACAAGTTTATCACCAATAACAACACACGTTTATCACCAATAGCAACACAAGTTTATCAGCAATAACAACACAACTCCATTCCCCATAGCAGCACAAGTTTATCACCAATAGCAACACAAGTTTATCACCAATAACAACACATGTTTATCACCAATAACAACACAAGTCCATTCCCCAGAGCAACACAAGTTTATCACCCATAGCAACACAAGTTTATCACCAATAACAACACATGTTTATCACCAATAACAACACAAGCCCATCCCCCAGAGCAACACAAGTCCATCACCAGTAGCAACACAAGTTTATCACCAATAACAACACATGTTTATCACCAATAACAACACAAGCCCATCCCCCTGAGCAACACAAGTCCATCACCCAGAGCAACACCAGTTTATCACCAATAGCAACACAATTCCATTACCCATAGCAACACAAGTCCATCACCCAGAGCAGCACAAGTTTATCACCAATAACAACACAAGTTTATCAGCAATAGCAACACAAGTTTATCACCAATAACTACACATGTTTATCACCAATAACAACACAAGTTTATCACCAATAACAACACAAGTTTATCACCAATAGCAACACAAGTCCATCACCAATAGCAACACAAGTCCATCATCAATAGCAACACAAGTCCGTCACCAATATCCACTCAAGTTTATCACCAATACCAACACAAGTTTATCACCAATAGCAGCACACATTTATCACCAATAACAACACAAGTTTATCACCAATAGCAACACAAGTTTATCACCAATAGGAACACAAGTTTAGCAGCAATAACAACACAAGTCCATCCCCCATAGCAGCATAAGTTTATCACCAATAGCAACACAGGTTTATCACCAATAACAACACATGTTATCACCAATAACAACACCAGTCCATTCCCCAGAGCAACACAAGTTTATCACCCATAGCAACACAAGTTTATCACCAATAACAACACATGTTTATCACCAATAACAACACAAGCCCATCCCCCAGAGCAACACAAGTCCATCACCCAGAGCAACACCAGTTTATCACCAATAGCAACACAATTCCATTACCCATAGCAACACAAGTCCATCACCCAGAGCAGCACAAGTTTATCACCAATAACAACACAAGTTTATCACCAATTACAACACAAGTCCATCACAAATAGCAACACAAGTTTATCACCAATAACAACACAAGTTTATCACCAATAACAACACAAGTTTATCACCAATAGCAACACAGGTTTATTACCAATAACAACACAAGTTTATCACCAATAGCAACACAAGTTTATCACCAATAGCACCACAGTTTTATCACCAATAACAACACACGTTTATCACCAATTACAACACAAGTCCATTCCCCAGAGCAACACAAGTTTATCACCCATAGCAGCACAAGTTTATCACCAATAACAACACATGTTTATCACCAATAACAACACAAGCCCATCCACCAGAGCAACACAAGTCCATGACCAATAGCAACACAAGTTTATCACCAATAGCAACACAAGTTTATCACCAATAACAACACAAGCCCATCCCCCACAGCAACACAAGTCCATCACCAATAGCAACACAAGTCCATCATCAATAGCAACACAAGTCCGTCACCAATATCAACTCAAGTTTATCACCAATACCAACACAAGTTTATCACCAATAGCAGCACACGTTTATCACCAATAACAACACATGTTTATCACCAATAGCAACACAATCCATCCCCCATAGCCACACAAGTATATCACCCATAGCAACACACGTTTATCACCAATAACAACACAAACCATCCCCCATAGCAACACAAGTCCATCACCCATAGCAACACAAGTCCATGACCCATAGCAACACAGGTTTATCACCAATATCAACAAAAGTCCATCCCCCAGAGCAACTTAAGTCCATCTCCCAGAGCAACACAAGTCCATCACCCACAGCAACACAAGTTTATCACCAATAGCAACACAAGTCCATCACCCATAGCAACACCAGTCCATCACCCAGAGCAACGCAAGTTGGTCATCAATAGCAACACAAATCCATCACCCAGAGCAACACAAGTTTATCACCAATAGCAACACAAGTCCATCACCCAGAGCAACACAAGTTTATCACCAATAACAACACAAGTCCATCACCGATATCAACACAAGTTTATCACCAATAACAACACAAGTCCATCACCAATAACAACACAAGTTTATCACCAATAGCAACACAAGTTTATCACGAATAACAACACAAGTCCATCACCAATAACAACACAAGTCTATCACGAATAACAACACAAGTCCATCACCAATAACAACACAAGTTTATCACCAATAGCAACACAAGTTTATCACCAATAACAACACAAGTTTATCACCAATAACAACACAAGTTTATCACCAATTACAACACAAGTCCATCACAAATAGCAACACAAGTTTATCACCAATAACAACACAAGTTTATCACCAATAACAACACAGGTTTATCACCAATAGCAACACAAGTTTATCACCAATAACAACACAAGTTTATCACCAATAGCAACACAAGTTTATCACCAATAGCAGCACAGGTTTATCACGAATAGCAACACAAGTTTATCACCAATAGCAACACAAGTTTATCACCAATAGCAACACAGGCTTATCACCAATAACAACACACGTTTATCACCAATAACAACACAAGTCCATTCCCCAGAGCAACACAAGTTTATCACCCATAGCAACACAAGTTTATCACCAATAACTCACATGTTTATCACCAATAACAACACCAGCCCATCCCCCAGAGCAACACAAGTCCATCACCCATACCAACACAAGTCCATCACCCATAGCAACACAGGTTTATCACCAATAACAACCCAGGTCCATCCCCCAGAGCAACACAAGTCCATATCCCAGAGTGACACAAGTCCATCACCAAGAGCAACACAGGTTTATCACCAATAACAACACAGGTCCATCCCCCAGAGCAACACAAGTCCATATCCCAGAGCAACACAAGTCCATCACCAAGAGCAACACCAGTTTATCACCAATAGCAACACAAGTCCATTACCCATAGCAGCACAATCCATCACCCAGAGAAACACAAGTTTATCACCAATAACAACACAAGTTTATCACCAATAGCAACACAAGTCCATTACCCATAGCAGCACAAGTCCATCACCCAGAGAAACACAAGTTTATCACCAATAACAACACACGTTTATCACCAATAGCAACACAAGTTTATCAGCAATAACAACACAACTCCATTCCCCATAGCAGCACAAGTTTATCACCAATAGCAACACAAGTTTATCACCAATAACAACACATGTTTATCACCAATAACAACACAAGTCCATTCCCCAGAGCAACACAAGTTTATCACCCATAGCAACACAAGTTTATCACCAATAACAACACATGTTTATCACCAATAACAACACAAGCCCATCCCCCAGAGCAACACAAGTCCATCACCAGTAGCAACACAAGTTTATCACCAATAACAACACATGTTTATCACCAATAACAACACAAGCCCATCCCCCTGAGCAACACAAGTCCATCACCCAGAGCAACACCAGTTTATCACCAATAGCAACACAATTCCATTACCCATAGCAACACAAGTCCATCACCCAGAGCAGCACAAGTTTATCACCAATAACAACACAAGTTTATCAGCAATAGCAACACAAGTTTATCACCAATAACTACACATGTTTATCACCAATAACAACACAAGTTTATCACCAATAACAACACAAGTTTATCACCAATAACAACACAAGTCCATCACCAATAACAACACAAGTTTATCACCAATAGCAACACAGGTTTATCACTAATAACAACACAAGTCCATCCCCCATAGCAACACAAGTTTATCACCAATACCAACACATGTTTATCACCAATAACAACACAAGTTTATCACCAATAACAACACAAGTTTATCACCAATAGCAACACAAGTTTATCACCAATAACAACACAAGTTTATCACCAATAGCAACACAAGTTTATCACCAATAGCAGCACAAGTTTATCACCAATAGCAACACAAGTTTATGACCAATAGCAACACAAGTTTATCACCAATAGCAGCACAAGTTTATCACCAATAACAACACATGTTTATCACCAATAACAACACAATCCATCCCCCATAGCCACACAAGTATATCACCCATAGCAACACACGTTTATCACCAATAACAACACAAACCATCCCCCATAGCAACACAAGTCCATCACCCATAGCAACACAAGTCCATGACCCATAGCAACACAGGTTTATCACCAATATCAACAAAAGTCCATCCCCCAGAGCAACTTAAGTCCATCTCCCAGAGCAACACAAGTCCATCACCCACAGCAACACAAGTTTATCACCAATAGCAACACAAGTCCATCACCCATAGCAATACAGGTTTATCACCAATAACAACACAGGTACATCCCCCAGAGCAAAACCAGTCCATCTCCAAGAGCAACACAAGTCCTTCACCCAGAGCAACACAAGTTTATCACCAATAGCAACACAAGTCCATTACCCATAGCAACACCAGTCCATCACCCAGAGCAACGCAAGTTGGTCATCAATAGCAACACAAATCCATCACCCAGAGCAACACAAGTTTATCACCAATAGCAACACAAGTCCATCACCCAGAGCAACACAAGTTTATCACCAATAACAACACAAGTCCATCACCGATATCAACACAAGTTTATCACCAATAACAACACAAGTCCATCACCAATAACAACACAAGTTTATCACCAATAGCAACACAAGTTTATCACGAATAACAACACAAGTCCATCACCAATAACAACACAAGTCTATCACGAATAACAACACAAGTCCATCACCAATAACAACACAAGTTTATCACCAATAGCAACACAAGTTTATCACCAATAACAACACAAGTTTATCACCAATAACAACACAAGTTTATCACCAATTACAACACAAGTCCATCACAAATAGCAACACAAGTTTATCACCAATAACAACACAAGTTTATCACCAATAACAACACAGGTTTATCACCAATAGCAACACAAGTTTATCACCAATAACAACACAAGTTTATCACCAATAGCAACACAAGTTTATCACCAATAGCAGCACAGGTTTATCACGAATAGCAACACAAGTTTATCACCAATAGCAACACAAGTTTATCACCAATAGCAACACAGGCTTATCACCAATAACAACACACGTTTATCACCAATAACAACACAAGTCCATTCCCCAGAGCAACACAAGTTTATCACCCATAGCAACACAAGTTTATCACCAATAACTCACATGTTTATCACCAATAACAACACCAGCCCATCCCCCAGAGCAACACAAGTCCATCACCCATACCAACACAAGTCCATCACCCATAGCAACACAGGTTTATCACCAATAACAACCCAGGTCCATCCCCCAGAGCAACACAAGTCCATATCCCAGAGTGACACAAGTCCATCACCAAGAGCAACACAGGTTTATCACCAATAACAACACAGGTCCATCCCCCAGAGCAACACAAGTCCATATCCCAGAGCAACACAAGTCCATCACCAAGAGCAACACCAGTTTATCACCAATAGCAACACAAGTCCATTACCCATAGCAGCACAATCCATCACCCAGAGAAACACAAGTTTATCACCAATAACAACACAAGTTTATCACCAATAGCAACACAAGTCCATTACCCATAGCAGCACAAGTCCATCACCCAGAGAAACACAAGTTTATCACCAATAACAACACACGTTTATCACCAATAGCAACACAAGTTTATCAGCAATAACAACACAACTCCATTCCCCATAGCAGCACAAGTTTATCACCAATAGCAACACAAGTTTATCACCAATAACAACACATGTTTATCACCAATAACAACACAAGTCCATTCCCCAGAGCAACACAAGTTTATCACCCATAGCAACACAAGTTTATCACCAATAACAACACATGTTTATCACCAATAACAACACAAGCCCATCCCCCAGAGCAACACAAGTCCATCACCAGTAGCAACACAAGTTTATCACCAATAACAACACATGTTTATCACCAATAACAACACAAGCCCATCCCCCTGAGCAACACAAGTCCATCACCCAGAGCAACACCAGTTTATCACCAATAGCAACACAATTCCATTACCCATAGCAACACAAGTCCATCACCCAGAGCAGCACAAGTTTATCACCAATAACAACACAAGTTTATCAGCAATAGCAACACAAGTTTATCACCAATAACTACACATGTTTATCACCAATAACAACACAAGTTTATCACCAATAACAACACAAGTTTATCACCAATAACAACACAAGTCCATCACCAATAACAACACAAGTTTATCACCAATAGCAACACAGGTTTATCACTAATAACAACACAAGTCCATCCCCCATAGCAACACAAGTTTATCACCAATACCAACACATGTTTATCACCAATAACAACACAAGTTTATCACCAATAACAACACAAGTTTATCACCAATAGCAACACAAGTTTATCACCAATAACAACACAAGTTTATCACCAATAGCAACACAAGTTTATCACCAATAGCAGCACAAGTTTATCACCAATAGCAACACAAGTTTATGACCAATAGCAACACAAGTTTATCACCAATAGCAGCACAAGTTTATCACCAATAACAACACATGTTTATCACCAATAACAACACAAGCCCATCCCCCAGAGCAACACAAGTTTATCACCAATATCAACACAAGTTTATCACCAATAACAACACAAGCCCATCCCCCAGAGCAACACAAGTCCATCACCCATAGCAACACAGGTCCATCACCCAGAGCAACACAAGTTTATCACCAATAGCAACGCAGGTTTATCACCAATAACAACACAAGTCCATCCCCCAGAGCAACTTAAGTCCATCTCCCAGAGCAACACAAGTCCATCACCCAGAGCAACACAAGTTTATCACCAATAGCAACACAAGTCCATCACCCATAACAATACAGGCTTATCACCAATAACAACACAGGTCCATCTCCCAGAGCAACACAAGTCCATCACCCAGAGCAACACCAGTTTATCACCCAAAGCAACACAAGTCAATTCCTCATAGGAACACAAGTCCATCACCCAGAGCAACACAAGTTTATCACCAATAGCAACACAAGTCCATTACCCATAGCAACACAAGTCCATCACCAATAGCAACACAAGTTTATCACCAATAACAACACAAGTTTATCACCAATAGCAACACAAGTCCATCACCAATAGCAACACAAGTTTATCACCAATAACAACACAAGTTTATCACCAATAGCAACACAAGTCCATCACCAATAGCAACACAAGTTTATCACCAATAACAACACAAGTTTATCACCAATAGCAACACAAGTTTATCACCAATAACAACACAAGTTTATCACCAATAGCAACACAAGTCCATTACCCATAGCAACACAAGTCCATCACCAATAGCAACACAAGTTTATCACCAATAGCAACACAAGTTTATCACCAATAGCAACACAAGTTTATCACCAATAACAACACAAGTTTATCACCAATAGCAACACAAGTTTATCACCAATAACAACACAAGTCCATCACCAATAACAACACAAGTTTATCACCAATAGCAACACAAGTTTATCACCAATAGCAACACAAGTTTATCACCAATAACAACACAAGTTTATCACCAATAGCAACACAAGTCCATTACCCATAGCAACACAAGTCCATCACCAGTAGCAACACAAGTTTATCACCAATAGCAACACAAGTTTATCACCAATAACAACACAAGTTTATCACCAATAGCAACACAAGTTTATCACGAATAACACAAGTCCATCACCAATAAGAACACAAGTTTATCACCAATAGCAACACAAGTTTATCACCCATAGCAGCACATGTTTATCACCAATAGCAACACAATCCATCCCCCATAGCCACCCAAGTATATCACCCATAGCAACACAAGTTTATCACCAATAACAACACAAGTCCATCCCCCAGAGCAACTCAATTCCATTACCCATAGCAACACAAGTCCATCACCCATAGCAACACAAGTTAATCACCAATAACAACACAAGTTTATCACCAATAGCAACACATGTCCATCACCCATAGCAACACATGTCCATCCCACATAGAAACTCAAGTCTTCCCCCAGAGCAACACAAGTCCATCACCCATAGCAACAGAGGTTTATCACCAATAGCTACACAAGTCCATTCCCCAGAGCAACACAAGTTTATCACCAATAGCAACACAAGTTTATCACCGATAGCAACACAATCCATCCCCCATAGCAACACAAGTCCATCACCCAGAGCAACACAAGTTTATCACCAATAGCAAAACAAGTCCATCACCAACAGCAACACAAGTCCATCACCCATAGCAACACAAGTCCATCACCCATAGCAACAGAAGCTTACCACCAATAGCAACACAAGTCCATTCCCCAGAGCAACACAAGTTTATCACCAATAGCAACACAAGTTTATCACTGATAGCAACACAATCCATCCCCCATAGCAACACTAGTCCATCCCCCAGAGCAACACAAGTCCATCACCAATAGCAACACAAATTTATCACCGATAGCAACACAGGTCCATCCCCCATAACAACACAAGTCCATCCCCCAGCGCAACACAAGTCCATCCCCCAGAGCAACACAAGTCCATCCCCCAGAGCAACTTAAGTCCATCACCCATAGCAACACAAGTCCATCACCCATAGCAACACAAGTCCATTACCCATAGCAACACAGGTCCATCACCAATAGCAACACAAGTCCATTACCCATAGCAACCCAAGTCCATCACCCATAGCAACACAACTCTATCCCACATAGCAACACAAGTCCATCCCCCAGAGGAACACAATTCCATCACCCATAGCAACAGAAGTTTATCACCAATAGCAACACAAGTCCATCACCCATAGCAACACAAGTCCATCCCACATAGCAACACAAGTCCATCCCCCAGAGGAACACAATTCCATCACCCATACCAACAGAAGTTTATCACCAATAGCAACACAAGTCCATCCCCCAGAGCTACTTAAGTCCATCACCCATAGCAACACAAGTCCATCACCCATAGCAACACAAGTCCATTACCCATAGCAACACAGGTCCATCACCAATAGCAACACAAGTCCATTACCCAGAGCAACCCAAGTCCATCACCCATAGCTACACAAGTCCATCCCACATAGCAACACAAGTCCATCCCCCAGAGGAACACAATTCCATCACCCATAGCAACAGAAGTTTATCACCAATAGCAACACAAGTCCATCCCCCAGAGCAACACAAGTCCATCACCAATAGCAACACAAGTCCATCACCATTAGCAACACACGTCCATCCCCCATAGCAACACACGTCCATCCCCCATAGCAACACAAGTCCTTCACCCATAGCAACACAAATCCCTCACCCATAGCAACAGAGCTCATATCGCATAGCACAAGATCCCATTCCTCAGAGCAACACAGGGCCTAATCCCCCATAGTAAAAATGGCCCAGCGTCCATAGCAACATACAGCCTGACCCTTTAGCAACAAGAGCCCACTCTCCATGGTAACAAGAGCCCATCGCCTACAGCAAAATGGGGACCACTCCCCCCCATTGAAAAACAAGGCCCACCCCACATCGCAACATTGAGAGCTATCGCCCACAGCAACACAATGCTCACCGACCCCCACCTCCCCATCCCCATAACCACACAGGGCCTAACCCTCTAGAAACATAACTGCCCTTCCCAGATCAACACCATGGCCATTCCCCATAATCTCACCATGCCCATCCTCCATAGCAACGCAGAACTCATCTCCCATAGTATCAAAGAGCCCGACCCTCATCGCAACACAGGGCCCAGTCCCATTACAGCACAGGACACATCTCCCATTGCAACTTAGAGACCATCCCACACAGAAACACAGGGCCCAGCCCCATTACAGCACAGGACACATCTCCCATTGCAATTTAGAGACCATCCCACACAGAAACACGGGGCCCAGCCCCATTACAGCACAGGACACATCTCCCATTGCAACTTAGAGACCATCCCACACAGAAACACGGGGCCCAGCCCCATTACAGCACAAGACCCATCTCCCATTGCAACTTAGAGACCATCCCACACAGAAACACAGGGCCCAGCCCCATTACAGCACAAGACCCATCTCCCATTGCAACTTAGAGACCATCCCACACAGAAACACAGGGCCCAGCCCCATTACAGCACAGGACACATCTCCCATTGCAACTTAGAGACCATCCCACACAGAAACACAGGGCCCAGCCCCATTACAGCACAGGACACATCTCCCATTGCAACTCAGAGACCATCCCACACAGAAACACAGGGCCCAGCCCCATTACAGCACAGGACACATCTCCCATTGCAACTCAGAGACCATGCCACACAGAAACACAGGGCCCAGCCCCATTACAGCACCCACCCACCACCCCCCCTACATTGACACAGAGCCCACCCACCCACACACACACCGACACAGAGCCCACCCACCCACCCCCACACCTACACAGAGCCCATCCCCCCCCCACACCTACACAGAGCCCATCACCCCCCACACCTACACAGAGCCCATCCCCCCCACATACCTACACAGAGCCCACCCCCCCCCACACCTACACAGAGCCCATCCCCCCCCACACACCTACACAGAGCCCATCACCCCCCCCCACACCTACACAGAGCCCATCCCCCCCCACATACCTACACAGAGCCCATCCCCCCCCCACACCTACACAGAGCCCATTCCCCCCCACACACCTACACAGAGCCCATCACCCCCCCCCACACACCTACACAGAGCCCATCACCCCCCCACACACCTACACAGAGCCCACCCCCCCCACACATACACAGAGCCCATCCCCCCCACACCTACACAGAGCCTATCCCCCCCCCACTTAACAGAGCCCATCCCCCCACACACACCTACACAGAGCCCATCCCCCCCACACCTACACAGAGCCCATTCTCCACACCTACAAAGAGCCCAACCCCCACACCTACACAGAGACCATCCCCCCCTACACACCTACACAGAGCCCATCCCCCCCCCACACCCACACAGAGCCCATCCACCCCCCCCACACACCTACACAGAGCCCATCCCCCACACACACCTACACAGAGCCCATCCCCCCCTACACACCTACACAGAGCCCATCCCCCCGACACCTACACAGAGCCCATCCCCCCCCCACACCTACACAGAGCCCATCCCCCCCACACACCTACACAGAGCCCATCCCCCCCCCCACACCTACACAGAGCCCATCCCCCCCCACACCTACACAGAGCCCAAACCCCCCCCCCACACCTACACAGAGCCCATCCCCCCCCACACACCTACACAGAGCCCATCCCCCCCACACACCTACACAGAGCCCATCACCCCCCACACACACCTACACAGAGCCCATCCCCCCCCACACCTACACAGTGCCCATCCAGCCCCACACCTACACAGAGCCCATCCCCCCCCACACACCTACACAGAGCCCATCCCCCCCACACACCTACACAGAGCCCATCCCCCCCCCCCACCTACACAGAGCCCATCACCCCCCCCCACACCTACACAGAGCCCATCCCCCCCACACACCTACACAGAGCCCATCACCCCCCCACACCTACACAGAGCCCATCCCCTCCCCCACACCTACACAGAGCCCATCCCCCCCCGACACCTACACAGAGCCATTCCCGCCCACCTACACAGAGCCCATCCCTCCCACACACCTACACAGATCCCATCCCCCCCCAACACACCTACACAGAGCCCATCCCCACCCCACACCTACACAGAGCCCATCCCACCCACACCTACACAGAGCCCATCCCCCCCCACACACCTACACAGAGCCCATCCCCCCGACTCCTACACAGAGCCCATCCCCCCCACACCTACACAGAGCCCATCCCCCCCCAACACACCTACACAGAGCCCATCGCCCCCCCACACACCTACACAGAGCCCATCCCCCCCCCACACCTACACAGAGCCCATCCCCCCCCACACCTACACAGAGCCCATCCCCCCCACACCTACACAGAGCCCATCCCCCCACAACACCTACACAGAGCCCATCCCCCCCCCACACCTACACAGAGCCCATCCCCCCCCACACCTACACAGAGCCCATCCCCCCCCCACACACCTACACAGAGCCCAACACCCACACCCACACAGAGCCCAACCCCCCCACACACCTACACAGAGCCCATCCCCCCACATACCTACAGAGAGCCCATCCCCCCCCACACCTACACAGAGCCCATCCCCCCACACCTACACAGAGCCCATTCCCCCACACCTACACAGAGCCCATCCCCCCCACACACCTACACAGAGCCCATCCCCCCCCCCACACCTACACAGAGCCCATTCCCCCCCACCTACACAGAGCCCATCCGACCCACCACCTACACAGAGCCCATCTCCCCAACACACCTACACAGAGCCCATCCCCCCCACACACACCTACACAGAGCCCATCCCCCCCCACACCTACACAGAGCCCATCCCCCCCCCCACACCTACACATAGCCCATCCCCCCACACACCTACACAGAGCCCATCCCCCCCACACCTACACAGAGCCCATCCACCCCCACCTACACAGAGCCCACCCCCCCCCACACACCTACACAGAGCCCATCCCCCCCCCGACACACCTATACAGAGCCCATTCCCCCCCCACCTACACAGAGCCAACTCCCCCCCCACACCCACACAGAGCCCATCCCCCCCACACCTACACAGAGCCCATCCCCCCCCACACACCTACACAGAGCCCATCCCCCCCCCACACACCTACACAGAGCCAACTACCCCCCCACACCCACACAGAGCCCATCCTCCCCCCCCCCCCCCACACCTACACAGAGCCCATTCCCCCCCACCTACACAGAGCCAATCCCCCCCCACCTACACAGAGCCCACCCCCCCCCCCACACACCTACACAGAGCCCATTCCCCCCCACCTACACAGAGCCCACCCCCCCCCCCCACACACCCACACAGAGCCCATCCCCCCCCCACACCTACACAGAGCCCATCCCACCCACACCTACACAGAGCCCATCCCCCCCACACACCTACACAGAGCCCATCCCCCCCCCCCACACCTACACAGAGCCCATCCCCCCCACACACCTACACAGAGCCCATCCCCCCCCCCCACACACCTACACAGAGCCCATCTCCCCCCACACACACCTACACAGAGACCACCCCCCCCCCACCTACACAGAGCCCATCCCCCCCACACACATACACAGAGCCCATCCCACCCACACCTACACAGAGCCCATCCCCCCCACACACCTACACAGAGCCCATCCCCCCCCCACACCTACACAGAGCCCATCCCCCCCACACCTACACAGAGCCCATCCCCCCACACCTATACAGAGCCCATCCCCCGCCACACCTACACAGAGCCCATCCCCCCCCACACACCTACACAGAGCCCATCCCCCCCCACACACACCTACACAGAGACCACCCCCCCCCCACCTACACAGAGCCCATCCCCCCCACACCTACACAGAGCCCATCCCCCCCACACCTACACAGAGCCCATCCCCCGCCACACCTACACAGAGCCCATCCCCCCCCCCACACACCTACACAGAGCCCATCACCCCCACACACACCTACACAGAGCCCATCCCCCCCACACCTACACAGAGCCCATCCCCCCCCCACAAACCTACACAGAGCCCATCCACCCCCACACACCTACACAGAGCCCATCCCCCCCCACACCTACACAGAGCCCATCCCCCCCCCACACACCTACACAGAGCCCATCCCCCCCCCACACCTACACAGAGCCCATCCCCCCCCACACCTACACAGAGCCCATCCCCCCCCCCACACACCTACACAGAGCCTATCCCCCCCCCCACCTACACAGAGCCCATCCACCCCCCCACCTACACAGAGCCCATCCCCCCCACACACACCTACACAGAGCCCACCCCCCCCCCCCACATACACAGAGCCCATCTCCCCACACACACCTACACAGAGCCCATCCCCCCCACCTACACAGAGCTCATCCCCCCCCACACCTACACAGAGCCCATCCCCCGCCCACACCTACAAAGAGGCCATCCCCCCCCACACCTACACAGAGCCCATCCCCCCCACACATACCTACACAGAGCCCATCCCCCCCCACACCTACACAGAGCCCATCCCCCCCCCACACCTACACAGAGCCCATCCCCCCCACACACACCTACACAGAGCCCATCCCCCCCACACATACCTACACAGAGCCCATCCCCCCCCACACCTACACAGAGCCCACCCCCCCCCACACACCTACACAGAGCCCACCCCCCCCCACATACACAGAGCCCACCCCCACCCCCACACCTACACAGAGCCCATCCCCCCCCACACACCTACACAGAGCCCATCCCCCCCCCCACACCTACACAGAGCCCATCCCCCCCCACACCTACACAGAGCCCATCCCCCCCCACACACCTACACAGAGCCCATCCCCCCCCCACACCTACACAGAGCCCATCCCCCCACACACCTACACAGAGCCCATCCCCCCCCCCACACACCTACACAGAGCCCATCCCCCCCCCACACCTACACAGAGCCCATCCCCCCACACACACCTACACAGAGCCCATCCCCCCCCACACCTACACAGAGCCCATCCCCCCCACACACCTACACAGAGCCCATCCCCCCCCACACACCTACACAGAGAACATCCCCCCCACACACACCTACACAGAGCCCATCCCCCCCCACACCTACACAGAGCCCATCCCCCCACACACACCTACACAGAGCCCATCCCCCCCCCCACACACCTACACAGAGCCCATCACCCCCCACACCCACACAGAGCCCATCCCCCCCCACACACACCTACACAGAGCCCATCCCCCCCACACACACACCTACACAGAGCCCATCCCCCCCGACACACCTACACAGAGCCCATCCCCCCCCACACCTACACAGAGCCCATCCCCCCCACACACACCTACACAGAGCCCATCCCCCCCCCCACACCTACACAGAGCCCATCCCCCCCCCACACACCTACACAGAGCCCATCCCCCCCCCCACACCTAAACAGAGCCCATCCCCCCCCACACCTACACAGAGCTCATCCCCCCCCCACACACCTACACAGAGCCCATCCCCCACACACCTACACAGAGCCCATCCCCCCCCCCCACCTACACAGAGCCCATCCCCCCCACACCTACACAGAGCCCATCCCCCCCACACCTACACAGAGCCCATCCCCCCCCCACACCTACACAGAGCCCATCCCCCCCACACCTACACAGAGCCCATCCCCCCCACACCTACACAGAGCCCATCCCCCCCCCACACCTACACAGAGCCCATCCCCCCCCACACCTACACAGAGCCCATCCCCCCCCCACACCTACACAGAGTCCATCCCCCCACCACACACCTACACAGAGCCCATCCCCCCCCACACACCTACACAGAGCCCATCCCCCCCACACCTACACAGAGCCCATCCCCCCCCACCACACCTACACAGAGCCCATCCCCCCCCCACACCTACACAGAGCCCATCCCCCCCCCACACCTACACAGAGCCCATCCCCCCCCCACACCTACACAGAGCCCATCCGCCCCCCCGCACACCTACACAGAGCCCATCCCCCCCCCCACACCTACACAGAGCCCATCCCCCCCCACACCTACACAGAGCCCATCCCCCCCACACACCTACACAGAGCCCATCCCCCCCCCCCACACCTACACAGAGCCCATCCCCACCCACACACCTACACAGAGCCCATCCCCCCCCCACCTACACAGAGCCCATCCCCCCACACACCTACACATAGCCCATCCCCCCACACACCTACACAGAGCCCATCCCCCCCCACACCTACACAGAGCCCATCCCCCCCACACCTACACAGAGCCCATCCCCCACACACATACACAGAGCCCATGCCCCCCCACACCTACACAGAGCCCATCCCCCCCACACACACCTACACAGAGCCCATCCCCCCCACGCATACACAGTGCCCATCCCCCCCCACACACCTACACAGAGCCCATTCCCCCACACACCTACACAGAGCCCATCACCCCCCCCCCCAACCTACACAGAGCCCATCCGCCCCCCCACACCTACACAGAGCCCATCCCCCCCCACACCTACACAGAGCCCATCACCCCCCCCCCAACCTACACAGAGCCCATCCGCCCCCCCACACCTACACAGAGCCCATCCCCCCCACACACACCTACACAGAGCCCATCCCCCCCACACACACCTACACAGAGCCCATCCGCCCCCCCACACCTACACAGAGCCCATCCCCCCACACACCTACACAGAGCCCATCCCCCCCCACACCTACACAGCGCCCATCCCCCCCCACACACCTACACAGAGCCCATCCCCCCCACACACACCTACACAGAGCCCATCCCCCCCCACACACCTGCACAGAGCCCATCCCCCCCACACACACCTACACAGAGCCCATCCCCCCCACACACACCTACACAGAGCCCATCCCCCCCCCCACACACCTACACAGAGCCCACCCCCCCCCCCACAACTACACAGAGCCCATCCCCCCCCACACCTACAAAGAGCCCATCCCCCCACACCTACACAGAGCCCATCCCCCCCACACACACCTACACAGAGCCCATCCCCCCCCACACACCTACACAGAGCACATCCCCCGCCCACACCTACACAGAGCCCATCCCCCCCCCACACCTACACAGAGCCCATCCCCCCCCCACACACCGACACAGAGCCCATCCCCCCCCACACACACCTACACAGAGCCCATCCCCCCCCACACACACCTACACAGAGCCCATCCCCCGCCCACACCTACACAGAGCCCATCCCCCCCCCACACACCGACACAGAGCCCATCCCCCCCCACACACACATACACAGAGCCCATCCCCCCCCCCACACATACACAGAGCCCATCCCCCCCCACACCTACACAGAGCCCATCCCCCCCCACCTACACAGAGCCCATCCCCCCCACACACACCTACACAGAGCCCATCCCCCCCCACAGACATACACAGAGCCCATCCCCCCCACACATACACAGAGCCCATCCCCCCCCACACCTACACAGAGCCCATCCCCCCCCCACCTACACAGAGCCCATCCCCCCCCCACACCTACACAGAGCCCATCCCCCCCCACACCTACACAGAGCCCATCCCCCCCCCACCTACACAGAGCCAATCCCCCCCCCACACCTACACAGAGCCCATCCCCCCCACACACACCTACACGGAGCCCATCCCCCCCACACCTACACAAAGCCCATCCCCCCCCACACACACCTACACAGAGCCAATCCCCCCCCCACACCTACACAGAGCCCATCCCCCCCCCCACACCGACACAGAGCCCATCCCCCCCCCACACCTACACAGAGCCCATCCCCCCCCACACCTACACAGAGCCCATCCCCCCCCACACACCTACACGGAGCCCATCCCCCCCACACACCTACACAGAGCCCATCCCCCCCACACACCTACACAGAGCCCATCCCCCCCCACACACCTACACAGAGCCCATCCCCCCCCCCACACCTACACAGAGCCCATCGCCCCCCCCCACACATACACAGAGCCCATCCCCCCCCCCACCTACACAGAGCCCATCCCCCCCCCCACACCTACACAGAGCCCATCCCCCCCCACACACCTACACAGAGCCCATCCCCCCCCACACCTACACAGAGCCCATCCCCCCCCCCACACCTACACAGAGCCCATCCCCCCCCCACACCTACACAGAGCCCATCCCCCCCCCCCACACACCTACACAGAGCCCATCCCCCCCCCACACCTACACAGAGCCCATCCCCCCCCACACCTACACATAGCCCATCCCCCCCCACACACCTACACAGAGCCCATCCCCCCCCCACACACCTACACAGAGCCCAACACCCAACACACACCTACACAGAGCCCATCCCCCCCCCACACACCTACACAGAGCCCATCCCCCCCACACACCTACACAGAGCCCATCCCCCCCCCACACACCTACACAGAGCCCATCCCCCCCCACACACCTACACAGAGCCCATCCCCCCCACACCTACACAGAGCCCATCCCCCCCACACCTACACAGAGCCCATCCCCCCCCCACACACCTACACAGAGCCCATCCCCCCCCCACACACACACCGACACAGAGCCCACCCCCCCCCCACACCTACACAGAGCCCATCCCCCCCCCCCACACACCTACACAGAGCCCATCCCCCCCCCCACACCTACTCAGAGCCCATCCCCCCCCCCACACCTACTCAGAGCCCATCCCCCCACACACACACGTACACAGAGCCCATCCCCCCCCACACACCTACTCAGAGCCCATCCCCCCACACACCTACACACAGCCCATCCCCCCCACACCTACACAGAGCCCATCCCCCCCCCACACACACACCGACACAGAGCCCATCCCCCCCCCACACACCTACACAGAGCCCATCCCCCCCCACACACCTACACAGAGCCCATCCCCCCCCACACCTACACAGAGCCCATCCCCCCCCCACACACCTACACAGAGCCCATCCCCCCCCCACACCTACACAGAGCCCATCCCCCCCACACACCTACACAGAGCCCATTCCCCCCACCCACACAGAGCCCATCCCCCCCCCACCCACACAGAGCCCATCCCCCCCCCCACCTACACAGAGCCCATCCCCCCCCCCACACCTACACAGAGCCCATCCCCCCACACACCTACACAGAGCCCATCCCCCCCCACACCTACACAGAGCCCATCCCCCCCACACCTACACAGAGCCCATCCCCCCCCCCACACAGAGCCCATCCCCCCCCACACCTACACAGAGCCCATACCCCCCACCACACCTACACAGAGCCCATCCCCCCCACACACACCTACACAGAGCCCATCCCCCCCCACACCTACACAGAGCCCATCCCCCCCCACACCTACACAGAGCCCATCCCCCCCCCCACACCTACACAGAGCCCATCCCCCCCCACACCTACACAGAGCCCATCCCCCCCCACACACCTACACAGAGCCCATCCCCCCCACACCTACAGAGAGCCCAACCCCCCCACACCTACACAGAGCCCATCCCCCCCCCACACACCTACACAGAGCCCATCCCCCACACACCTACACAGAGCCCATCCCCCCCCACACACCTACACAGAGCCCATCCCCCCCCCACACCTACACAGAGCCCATCCACCCCCACACCTACACAGAGCCCATCCCCCCCCCACACCTACACAGAGCCCATCCCCCCCCCACACACACTGACACAGAGCCCATCCACCCCCACACCTACACAGAGCCCATTCCCCCCCCACACCTACACAGAGCCCATCCCACCCACACCTACACAGAGCCCATCCACCCTCCCCCACACACCTAAACAGAGCCCATCCCCCCCCCACACCTACACAGAGCCCATCCACCCTCCCCCACACACCTAAACAGAGCCCATCCCCCCCCCACACCTACACAGAGCCCATCCCCCCCCCACACCTACACAGAGCCCATCCCCCCACACACCTACACAGAGCCCACCCCCCCCCACACACCTACACAGAGCCCAACACCCACACCCAAACAGAGCCCATCCCCCCACACACCTACACAGAGCCCATCCCCCCCCCCACACACCTACACAGAGCCCATCCCCCCCCACACACCTACACAGAGCCCATCCCACCCACACCTACACAGAGCCCATCCCCCCCCCACACACCTACACAGAGCCCATCCCCCCCCCCACACCTACACAGAGCCCATCCCCCCCCCCACACACCTACACAGAGCCCATCCCCCCCCACACCTACACAGAGCCCATCCCCCCCCACCTACACAGAGCCCATCCCCCCCCCACACCTACACAGAGCCCATCCCCCCCCACACCTACACAGAGCCCATCCCCCCCCACCTACACAGAGCCAATCCCCCCCCCACACCTACACAGAGCCCATCCCCCCCACACACACCTACACGGAGCCCATCCCCCCCACACCTACACAAAGCCCATCCCCCCCCACACACACCTACACAGAGCCAATCCCCCCCCCACACCTACACAGAGCCCATCCCCCCCCCACACCGACACAGAGCCCATCCCCCCCCCCACACCTACACAGAGCCCATCCCCCCCCACACCTACACGGAGCCCATCCCCCCCCACACACCTACACGGAGCCCATCCCCCCCACACACCTACACAGAGCCCATCCCCCCCACACACCTACACAGAGCCCATCCCCCCCCCACACACCTACACAGAGCCCATCCCCCCCCCCACACCTACACAGAGCCCATCGCCCCCCCCCACACATACACAGAGCCCATCCCCCCCCCCACCTACACAGAGCCCATCCCCCCCCCCACACCTACACAGAGCCCATCCCCCCCCACACACCTACACAGAGCCCATCCCCCCCCACACCTACACAGAGCCCATCCCCCCCCCCACACCTACACAGAGCCCATCCCCCGCCCACACCTACACAGAGCCCATCCCCCCCCCCCACACACCTACACAGAGCCCATCCCCCCCCCACACCTACACAGAGCCCATCCCCCCCCACACCTACACATAGCCCATCCCCCCCACACACCTACACAGAGCCCATCCCCCCCCCACACACCTACACAGAGCCCAACACCCAACACACACCTACACAGAGCCCATCCCCCCCCCACACCTACACAGTGCCCATCCCCCCCCACACACCTACACAGAGCCCATCCCCCCCCACACACCTACACAGAGCCCATCCCCCCCCCACACACCTACACAGAGCCCAACACCCAACACACACCTACACAGAGCCCATCCCCCCCCCACACACCTACACAGAGCCCATCCCCCCCACACACCTACACAGAGCCCATCCCCCCCCCACACACCTACACAGAGCCCATCCCCCCCCACACACCTACACAGAGCCCATCCCCCCCACACCTACACAGAGCCCATCCCCCCCACACCTACACAGAGCCCATCCCCCCCCCACACACCTACACAGAGCCCATCCCCCCCCCACACACACACCGACACAGAGCCCACCCCCCCCCCACACCTACACAGAGCCCATCCCCCCCCCCCACACACCTACACAGAGCCCATCCCCCCCCCCACACCTACTCAGAGCCCATCCCCCCCCCACACCTACTCAGAGCCCATCCCCCCACACACACACGTACACAGAGCCCATCCCCCCCCACACACCTACTCAGAGCCCATCCCCCCACACACCTACACAGAGCCCATCCCCCCCACACCTACACAGAGCCCATCCCCCCCCCACACACACACCGACACAGAGCCCATCCCCCCCCCACACACCTACACAGAGCCCATCCCCCCCCACACACCTACACAGAGCCCATCCCCCCCCACACCTACACAGAGCCCATCCCCCCCCCCACACACCTACACAGAGCCCATCCCCCCCCCACACCTACACAGAGCCCATCCCCCCCACACACCTACACAGAGCCCATTCCCCCCACCCACACAGAGCCCATCCCCCCCCCACCCACACAGAGCCCATCCCCCCCCCCACCTACACAGAGCCCATCCCCCCCCCCCACACCTACACAGAGCCCTTCCCCCCACACACCTACACAGAGCCCATCCCCCCCCACACCTACACAGAGCCCATCCCCCCCACACCTACACAGAGCCCATCCCCCCCCCCCACACAGAGCCCATCCCCCCCCACACCTACACAGAGCCCATACCCCCCCACCACACCTACACAGAGCCCATCCCCCCCACACACACCTACACAGAGCCCATCCCCCCCCACACCTACACAGAGCCCATCCCCCCCCACACCTACACAGAGCCCATCCCCCCCCCCCACACCTACACAGAGCCCATCCCCCCCCACACCTACACAGAGCCCATCCCCCCCCACACACCTACACAGAGCCCATCCCCCCCACACCTACAGAGAGCCCAACCCCCCCACACCTACACAGAGCCCATCCCCCCCCCACACACCTACACAGAGCCCATCCCCCACACACCTACACAGAGCCCATCCCCCCCCCACACACCTACACAGAGCCCATCCCCCCCCCACACCTACACAGAGCCCATCCACCCCCACACCTACACAGAGCCCATCCCCCCCCCACACCTACACAGAGCCCATCCCCCCCCCACACACACTGACACAGAGCCCATCCACCCCCACACCTACACAGAGCCCATTCCCCCCCCACACCTACACAGAGCCCATCCCACCCACACCTACACAGAGCCCATCCACCCTCCCCCACACACCTAAACAGAGCCCATCCCCCCCCCACACCTACACAGAGCCCATCCACCCTCCCCCACACACCTAAACAGAGCCCATCCCCCCCCCCACACCTACACAGAGCCCATCCCCCCCCCACACCTACACAGAGCCCATCCCCCCACACACCTACACAGAGCCCACCCCCCCCCACACACCTACACAGAGCCCAACACCCACACCCACACAGAGCCCATCCCCCCACACACCTACACAGAGCCCATCCCCCCCCCCACACACCTACACAGAGCCCATCCCCCCCCACACACCTACACAGAGCCCATCCCACCCACACCTACACAGAGCCCATCCCCCCCCCACACACCTACACAGAGCCCATCCCCCCCCCCACACCTACACAGAGCCCATCCCCCCCCCCACACACCTACACAGAGCCCATCCCCCCCCACACCTACACAGAGCCCATCCCCCCCCCCACACCTACACATAGCCCATCCCCCCCACACCTACACAGAGCCCATCCCACCCACACCTACACAGAGCCCATCCCCCCTCCCCCCCACACCTACACAGAGCCCATCCCCCCCCACACACCTACACAGAGCCCATCCACCCTCCCCCACACACCTAAACAGAGCCCATCCCCCCCCCCACACCTACACAGAGCCCATCGCCCCCCCCACACATACACAGAGCCCATCCCCCCCCCCACCTACACAGAGCCCATCCCCCCCCCCACACCTACACAGAGCCCATCCCCCCCCACACACCTACACAGAGCCCATCCCCCCCCCACACCTACACAGAGCCCATCCCCCCCCCACACCTACACAGAGCCCATCCCCCCCCCACACCTACACAGAGCCCATCCCCCCCCCCCACACACCTACACAGAGCCCATCCCCCCCCCACACCTACACAGAGCCCATCCCCCCCCACACCTACACATAGCCCATCCCCCCCCACACACCTACACAGAGCCCATCCCCCCCCCACACACCTACACAGAGCCCAACACCCAACACACACCTACACAGAGCCCATCCCCCCCCCACACACCTACACAGAGCCCATCCCCCCCACACACCTACACAGAGCCCATCCCCCCCCCACACACCTACACAGAGCCCATCCCCCCCCACACACCTACACAGAGCCCATCCCCCCCACACCTACACAGAGCCCATCCCCCCCACACCTACACAGAGCCCATCCCCCCCCCACACACCTACACAGAGCCCATCCCCCCCCCACACACACACCGACACAGAGCCCACCCCCCCCCCACACCTACACAGAGCCCATCCCCCCCCCCCCCACACACCTACACAGAGCCCATCCCCCCCCCCACACCTACTCAGAGCCCATCCCCCCCCCACACCTACTCAGAGCCCATCCCCCCACACACACACGTACACAGAGCCCATCCCCCCCCACACACCTACTCAGAGCCCATCCCCCCACACACCTACACAGAGCCCATCCCCCCCACACCTACACAGAGCCCATCCCCCCCCCACACACACACCGACACAGAGCCCATCCCCCCCCCACACACCTACACAGAGCCCATCCCCCCCCACACACCTACACAGAGCCCATCCCCCCCCACACCTACACAGAGCCCATCCCCCCCACACACCTACACAGAGCCCATCCCCCCCCCACACCTACACAGAGCCCATCCCCCCCACACACCTACACAGAGCCCATTCCCCCCACCCACACAGAGCCCATCCCCCCCCCACCCACACAGAGCCCATCCCCCCCCCCCACCTACACAGAGCCCATCCCCCCCCCCACACCTACACAGAGCCCATCCCCCCACACACCTACACAGAGCCCATCCCCCCCCACACCTACACAGAGCCCATCCCCCCCACACCTACACAGAGCCCATCCCCCCCCCCACACAGAGCCCATCCCCCCCCACACCTACACAGAGCCCATACCCCCCACCACACCTACACAGAGCCCATCCCCCCCACACACACCTACACAGAGCCCATCCCCCCCCACACCTACACAGAGCCCATCCCCCCCCACACCTACACAGAGCCCATCCCCCCCCCCACACCTACACAGAGCCCATCCCCCTCCACACCTACACAGAGCCCATCCCCCCCCACACACCTACACAGAGCCCATCCCCCCCACACCTACAGAGAGCCCAACCCCCCCACACCTACACAGAGCCCATCCCCCCCCCACACACCTACACAGAGCCCATCCCCCACACACCTACACAGAGCCCATCCCCCCCCACACACCTACACAGAGCCCATCCCCCCCCCCACACCTACACAGAGCCCATCCACCCCCACACCTACACAGAGCCCATCCCCCCCCCACACACACTGACACAGAGCCCATCCACCCCCACACCTACACAGAGCCCATTCCCCCCCCACACCTACACAGAGCCCATCCCACCCACACCTACACAGAGCCCATCCACCCTCCCCCACACACCTAAACAGAGCCCATCCCCCCCCCACACCTACACAGAGCCCATCCACCCTCCCCCACACACCTAAACAGAGCCCATCCCCCCCCCACACCTACACAGAGCCCATCCCCCCCCCACACCTACACAGAGCCCATCCCCCCACACACCTACACAGAGCCCACCCCCCCCCACACACCTACACAGAGCCCAACACCCACACCCACACAGAGCCCATCCCCCCACACACCTACACAGAGCCCATCCCCCCCCCCACACACCTACACAGAGCCCATCCCCCCCCACACACCTACACAGAGCCCATCCCACCCACACCTACACAGAGCCCATCCCCCCCCCACACACCTACACAGAGCCCATCCCCCCCCCCCACACCTACACAGAGCCCATCCCCCCCCCCACACACCTACACAGAGCCCATCCCCCCCCCACACCTACACAGAGCCCATCCCCCCCCCCACACCTACACATAGCCCATCCCCCCCCACACCTACACAGAGCCCATCCCACCCACACCTACACAGAGCCCATCCCCCCTCCCCCCCACACCTACACAGAGCCCATCCCCCCCCACACACCTACACAGAGCCCATCCACCCTCCCCCACACACCTAAACAGAGCCCATCCCCCCCCACACCTACACAGAGCCATCCACCCACCCCCCCACACCTACACAGAGCCCATCCCCCCCCCCCACACATACACAGAGCCCATCCCCCCCCACACCTACACAGAGCCCATTCCCCTACACACCTACACAGAGCCCATCCCCCCCCCCACACCTACACAGAGCCCCCCCCCCCACACCTACACAGAGCCCATCCCCCCCCACACACCTACACAGAGCCCATCCCCCCCCCACACCTACACAGAGCCCATCCCCCCCCACACCTACACAGAGCCCATCCCCCCCCCCCCACACATACACAGAGCCCATCCCCCCCCACACCTACACAGAGCCCATCCCCCCCCACCTACACAGAGCCCATCCCCCCCCCCCACACATACACAGAGCCCATCCCCCCCCACACCTACACAGAGCCCATCCCCCCCACACCTACACAGAGCCCATCCCCCCCCCACACACCTACACAGAGCCCATCCCCCCCACACCTACACAGAGCCCATCCCCCCCCACACACCTACACAGAGCCCATCCCCCCACACACCTACACAGAGCCCATCCCCCCCCCCACACCTACACAGAGCCCATCCCCCCCACACACCTACACAGAGCCCATCCCCCCCACACCTACACAGAGCCCATCCCCCCCCCACACCTACACAGAGCCCATCCCCCCCCCACACACCTACACAGAGCCCATCCCCCCCCCCACACCTACACAGAGCCCATCCCCCCCCCCACACCTACACAGAGCCCATCCCCCCCACACCTACACAGAGCCCATCCCCCCCCCACACACCTACACAGAGCCCATCCCCCCCCCACACACCTACACAGAGCCCATCCCCCCCCCCCACACACCTACACAGAGCCCATCCCCCCCCACACACCTACACAGAGCCCATCCCCCCCACACCTACACAGAGCCCATCCCCCCACACACACCTACACAGAGCCCATCCCCCCCCACACCGACACAGAGCCCATCCCCCCCCACCTACACAGAGCCCATCCCCCCCACACACCTACACAGAGCCCATCACCCCCCCACACCTACACAGAGCCCATCCCCCACCCCACACACCTACACAGAGCCCATCCCCCCCCCACCACCTACACAGAGCCCATCCCCCCCCACACCTACACAGAGCCCATCCCCCCCACACCTACACAGAGCCCATCCCCCCCCCCGCACACCTACACAGAGCCCATCCCCCCCCACACACATACACAGAGCCCATCCCCCCCCCACACACCTACACAGAGCCCATCCCCCCCCCACACCTACACAGAGCCCATCGCCCCCACACACCTACACAGAGCCCATCCCCCCCACGCATACACAGAGCCCATCCCCCCCCACACCTACACAGAGCCCATCCCCCCCACACCTACACAGAGCCCATCCCCCCCACACCTACACAGAGCCCATCCCCCCCACACACCTACACAGAGCACATCCCCCCACACACCTACACAGAGCCCATCCCCCCACACACCTACACAGAGCCCATCCCCCCACACACACCTACACAGAGCCCATCCCCCCCACACACATCTACACAGAGCCCAACCCCCCCCCACACACCTACACAGAGCCCATCCCCCCCACACACCTACACAGAGCCCATCCCCCCCACACACCTACACAGAGCCCATCCCCCGCCCACACCTACACAGAGCCCATCCCCCCCCACACCTACACAGAGCCCATCCCCCCACACCTACACAGCGCCCATCCCCCCCCCCACACACCTACACAGAGCCCATCCCCCCACACACCTACACAGAGCCCATCCCCCCACACACACCTACACAGAGCCCATCCCCCCCCCCACCTACACAGAGCCCATCCCCCCCCCCACACACCTACACAGAGCCCATCCCCCCACATACCTACACAGAGCCCATCCCCCCACACATCTACACAGAGCCCATCCCCCCACACATCTACACAGAGCCCATCCCCCCCCCACACCCACACAGAGCCCATCCCCCCCCCCACACCTACAGAGAGCCCATCCCCCCCACCTACACAGAGCCCATCCCCCCCCACCTACACAGAGCCCATCCCCCCCCCACACCTACACAGAGCCCATCCCCCCCCACTTAACAGAGCCCATCCCCCCCCACACACCTACACAGAGCCCATCCCCCCCCACACATACACAGAGCCCATCCCCCCCACACACCTACACAGAGCCCATCCCCCCCACACACCTACACAGAGCCCATCCCCCCCACGCATACACAGAGCTCATCCCCCCCCCCACACCTACACAGAGCCCATCCCGCCCACACCTACACAGAGCCCATCCCCCCCCACACCTACACAGAGCCCAAACCCCCCCCCACACACCTACACAGAGCCCATCCCCCCACACACACCTACACAGAGCCCATCCCCCACACACCTACACAGAGCCCATCCCCCCCACACACCTACACAGAGCCCATCCCCCCCCACACACCTACACAGAGCCCATCCCCCCCCCACACACCTACACAGAGCCCATCCCCCCCCCCACACCTACACAGAGCCCATCCCCCCCCACACACCTACACAGAGCCCATCCCCCCCCACACACCTACACAGAGCCCATCCCCCCCCACACACCTACACAGAGCCCACCCCCCCCCCCACACCTACACAGAGCCCATCCCCCCCACACACCTACACAGAGCCCATCCCACCCCCACACCTACACAGAGCCCATCCCCCCCCACACCTACACAGAGCCCATCCCCCCCACACACACCTACACAGAGCCCATCCCCCCCCACACCTACACAGAGCCCATCCCCCCCACACCTACACAGAGCCCATCCCCCCCACACACACCTACACAGAGCCCATCCCACCCCCACACCTACACAGAGCCCATCCCCCCCCCACAATTAAACAGAGCCCATCCCACACATCTAAACGGAGCCCACCCCAGTCCAACTCACGGCCACTCCCCTATAATAATATAGAGCTTGTCCGCCATCGCAACAAGGGCCTATCCTCCATAGCAATACAAAGATCCTTCCTCCTTAGCAACACAGGCCCATCCCTCCATAGCAACACAGGCCCATTCCTCCTTAGCAACACAGGCCCATCCCTCCATAGCAACACAGGCCCATTCCTCCTTAGCAACACAGGCCCATCCCTCCATAGCAACACAGGCCCATTCCTCCTTAGCAACATAGGCCCTTTCCTCCATAGCAACACAGGCCCATTCCTCCATAGCAACACATGCCCTTTCCACCATAGCAGCACAGAGCCCCTTCCACCATAGCAACACAGGCCCATTCCTCCATAGCAACACAGGCCCATTCCTCCATAGCAACACAGGCCCATTCCTCCATAGCAACACAGGCCCATTCCACCATAGCAACACAGGCCCATTCCACCATAGCAACACAGGCCCATTCCTCCATAGCAACACAGGCCCATTCCACCATAGCATCACAGGCCCCTCCTCCATAGCAACACAGGCCCATTCCACCATAGCAACGCAGGCCCATTCCACCATAGCAACACAGGCCCATTCCTCCATAGCAGCACAGGCCCATTCCACCATAGCAACACAGGCCCATCCCACCATAGCAACACAGGCCCATTCCTCCATAGCAACACAGGCCCATTCCACCATAGCAACACAGGCCCATTCCTCCATAGCTACACAGGCCCATTCCACCATTGCAACATAGAGCCCTTTCCACCATAGCAACACAGGCCCCTTACACCATTGCAACATAGAGCCCCTTCCACCATAGCAACACAGAGCCCCTTCCACCATAGCAACACAGAGCCCCTTCCACCATAGCAACACAGAGCCCCTTCCACCATAGCAAAACAGAGCCCATTCCTCCATAGCAACACAGGCCCATTCCTCCATAGCAACACAGGCCCCTTACACCATTGCAACACAGGCCCATCCCATCATAGCAAAACAGAGCCCCTTCCCCATAGCAACACAGACCCATTCCACCATACCAACACAGGCCCATTCCACCATAGAAACACAGGCCCATTCCACCATAGCAACACAGGCTCATCCCACCATAGCAACACAGGCCCATTCCACCATAGCAACACAGAGCCCCTTCACCATAGCAACACAGGCCCATTCCACCATAGCAACACAGGCCCATCCCATCATAGCAAAACAGAGCCCCTTCGCCATAGCAACACAGGCCCATTCCACCATAGCAACACAGGCCCATTCCACCATAGCAAAACAGAGCCCATTCCACCATAGCAACACAGGCCCATTCCACCATAGCAGCAGAGAGCCCATTCCACCATAGCAACACAGGCCCATTCTACCATAGCAACGCAGGCCCATTCTACCATAGCAACACAGGCCCATTCCTCCATAGCAACACAGGCCCATTCCTCCATAGCAACACAGAGCCCATTCCTCCATAGCAACACAGGCCCATTCCACCATAGCAACACAGGCCCATTCCTCCATAGCAACACAGGCCCATTCCACCATAGCAACACAGGCCCATTCCACCATAGCAACACAGGCCCATCCCACCATAGCAACACAGGCCCATTCCACCATAGCAACACAGGCCCATTCCACCATAGCAACACAGGCCCATCCCACCATAGCAACATAGGCCCATTCCACCATAGCAACACAGGCCCATTCCACCATTGCAACACAGAGCCCCTTCCACCATAGCAACACAGAGCCCCTTCCACCAAAGCAACACAGAGCCCCTTCCACCATAGCAACACAGAGCCCCTTCCTCCATAGCAACACAGGCCCATTCCATCATAGCAACACAGGCCCCTTCCACCATAGCAACACAGGCCCATTCCATCATAGCAACACAGGCCCCTTCCACCATAGCAACACAGGCCCATCCCACCATAGCAACACAGGCCCATTCCACCATAGCAACACAGGCCCATTCCTCCACAGCAACACAGAGCCCCTTCCCCATAACAACACAGGCCCATCCCACCATAGCAACACAGGCCCATTCCTCCATAGCAACACAAGCCTATTCCTCCATAGCAACACAGGCCCATTCCACCATAGCAACACAGGCCCATCCCACCATAGCAACACAGGCCCATTCCACCATAGCAACACAGGCCCATTCCACCATAGCAACACAGGCCCATCCCACCATAGCAACATAGGCCCATTCCACCATAGCAACACAGGCCCATTCCACCATTGCAACACAGAGCCCCTTCCACCATAGCAACACAGAGCCCCTTCCACCAAAGCAACACAGAGCCCCTTCCACCATAGCAACACAGAGCCCCTTCCTCCATAGCAACACAGGCCCATTCCATCATAGCAACACAGGCCCCTTCCACCATAGCAACACAGGCCCATTCCATCATAGCAACACAGGCCCCTTCCACCATAGCAACACAGGCCCATCCCACCATAGCAACACAGGCCCATTCCACCATAGCAACACAGGCCCATTCCTCCACAGCAACACAGAGCCCCTTCCCCATAACAACACAGGCCCATCCCACCATAGCAACACAGGCCCATTCCTCCATAGCAACACAAGCCTATTCCTCCATAGCAACACAGGCCCATCCCACCATAGCAACACTGGCCCATCCCACCATAGCAACACAGGCCCATTACACCGTGGCAACAGAGCTCACCTCCCATCACAAAGACCTAGCCCCCCCACAACGGAAAAAGCAAGCGGGAAGCGCACACACCGTCTTAAGCAGCAACGGGGCAAAACGGGACGAACGTGAAGGTAGGAAAACGTCTGCTCACCGGAACACACGACCCCAGCGTCTTCCTTGTGGCCGCAGTCGTGCTGGAGCCAAGGATCCGACGGGCAGCTCCACAGGTAAGCCTCGGCGCCGCTGCAGCTCACCTCGTCCAGGTAGATGGGGCCTTGGCCTTGCCCGAAGTGCGAGGCGGTGACGGCCGAGACGGCAGAGCCGCAGCCCAGCTGCCTGCAGACCACGGAAGCGGAGCGCAGGTCCCAGGAATCATCGCAGACTGTCCCCCATGTCCCGTTCGAGTTGACCTCCACTCTGCCGGCGCATCGGCTGCCCCCGCCCACGAGGCGCAGCTCCTTATGCTCTGGAGGGTGGGGGGTGGGGTGGGGTGGGGGGGGGGGTGGTGGGTGTTTGGGGAGGGATTGAAACAAGGTCAGCATCAGGGGTCACCGAGTTAAAGCAACATCAGACATTAGGTTCCAGTGACATTGTGCCTTGGGCCAGAGGGTCACAGTCATGGGCATACGGTGTCATGCAGATAGTGGGGCATTAGGACGTAGGCTCAAAGGGGGCATTGGGTTATGGCCACAGAGAATCATGGAGTCACAGGGACATAGTGTCATTGGGATTTAGGGATATCCAATCATAAGGACAAGAAAGGTCTTAGGGTCATTGTGTCATGAGGTCATCAGGGTCATCGGGACATGGTCATTGGGTCATAGGGTATAGATTCATAGGGTTATATAGTTACGTGGTTATAGGGTCATAAGATCATAGGGACATGGGTTATAGGGACATATGGATAAAGAGTCATAGGGTCATACAGATATAGGGTCAAAGGGTCATACAAATAGAGAATCATAGGGGCATAGGATTAAAGAGATGGAGAGTCATAGTGACAGAGGAGCATAGGGTCACCGGGAGATAGGGCGATGAAGACTGAAGGACATAGGGCCATTGGTCATAGGGATATACGGCCATAGAGATGTAGGGTCATAAGGATATGCGGTCATCGAGATATAAGGTCATAGGGCCATAGGGTCATAGGGATATCGAGCTATCCAGACATAGGGTCATAGGGATATAGGGCCATCGGGACATATGATCATAGGGATTTAGGTCCATCGAGATTTGGTCATAGGGATATAGGGTCATAGGGTCATAGCTATATAGGGCCATAGGGGCATAGGGTCATAGGGACCAAGCTACATAGGGACAGGAGGAAGCCATTCTGCCACTCAAGCCAGTTCCACCATTTGATGAAACCATGGTTGACCTGCGTCTTAACCCCATCGGCCGACCTTGGCCCCGTGACCCAATTATAATAACCTTGTCTCACAAAGAATCTACCAATCTCCTGTTTTGAAATGGTCAGACCATCCCCAGCCTCAACAGTTCAATTTCTGGGAGGGGAGAGAGGGTCCCAGATTTCTGCCCACCTTTTGTGGGAAGAGAGGCTCCCTGACATCGCCCCTGAACAGCTGGCTCGAGCTTTAAGGCCTTATCCCCCTTGCCCCGGTCTCTCCTCCACCCACCCCGCCCCCCAACCACCCACCCCCACCCCCCAAACCCCACCCCCACCCCCACTCCTACCTGCAACCCCCAACCCCCACCCCAACCTCCACCCACCCCCCAACCCCCCACCCCCACCCTTACCTGCAACCCCCCAGCCCCCACCCCAACCTCCACCCACTCCCCAACCCCCCAACCCCACCCCCCAAACCCCACCCCCACCCTTACCTGCAACCCCCCAGCCCCCACCCCCACCACCCATCCCCTGCCCCCACCCCCAACCCCCACCCCCAACCCCCAGCCCCCACCCCCACCCCTTCCTGCAACCCCCCCAACACCCACCACCACCCCAGCCCCCAACCACACACCCCAACCCCCACTCCAACCACCCACCCCAATCCCTACCTCCCAACACCGACCACCCACCCCCACCCCCCCTCCCCACCCCCTAACCCCCACCCCCACCCCACCCCTACCACCACCAGAGGAAATACTTTTGCCCCATCAGCCTCATCAACTTCCTGAACCATTTGGCGACAGCAACAGAGCCCAATCTCCATAGCAACGAAGGAACCCATCCCCCCACCGCCCCATAGCAACGTTGTGCTTTTCCACATAGCCCTTTTGACTTTGAACGACCCTTCCTTTCGCCTCTCCCTGTCAGTCTTCCCATCTTTCTCCGCCCATCTTTTCTTCCTTCCCTCCATCCATCTTCCCCGACTTCCAATTCTATCTTGCCCCCCACCTGCCCCCACTTCCCCCCCCCCACCCTCCCCCCCCTTTCCCCCCCAACTCCCCCCCCCCACCACCCCCGAGCTTCCCCGCCCTCCACTGCAAGTTGCTAACCCTGAGTGCCCCTTTGTTCACCGACCTGTGCAGAGCAGGCCGGCGGTGAGGTTCCTGTCGCACGGCTGGTCATCAGCCAGCATGTCGCCGGACACCCCATCCAACCCGCCTCGGGCCCCGTGCAGTTCATCACGTTGACCCAGAAGGGGCCGGGCCCCCCTCCGCTCCCGCTGTAGTTGGCCCAGCGGGACAGGCCGCAGCCTAGCTGCCGGCAGATCACGTCGGCCCCCTTGGCGTCCAGAACTCCCGGCACAGGGGCCTCCAGGCCCCCTGGTGGTGCAGCTCCACCCATCCCGAGCACTCGCTCGCCCCGTTCACCAGCCTCACGGGCACCTCTGTGGAGGGAGGGAAACAAAAAGAGGAAATTGGTTGGCGGAGAGAGAAAGGAAGAGGTCGGCGGGCGGTGGGGGGGTGGGGGGGGGGGGGGGGGGGTGGTGGGTAGCGGTTAAACCGATCCTGTTTGTCAGGGGAGACGGGGTCCAGGGCCCACAGGAAGGAGCTGCGGATAGCGAGCAGGGAGCCTGGGCATTGAATGACACAGGGTCAAAGAACAAAGAACAAATAAAAGTACAGCACAGGAACAGGCCCTTCGGCCCTCCAAGCCTGCGCCGATCATATTGCCCGTCAACTAAAACATTTTGCACTTCCGGGGTCCGTATCCCTCTATTCCCATCCTATTCATGTATTTATCAAGCTGCCTCTTAAACACCACTATCGTACCCGCTTCCACCACCTCCTCTGGCAGCGAATTCCAGACACTCACTACCCTCTGCGTAAAAAACTTGCCCCGCACATCTCCTCTATAGTTTTCTCCTCTCACCTTAAATCTATGTCCCCTAGTAATTGACTCTTCCACCCTGGGAAAAAGCTTCTGACTATCTACTCTGTCCATGCCACTCATCATTTTGTAAACTTCTATCAAGTCGTCCCTCAATCTCCGTCACTCCAGTGAGAACAATCCGAGTTTCTCCAACCTCTCCTCATAGCTAATAACCTCCAGACCAGGCAGCATCCTGATAAACCACCTCTGCACCCTCTCCAATGCCTCCATATCCTTCTGGTAATATGGCGACCAGAATTGCACGCCATATTCCAAGTGTGGCCTAACCAAGGTTCTATACAGCTGCAGCATGACTTCCCAGCTTTTATACTCAATACCCCTGCCAATGAAGACAAGCATGCCATATGCCTTCCTGACTACCTTATCCACCTGCGTTGCCACTTTCAGTGTCCTGTGGACCTGTACACCCAGATCCCTCTGCCTGTCGATGCACTTAAGTGTTCTGCCATTTACTGTATAATTCCTTTGGTGCCTCTTCTAGTGAGTGTCCCCTGACCGAGTGTTGCAGACTGGCACATCCCGAGGTCCAGGACTACGCGCTGAGGGACGCACTAAAGCTTGGAGGCAGCCGCTGCAAAGGCCCAATAGGGAAAGGTCGCTGTCTAAGACCTTTCTGCCATAGCACACCAAGGGGCTGGGAATTGTATAGACCCCTCAGGCTGTAGGGGTCACGTTGAATGTACGCATTGAATACTAATTGTATTCTAATTGTACTGAAGCACCTCAGAGTGCAACACAATCTAGGCAGACAACTTAAATCCCATTGCACTGTCTGACTGCCTGTAAGGACCATATTGAAATGACTGTAATATTCATTGATGGTATTAACACAAGAACCAGGAGCAGGAGTGGGCAATTCAGCCCCTCGAGCCTGTCCCGCCATTCATTACGATCAGGGCTGATCTCATTTCGGCCTCAACTCCAATTTCCCGCCCTCTCCCCATAACCTTTCAACCCATTACTAATTAAAAATCTGTCCATCTCCTCCTTAAATTTATTCAGCGTCCCGGCATCCACTGCGCTCTGAGGTAGTGAGTTCCACATATTCACAGCCCTTTGAGAAAAGTCATTCCACCTCGTCTCTGATTTAAATCTACCACCCCTTAGCCTAAAACTCTGGCCTCTCGTTCTAGAATGTCCCTTGTGTAATGATCCATGTGTAAAAGTCGAATCTGATGGCACTTGTCGTGATGGTGATTTGGAAATGTTTTATAACGTCCTTTCAGATAGTTTGTGAATGAAGTATATTTTCCAAAAAAAAAACCCGTGCGTTTCTTCCAATGAGAACCTCCTGGGAAAAGCGTCCGAACAATGAGAAGGTGTGAACGGTGTCATGATATCACCCACCACCGCCCCCACCCCCCCACCTCCGCCCCCCCGCAAACCCCTCCCCCACCGCCACCACAACCCCTTTTCACCTCCAGTAAAATCTACAGTTACAAACGGGGAATCTTTAGTCACCCTCACGGGGCAGCAAGGTTTTGCCAAGTGGATGGTGGAGGGAGGCCCAGGCTGGAGGTCGGCCTAGCCCCGCTCCCGCCCAGCGTCACCACGCCCAGCTGCTTTCACCCCTGCCGCTGTAACACCGGGTGCCTGGGCCCTCCGCCCTCGCTGGTGCTGGCTCTGGGCACGGCTGTTGGCAATGCCAGTGGCTTCCTGGAGGGGTGGAGGGGGTGGGGGGGGGGGGGGGGGGGGGGGGGGCTGCGGTACAGCCTCACCCGCGGAGCAGAGAAGCAAGGAGAGTAAAGCGAGCCGCCAGGCCCGTTCTTACCAGGAGGGGCGATGGTTGCAGGCTCAGCGGGTGGAGACGAAGCCGCTGAGAGGTTTAAACCTGGAAGAGAAAGTCGGGAGTGAGTGGAAAGTTCCAGCAGGATTCCCCTCCCCCTCCTGCCTCGCTCATCAAGAGCAGGCTTCTTACCACCCCTCACCGCCCACCCCCACCCCCCCCACCCCCACCGACACATCATCGCCCACCTCCCCACCCCACTTCTCCTCAGTCCTGTCCGTTGACCTCCTTCTCCCGCGGAGGTGATTGGCCTCTCCGTGCCCTCTGACCTGACACGTGACCTCTGACTTGACAAGGCTCGGCCAGATCTATTCCATCGCTCGGGCTGCTCACTGTCAAGAGCAAACTCGGACCTGGTCACACCAACCCCGCCAAACCATGACTCGCTCCTCGGACTCACTGA